>JAGDQO010001381.1:0-30039 GCA_018342035.1 Solanum appendiculatum | reverse complement strand
CCTATTAAGATTGTTGTCAATAAAGATTTTATTATTAATAAAATTGCTTTGCTTGACAGTGGTGCCGATCGAAATTGCATTGTTAAAGGTATTGTTCCTACTAAGTACTTAGAAAAAAGTACTTCCATATTATATTCTGCTACTGGTGAGTTGCTAAAAATTAATTATAAGCTTTCTAAAGCTCATATTTGTAACAATAATATTTGTTTAACAAATGATTTCATTATTACTGAAGATATTATTCTTGGAATATCTTTTATCACTCAGATAAAACCTTTTGTTACTAATCTAAGTGGTATTACTACTTCCATTATGGGAAAAGAATTACATTTTCCTTTTGTTAAAACTCTTTCCCAGGATGAAAGTAATTTTATCAGAGAAAAAACGGTTTTCCGAATAAACTCTTTATCTCAGCATGTTAATTTTCTCAAAGAAGAAATTAAAATTAAAAAAATTGAGCAAATTTTAAAAAACCCCGGAGATAATTACTAAAATATCCAATCTTCATAAAAAATTTGAAGATGAAATTTGCTCTGATTTTCCTAATGCTTTTTGGGAAAGAAAAAAGCATATTGTTGATTTACCTTATATTGAAGGTTTTAATGAACAAGCTATTACAACTAAGGCTAGACCTATTCAAATGAATCATGAACTACTTGATTATTGTAAAAAGGAAATTGATAATTTGTTGAAAAATAAAATTATTAATGTTTCTAAATCTCCTTGGAGTTGCTCTGCTTTCTATGTCAACAATAGTGCTAGCCTGAATTACCTACTCCAACTACTGTCCCAAAGGAAGAAAAGTTTGATTTTGTAACAACTCAAATGTTACCACTATTGGCTCTAGATAGAGAGTATGAAAACCTTGAGGTTAGTACTCTTATTAAACCTTGCTACACAGATGGCAACTTTGTTAATCTTTCGTATAAATCTTGTCGTATTTTACTAATACAACTTCGGAGGATTACCGCCGATCCACTATTATCAAGAAATCCCTGGTAGTCCTACAGCCAGTGAAATGGAACCACCTCCAAATCGAAAAGAATCGGTACCTGATCATTTAAAGATGCTCAGAAAATAGACCCAAACCCTATATTCAAAATCAATGAATTTTCCCGAGAAAATTATCCCGAGAAAATTATCCCAAGCTCAAAAATACCTTTGATATTTTTGACAATATTTTGGATAAAATAAATGAGAAACTAGCCAATTTCTCTATATCTGATAAAAGAGCTGCTTTCAGAGCTTCTACCAGCACCAGTGGTAAAATAACTACTATCAAAGAAAATATTGTCCAAAAACTCTCCAATGATAGATTTCATAACAGAAAAAACTCTGACTTGAGGAATATCATCACAAACACAGAAAGCCTCTGTGCAGTTACAGTTTTTTCCCGATTGGCTAGAATCTGAATCATAATTGACGTTGATATCTTCTTCGTCGCTATATTCAGCAGAATTATTTGAAGAATCGGATAAAGGTTTCTCAAGAATTGAAAAAAGCTTTTCTTTGGTTGCTTCGTCTATTTCAAGACTGTTGATCTTCTTCTGTTTACCTGACCTGCATTCACTCGCTCTATGGCCAGATTTTCCACAAGTCCAACATACATCCTCTTTGGATTTCTTAAATCCTTTATGCTTTTTCCTTCTTTTAGAAGATTTTTTGTAATCCTTTTCAGAAGTTCTTCTAGACTTACTACGATGAGTTTTCTTATTTTCTTTGTTCTCCTTCCTGATTTTTCTTGAAGGAGGTGTTAGAGAAACAAACCCGAAGTCTTGACAGAAACTTCCTAATTCTCTCCTTGCCGAGGATTTTTCTTTTTTAAGTTGATGTTTCAACTTAATATCTGTACAAAGTTCTAATCCAACAGTGTTTATAACACTAATAAGATCTCCATAAGTCATCTGGTCATAAGGAATTTTTCCTTCATTCCTATCTTGAATCTTAGTTCTAACTTTGTCAGCAAAGAGAGGTGGAAGTCCGCTAACAAATCTTTCTTTCCAGAAGTCTAAATGACAATCTGGTCTAATCATTACCTTCTGCATAAAATTGTATTTATACCAGGTAAAATCATCTAAAGAGGGACAACTGATATTGTTGAGGATTTGGAGACTCCTATCCTGAAATAGCTTGGGTTCTCCAATAAAATGCTTTGCTATATGGTAGAGAAGAGTAGCACAAGCATCTTCTTTATAAACTTCAGTAGGAACTTCATTAGTTCCTTCCATTTTAATAACAATCTCAGTAGCATGAGTATCATAAATAGTTCTCTTAGTTTCTTCTGAAACATAATTGTCCCACCAATGTTTTAACATTCCAGTGAATCCTGCAACTATCATTGAAGCAGCTTCTCTATCAGAAGAATTTCTTATTTTGTAAGCTGTGATTGCTATCCCCATTTCGTGGAGTTTATTATAGATTTGATGTTCTGCTAGACCATCGATGTTCCATTCAGTTATACTGCTTCCTTCATGAGAAGAAGTGGAGAGAAAAGCGTTTTCCTCATATTGAAGGTCTGGGAAAGAAGGTCTTTTATGATAGTTTTTTCTGTTATGAAATCTATCATTGAAGAGTTTTTGGACAATATTTTCTTTGATAGTAGTTATTTTACCACTGGTGCTGGTAGAAGCTCTGAAAGCAGCTCTTTTATCAGATATAGAGAAATTGGCTAGTTTCTCATTTATTTTATCCAAAATATTGTCAGAAATATCAAAGGTAATTTTGAGCTTGGGATAATTTTCTCGGGAAAATTCATTGATTTTGAATATAGGGTATTTATTCCTCAAGAGGATGAGTAAACTTCAATCACTTTGTTTGAAGTTAGTAAACCATTTACTTGATAACTGACTTTAAGAGATCTTTTTTGAATTAATCCAATTTTCCGTCATTTCAAACCCACTTAAAGAATCTATTTCACATTGGATTCTTTTCATATCCAACATCCAAGAGTGTGCAAAATTCTCTCTTTCTTTGAGAGTATAAGTAGCCTTATACCAATCTCTGTTGATTTGGTTATGAGGATGAGTCCAAGATTCTTGCAGAGTCTGAGGATTAGGAATAAAATCCTTTTCAGATTTAATCATCTTTAAATGATCCGGTATAGAATCTTTTTGATTTGGAGGTGGTTCCATTTTACTGGCTGTAGGACTACCAGGGATTTCTTGATAATAAACCTTAGGGACATTTCCCGAAAAATCCACACCAGTAACTTTTCCTTTGTCATTATCTCTACGGATAAGTTTTTCATCTTCATCATCCTCCGGGGTTTTTGAAGAAGAGGGTGGGTGAGGAGCAGTCCTCGAAGGAGAAGATGGCGAATAAGGAGCCATCCTAGCTGGGACAGACGAACAAGACGCTCTTCTAGAAGCAGTTCTAGATAAAGAATTCTCAAGGAATTTAAGATCTATAGAACCATCAGGGTATTGAATTACCCTTTCAATGCGAGATCTCTCTGAGTGAGAGGAAAAAGGTTGAGTGATAGCATCAAAATGCCATTCGTCGTTAGACAGAATGTCATTCCAATTTATCAATCTAGGGACGAATATCGAACTATGCTCATGATTGGCCTCCATGAGCATGGTTACACCTTTTTGGCTCTCAATTCGAGCCTTTGGTGCAAGAGTTGTAGACATAAGCCTATAATATACTCTGTAGATAATCGCTATTTCTCGAGTATTGGCTTTACTATTTAGATTTTTTGTTTTGACATTAAGAGTCAAAGAATCCATGACATTAGGATCATTAATGTCTATAGAAAAGTTAGGATAACAATTAAAGTAAACCGGGCCATCGGCTAGATTACTTTGAAGAACTCCTAACAGCGAATAATCAAAATTAAGAAATCTGTCATCTCTAAGGAGGACACAAATAGGAATATCTAAGCCTTTCCTGAACAGGGGCTTAACAGCAACTTGCACTAAACCAATATGCAAATAATTAAATTTATTTTTATAACGATTAATATCGTTAGCATTCAATAAACGAATAATTTCAAGAGAATTGTTAATAGCAGTAGTAGATTCACAAGTTTTAATATTGTGATTTACAAATAAATTAAATTTACCTAAATGATAAATAGCTTTAAAAGGTTCTTCTGGTATATTCCAGTTTTGAAGATCATTTTCAAGTTTAGCAATCTTAGTTGCTTGGGAGGATAAATTAACACTGTTTAAAATATGCTGGTTATTTTCCATTTTAAATGATACTGTCTTAAGGACTTATAGACAAAATCATATTAAATATAAACAGATAATTCAAGCAAGATCAATCAATAATAATATAAAAATATGCAAAGAGATATTAAAGATCTAAATCTTAGTTTCTAAGGGAGGTTCTCTTGGTTTTACATCTGTTCTTTCTCTAGAGTTATCTTGGCTACGGGATCACCATACAAGGTCTAACGCTCTCCTAGCTTGACGACCTATTCAATTCGGCTAGCCAACGTATGAACCGGGTATTATTCGGTTACCTCACACACTTAGAGAAGAATGAACACCTCACACCAGTTATAGAAACAAGATTAAGAACAAAATATCAAATAACATATTAAAATATTAAAATAGATTAATCAAAGCTTAAATAATCAATTCATAAATTAATATAAATTTTGTCATGCCCCAGACAGTATATGTACTTAGCTGCTCATGCTAGGTACGTATACTGCCAACATGGCTCTGATACCAATAGTGGATCGGCGGTAATCCTCCGAAGTTGTATTAGTAAAATACGACAAGATTTATACGAAAGATTAACAAAAGAGAGTTATAAAAACTTACAAGATTTTATTTATATGAACATATGTAGAGCTACAGACGGAAGCATTAAAAACATTGAAAGCTTAGGGAATAGAGAGGTTTTCAGTATTTGGGGTAAAAATGCTGATGCCTTCTAAGGAGAAGAGAGAATTCCTTTTATAGAAGAAGGATTATTTCTTTACAATAGACAAATTAAAGTGTCGGTTGGGTAGTGGGGTCTTTTACTTTTATAAAGTAAAGTTGATTGGATTCCTTTTAGGAATAGTAAAATGTCTCTTTTTGAAAAGTAATTCCGACCTTTGGTCTCTACTTTTCTCAAGAGCCAAGTTTCTATTCATAATCGGGGTCCACATATGACTGTGCGATTCCTTTGAGATCACACATGTCCCCATTACTGCTTCCAGATGACGCGGCATCACTGATTAGCTGCATTATCTGAGTTTCAGTATAATCTTCGAGATTATCCATAGCTCTTTTGAGCTTTGCTTTGAGTTCTTCTTTTGAAACTTTTTGCTTGGCAGGATTGACTGCTGCTAAGTTGATATTGGGCTTGATTCCGGTTGGCTTAGGAGTCCATCCTTTAATCATTACTTCTTTAGCTAAGAAGCGTATTTTGTCTATTTCTACCTTGGTGAAATTCCAAGAAATAATATAAGAAATTCTTTTCTGAACAAAGAATTTACATAATTTGATATACTCTGGGAGAGTAGATATATCTGTAGTACTTTGGAACTCAGTGAACCTGATGTGAAATTGTTGTGGTAAAATCTGCAGATTTCCTCCAAAAATATTACACCATTCGTAGAACCATTTAGGGATAATTGACTTAATTATTTTTGGACAGTATTTAATAAACCAAGTGTGTCTTGGCCTAAGATACATAAAATTGAACCAAGCTGCTTTGTAGTCATGCCAATTATAAGTTTGTGGTTTATGCGGCATGGACAAAGATACTGGAGTATGTAAATGATCAGTATACCATTCAAATGGAGATAAAATTCTCTTGATAGTAAATCGAGAATATCTTATAAAATCAGGATTTTGTTCATCCCTGTTATGTTCAATCTCAATGGATTCTGTGTCTACCAAAATAGCTTCGTAAAACTTTCTGGTCTTGTAAGAACAATCTGTATCAACAAAGTTGCCATCTGTGTAGCAAGGTTTAATAAGAGTACTAACCTCAAGGTTTTCATACTCTCTATCTAGAGCCAATATTGGTAACATTTGAGTTGTTACAAAATCAAACTTTTCTTCCTTTGGGACAGTAGTTGGAGTAGGTAATTCAGGCTTAACAGCTTGAGCAAAAGACTCGGGAGTCTTCATTGTATAATTGTCTTTAGTCTGGACATTAGAACTTGAGGCTCCAGGAGTCAAAGGTCTATTAGGCCTTAATTGTATTAATTTGGTAGGATTAGGGGGTGGAGCGGGCAATTTTGGATAGTCCGCGAGCATAGTAAATCTATTATCAAATACCGGTCTTTGTGGGGTTTTTGCCGGTGTTAAAGGAGGTAAGACGAATGGTTTCGCCATAGGTTTTCCTTCTTTCGAAGGAGTATTAGGCTTGAAAGGCCTCATTTTTTCCCTGTAAAAATTCTCTTGTTAGAAAATCAGGTAAAGAGTTATTTTCTCCTTTTATAAAATCAATTTGAAAATCAAAGCTAGATAGTAGAGCTTGCCATCTAGCAAATATTTGTTTTGACACTAAATTTTTAACATCCTTTTGTAAAATTTCTTTAGCTGATTTACAATCAACTCTTAATAAAAATTCTTTGTTTATTAAGTCATCTTGAAATTTTATGATACTTAGCACTATAGACAAGATTTATTTTTTAACAATAGAATAATTGTTTTGAGCAGAATTCCAGATTCCTGAAGTAAAACGAACTAATTGTTCGGGAGATTCTAAAGAACTTCTTTGTTTCAGGATACCTCCATGTCCTAAGTCAGAAGCATCAGTTTCTACAATCATAAAATCATTAGGATTAGGAATTCCTAGACAAGGAAGACTTTGAACTAATTTCTTAACAGTTATGACTGCCTGAGTTTGATCATCTCCCCAAGGGACAGGATTTTTCTTGAGCCTTTTATATAGAGGTTCACAAACTTGTCTGACTTTAGGAATAAAATCAGCAACATAATTTAAACTTCCTAAAAACCTCTGCAATTGGGTTTTATCAATAATTTCATTAGGAAACTTAGAGGAGAACTCAATGGCTCTACAGATAGGTTTGTAACTACCTTGATAAAGATCATGGCCTAAGAATCTTATAGAGGTTTGAAAGAGTTTAATCTTTTTGGCACTAACAACCAAACCATTACTTTTAACAATCTTAAAGAAAGTATTAAGATGCTTAAAATGCGAATCAATATCATCAGAAAAGATAAGCACATCATCAATATAAACAATAGACATATAACTATAATCATTAAAAATGTTATTCATGATATTTTGGAATTCAGAAGGAGCATTCTTGAGCCCGAAAGGCATAACATTCCATTCATATTGTCCAAATGGGACATTGAAGGCAGTCTTATATTTATCTTTATTAGCAATTTGAATTTGCCAAAAACCAGACTTCATATCAAACTTGCTGTAAATATTAGCCTTATAAGTTCGTTTTAACAAATCTCTTTTGTTGGGTATCGGGTACCTAATCCATTTTAAAACAGCATTCAAAGGTTTATAATTTATAACAAGTCTAGGTGCTCCTCTTTCTTTTTCAGCACTATTGTTGACATAGAAAGCAGAGCAACTCCAAGGAGATTTAGAAACATTAATAATTTTATTTTTCAACAAATTATCAATTTCCTTTTTACAATAATCAAGTAGTTCATGATTCATTTGAATAGGTCTAGCCTTAGTTGTAATAGCTTGTTCATTAAAACCTTCAATATAAGGTAAATCAACAATATGCTTTTTTCTTTCCCAAAAAGCATTAGGAAAATCAGAGCAAATTTCATCTTCAAATTTTTTATGAAGATTGGATATTTTAGTAATTATCTCCGGGGTTTTTAAAATTTGCTCAATTTTTTAATTTTAATTTCTTCTTTGAGAAAATTAACATGCTGAGATAAAGAGTTTATTCGGAAAACCGTTTTTTCTCTGATAAAATTACTTTCATCTTGGGAAAGAGTTTTAACAAAAGGAAAATGTAATTCTTTTCCCAGAATGGAAGTAGTAATACCATTTAGATTAGTAACAAAAGGTTTTATCTGAGTGATAAAAGGTATTCCAAGAATAATATCTTCATTAATATCTTCAGTAATAATGAAATCATTTGTTAAACAAATATTATTGTTACAAATATGAGCTTTAGAAAGCTTATAATTAATTTTTAGCAACTCACCAGTAGCAGAATATAATTTGGAAGTACTTTTTTCTAAGTACTTAGTAGGAACAATACCTTTAACAATGCAATTTCGATCTGCACCACTATCAAGCAAAGCAATTTTATTAATAATAAAATCTTTATTGACAACAATCTTAATAGGTATATGATGACTCTGAGGTCTAACAGATGTAATAACATCGATACCTGGACAAGAGGTAGTCGCGATATTAGGAGTAGGTGTGGCAGAAAGATCAATATTGAAAGGAGGATAATCTAAATTATCCTTTTCAGGGATATCTTCTGTTTCTTCATCTAGATTCTGTTTGTCAATCTCTTTGAGGATTTTATCAGCAATGACATCAGTTTCGACTTTCCCAAGTCTGATTTTAATGTCTTTGATTTCTTCTTTAAGAGTTTTGACTTCATGATGAAGATCAGAAATAGTAGGTTCATGATGAAGATCAGAAATAGTAGGTTCGGCATTTCTTTCAAACCTATTCATGATTTGCTTCATGCTGAAAGGTTCAACCATAGTACGAGCTTTGGGCTTTTCTTTTTGGTTGAGAATAATATTCTTGAGTTCTATAAGATATTTTCTCCTAGCTTCTTCATTATCAATATGTTCAATAATGTCGAAGAGAGCTTCTTTAGAGTCATTGCTAAGGACTCTGACTTGAGGAATATCATCACAAACACAGAAAGCCTCTGTGCAGTTAAAGTTTTTTCCCGATTGGCTAGAATCTGAATCATAATTGACGTTGATATCTTCTTCGTCGCTATATTCAGCAGAATTATTTGAAGAATCGGATAAAGGTTCTTCAAGAATTGAAAAAAGCTTTTCTTTGGTTGCTTCGTCTATTTCAAGACTGTTGATCTTCTTTTGTTTACCTGACCTGCATTCACTCGCTCTATGGCCAGATTTTCCACAAGTCCAACATACATCCTCTTTGGATTTCTTAAATCCTTTATGCTTTTTCCTTCTTTTGGAAGATTTTTTGTAATCCTTTTCAGAAGTTCTTCTAGACTTACTACGATGAGTTTTCTTATTTTCTTTGTTCTCCTTCCTGATTTTTCTTGAAGGAGGTGTTAGAGAAACAAACCCGAAGTCTTGACAGAAACTTCCTAATTCTCTCCTTGACGAGGATTTTTCTTTTTTAAGTTGATGTTTCAACTTAATATCTGTACAAAGTTCTAATCCAACAGTGTTTATAACACTAATAAGATCTCCATAAGTCATCTGGTCATAAGGAATTTTTCCTTCATTCCTATCTTGAATCTTAGTTCTAACTTTGTCAGCAAAGAGAGGTGGAAGTCCGCTCACAAATCTTTCTTTCCAGAAGTCTAAATGACAATCTGGTCTAATCATTACCTTCTGCATAAAATTGTATTTATACCAGGTAAAATCATCTAAAGAGGGACAACTGATATTGTTGAGGATTTGGAGACTCCTATCCTGAAATAGCTTTGGTTCTCCAGTAAAATGCTTTGCTATATGGTAGAGAAGAGTAGCACAAGCATCTTCTTTATAAACTTCAGTAGGAACTTCATTAGTTCCTTCCATTTTAATAACAATCTCAGTAGCATGAGTATCATAAATAGTTCTCTTAGCTTCTTCTGAAACATAATTGTCCCACCAATGTTTTAACATTCCAGTGAATCCTGCAACTATCATTGAAGCAGCTTCTCTATCAGAAGAATTTCTTATTTTGTAAGCTGTGATTGCTATCCCCATTTCGTGGAGTTTATTATAGATTTGATGTTCTGCTAGACCATCGATGTTCCATTCAGTTATACTGCTTCCTTCATGAGAAGAAGTGGAGAGAAAAGCGTTTTCCTCATATTGAAGGTCTGGGAAAGAAGGTCTTTTATGATAGTTTTTTCTGTTATGAAATCTATCATTGGAGAGTTTTTGGACAATATTTTCTTTGATAGTAGTTATTTTACCACTGGTGCTGGTAGAAGCTCTGAAAGCAGCTCTTTTATCAGATATAGAGAAATTGGCTAGTTTCTCATTTATTTTATCCAAAATATTGTCAGAAATATCAAAGGTATTTTTGAGCTTGGGATAATTTTCTCGGGAAAATTCATTGATTTTGAATATAGGGTTTGGGTCTATTTTCTGACTGCTGTTGGTAGAAGATAGAGGGACAGGCCTTCCTGAAAAAGAGGCCTTTTCTTTGGAATCTTCAATTTGTCTAGAAACGACATGAAGAATTTGATTGGTGTAATTATTCTGTTCTATAATCTTGTTAATATCAAGATTAGTAGCGATGACAGAAGGTTTTTCTGTGGAGAGGATTTTGAAAGGGGAAGCTTTTATAATAGTTCCTTGAATAGGGATATTTATTCCTTCAAGAGGAGGAGTAACATCTTCAATCACTTTGTTTGAAGTAGTAAACCATTTATTGATAATGACTTTAAGAGAATCTTTTTGATTATCAATTTTTCCCGTCATTTCAAACCACTTAAAGAAGTCTATTTCACAACCAATTCTTTTCATATCTATCATCCAAGATTTTGCAAAATTCTCTCTTTCTTCGAGAGTATAAGTATCCTTATACCAATCTCTGTTGATTTGATTATTAGGATGAATCCAAGATTCTTGCAGAATCTGAGGATTAGGAATAAAATCCTTTTCAGATTTGAGCATCTTTAAATGATCAGGTACCGATTCTTTTCGATTTGGAGGTGGTTCCATTTCACTGGCTGTAGGACTACCAGGGATTTCTTGATAATAAACCTTAGGGACATTTCCCGAAAAATCCACACCAGTAACTTTTCCCTTGTCATTGTTTCTACGAACAAGTTTTTCTTCATCTTCGTCATCCTCCGGGGTTTTTGAAGAAGAGGGTGGGTGAGGAGCAGTCCTCGAAGGAGCAGATGGCGAATAAGGAGCCATCCTAGCTGGGACAGACGAACAAGACGCTCTTCTAGAAGCAGTTCTAGATAAAGAATTCTCAAGGAATTTAAGATCTATAGAACCATCAGGGTATTGAATTACCCTTTCAATGCGAGATCTCTCTGAGTGAGAGGAAAAAGGTTGAGTGATAGCATCAAAATGCCATTCGTCGTTAGACAGAATGTCATTCCAATTTATCAATCTAGGGACGAATATCGAACTATGCTCATGATTGGCCTCCATGAGCATGGTTACACCCTTTTGGCTCTCAATTCGAGCCTTTGGTGCAAGAGTTGTAGACATAAGCCTATAATATACTCTGTAGATAATCGCTATTTCTCGAGTATTGGCTTTACTATTTAGATTTTTTGTTTTGACATTAAGAGTCAAAGAATCCATGACATTAGGATCATTAATGTCTATAGAAAAGTTAGGATAACAATTAAAGTAAACCGGGCCATCGGCTAGATTACTTTGAAGAACTCCTAACAGCGAATCATCAAAATTAAGAAATCTGTCATCTCTAAGGAGGACACAAATAGGAATATCTAAGCCTTTCCTGAACAGGGGCTTAACAGCAACTTGCACTAAACCAATATGCAAATAATTAAATTTATTTTTATAACGATTAATATCGTTAGCATTCAATAAACGAATAATTTCAAGAGAATTGTTAATAGCAGTAGTAGATTCACAAGTTTTAATATTGTGATTTACAAATAAATTAAATTTACCTAAATGATAAATAGCTTTAAAAGGTTCTTCTGGTATATTCCAGTTTTGAAGATCATTTTCAAGTTTAGCAATCTTAGTTGCTTGGGAGGATAAATTAACACTGTTTAAAATATGCTGGTTATTTTCCATTTTAAATGATACTGTCTTAAGGACTTATAGACAAAATCATATTAAATATAAACAGATAATTCAAGCAATGTTAATTTAGCAATGACTCTAAAGAAGCTCTCTTCGACATTATTGAACATATTGATAATGAAGAAGCTAGGAGAAAATATCTTATAGAACTCAAGAATATTATTCTCAACCAAAAAGAAAAGCCCAAAGCTCGTACTATGGTTGAACCTTTCAGCATGAAGCAAATCATGAATAGGTTTGAAAGAAATGCCGAACCTACTATTTCTGATCTTCATCATGAAGTCAAAACTCTTAAAGAAGAAATCAAAGACATTAAAATCAGACTTGGGAAAGTCGAAACTGATGTCATTGCTGATAAAATCCTCAAAGAGATTGACAAACAGAATCTAGATGAAGAAACAGAAGATATCCCTGAAAAGGATAATTTAGATTATCCTCCTTTCAATATTGATCTTTCTGCCACACCTACTCCTAATATCGCGACTACCTCTTGTCCAGGTATCGATGTTATTACATCTGTTAGACCTCAGAGTCATCATATACCTATTAAGATTGTTGTCAATAAAGATTTTATTATTAATAAAATTGCTTTGCTTGATAGTGGTGCAGATCGAAATTGCATTGTTAAAGGTATTGTTCCTACTAAGTACTTAGAAAAAAGTACTTCCAAATTATATTCTGCTACTGGTGAGTTGCTAAAAATTAATTATAAGCTTTCTAAAGCTCATATTTGTAACAATAATATTTGTTTAACAAATGATTTCATTATTACTGAAGATATTAATGAAGATATTATTCTTGGAATACCTTTTATCACTCAGATAAAACCTTTTGTTACTAATCTAAATGGTATTACTACTTCTATTCTGGGAAAAGAATTACATTTTCCTTTTGTTAAAACTCTTTCCCAGGATGAAAGTAATTTTATCAGAGAAAAAACGGTTTTCCGAATAAACTCTTTATCTCAGCATGTTAATTTTCTCAAAGAAGAAATTAAAATTAAAAAAATTGAGCAAATTTTAAAAACCCCGGAGATAATTACTAAAATATCCAATCTTCATAAAAAATTTGAAGATGAAATTTGCTCTGATTTTCCTAATGCTTTTTGGGAAAGAAAAAAGCATATTGTTGATTTACCTTATATTGAAGGTTTTAATGAACAAGCTATTACAACTAAGGCTAGACCTATTCAAATGAATCATGAATTACTTGATTATTGTAAAAAGGAAATTGATAATTTGTTGAAAAATAAAATTATTAATGTTTCTAAATCTCCTTGGAGTTGCTCTGCTTTCTATGTCAACAATAGTGCTGAAAAAGAAAGAGGAGCACCTAGACTTGTTATAAATTATAAACCTTTGAATGCTGTTTTAAAATGGATTAGGTACCCGATACCCAACAAAAGAGATTTGTTAAAACGAACTTATAAGGCTAATATTTACAGCAAGTTTGATATGAAGTCTGGTTTTTGGCAAATTCAAATTGCTAATAAAGATAAATATAAGACTGCTTTCAATGTCCCATTTGGACAATATGAATGGAATGTTATGCCTTTGGGCTCAAGAATGCTCCTTCTGAATTCCAAAATATCATGAATAACATTTTTAATGATTATAGTTATATGTCTATTGTTTATATTGATGATGTGCTTATCTTTTCTGATGATATTGATTCGCATTTTAAGCATCTTAATACTTTCTTTAAGATTGTTAAAAGTAATGGTTTGGTTGTTAGTGCCAAAAAGATTAAACTCTTTCAAACCTCTATAAGATTCTTAGGCCATGATCTTTATCAAGGTAGTTACAAACCTATCTGTAGAGCCATTGAGTTCTCCTCTAAGTTTCCTAATGAAATTATTGATAAAACCCAATTGCAGAGGTTTTTAGGAAGTTTAAATTATGTTGCTGATTTTATTCCTAAAGTCAGACAAGTTTGTGAACCTCTATATAAAAGGCTCAAGAAAAATCCTGTCCCTTGGGGAGATGATCAAACTCAGGCAGTCATAACTGTTAAGAAATTAGTTCAAAGTCTTCCTTGTCTAGGAATTCCTAATCCTAATGATTTTATGATTGTAGAAACTGATGCTTCTGACTTAGGATATGGAGGTATCCTGAAACAAAGAAGTTCTTTAGAATCTCCCGAACAATTAGTTCGTTTTACTTCAGGATTCTGGAATTCTGCTCAAAAGAATTATTCTACTGTTAAAAAAGAAATCTTGTCTATAGTGCTATGTATCACAAAATTTCAAGATGACTTAATAAACAAAGAATTTTTATTAAGAGTTGATTGTAAATCAGCATTTTTACCCCAAATACTGAAAACCTCTCTATTCCCTAAGCTTTCAATGTTTTTAATGCTTCCGTCTGTAGCTCTACATATGTTCATATAAATAAAATCTTGTAAGTTTTTATAACTCTCTTTTGTTAATCTTTCGTATAAATCTTGTCGTATTTTACTAATACAACTTCGGAGGATTACCGCCGATCCACTATTGGTATCAGAGCCATGTTGGCAGTATACGTACCTAGCATGAGCAGCTAAGTACATATACTGTCTGGGGCATGACAAAATTTATATTAATTTATGAATTGATTATTTAAGCTTTGATTAATCTATTTTAATATTTTAATATGTTATTTGATATTATGTTCTTAATCTTGTTTCTATAACTGGTGTGAGGTGTTCATTCTTCTCTAAGTGTGTGAGGTAACCGAATAATACCCGGTTCATACGTTGGCTAGCCGAATTGAATAGGTCGTCAAGCTAGGAGAGCGTTAGACCTTGTATGGTGATCCCGTAGCCAAGATAACTCTAGAGAAAGAACAGATGTAAAACCAAGAGAACCTCCCTTAGAAACTAAGATTTAGATCTTTAATATCTCTTTGCATATTTTTATATTATTATTGATTGATCTTGCTTGAATTATCTGTTTATATTTAATATGATTTTGTCTATAAGTCCTTAAGACAGTATCATTTAAAATGGAAAATAACCAGCATATTTTAAACAGTGTTAATTTATCCTCCCAAGCAACTAAGATTGCTAAACTTGAAAATGATCTTCAAAACTGGAATATACCAGAAGAACCTTTTAAAGCCAATACTCGAGAAATAGCGATTATCTACAGAGTATATTATAGGCTTATGTCTACAACTCTTGCACCAAAGGCTCGAATTGAGAGCCAAAAGGGTGTAACCATGCTCATGGAGGCCAATCATGAGCATAGTTCGATATTCGTCCCTAGATTGATAAATTGGAATGACATTCTGTCTAACGACGAATGGCATTTTGATGCTATCACTCAACCTTTTTCCTCTCACTCAGAGAGATCTCGCATTGAAAGGGTAATTCAATACCCTGATGGTTCTATAGATCTTAAATTCCTTGAGAATTCTTTATCTAGAACTGCTTCTAGAAGAGCGTCTTGTTCGTCTGTCCCAGCTAGGATGGCTCCTTATTCGCCATCTGCTCCTTCGAGGACTGCTCCTCACCCACCCTCTTCTTCAAAAACCCCGGAGGATGACGAAGATGAAGAAAAACTTGTTCGTAGAAACAATGACAAGGGAAAAGTTACTGGTGTGGATTTTTCGGGAAATGTCCCTAAGGTTTATTATCAAGAAATCCCTGGTAGTCCTACAGCCAGTGAAATGGAACCACCTCCAAATCGAAAAGAATCGGTACCTGATCATTTAAAGATGCTCAAATCTGAAAAGGATTTTATTCCTAATCCTCAGATTCTGCAAGAATCTTGGATTCATCCTAATAATCAAATCAACAGAGATTGGTATAAGGATACTTATACTCTCGAAGAAAGAGAGAATTTTGCAAAATCTTGGATGATAGATATGAAAAGAATTGGTTGTGAAATAGACTTCTTTAAGTGGTTTGAAATGACGGGAAAAATTGATAATAAAAAAGATTCTCTTAAAGTCATTATCAATAAATGGTTTACTACTTCAAACAAAGTGATTGAAGATGTTACTCCTCCTCTTGAAGGAATAAATATCCCTATTCAAGGAACTATTATAAAAGCTTCCCCTTTCAAAATCCTCTCCACAGAAAAACCTTCTGTCATCGCTACTAATCTTGATATTAACAAGATTATAGAACAGAATAATTACACCAATCAAATTCTTCATGTCGTTTCTAGACAAATTGAAGATTCCAAAGAAAAAGCCTCTTTTTCAGGAAGGCCTGTCCCTCTATCTTCTACCAACAGCAGTCAGAAAATAGACCCAAACCCTATATTCAAAATCAATGAATTTTCCCGAGAAAATTATCCCAAGCTCAAAAATACCTTTGATATTTCTGACAATATTTTGGATAAAATAAATGAGAAACTAGCCAATTTCTCTATATCTGATAAAAGAGCTGCTTTCAGAGCTTCTACCAGCACCAGTGGTAAAATAACTACTATCAAAGAAAATATTGTCCGAAGATCATTTTCAAGTTTAGCAATCTTAGTTGCTTGGGAGGATAAATTAACACTGTTTAAAATATGCTGGTTATTTTCCATTTTAAATGATACTGTCTTAAGGACTTATAGACAAAATCATATTAAATATAAACAGATAATTCAAGCAAGATCAATCAATAATAATATAAAAATATGCAAAGAGATATTAAAGATCTAAATCTTAGTTTCTAAGGGAGGTTCTCTTGGTTTTACATCTGTTCTTTCTCTAGAGTTATCTTGGCTACGGGATCACCATACAAGGTCTAACGCTCTCCTAGCTTGACGACCTATTCAATTCGGCTAGCCAACGTATGAACCGGGTATTATTCGGTTACCTCACACACTTAGAGAAGAATGAACACCTCACACCAGTTATAGAAACAAGATTAAGAACAAAATATCAAATAACATATTAAAATATTAAAATAGATTAATCAAAGCTTAAATAATCAATTCATAAATTAATATAAATTTTGTCATGCCCCAGACAGTATATGTACTTAGCTGCTCATGCTAGGTACGTATACTGCCAACATGGCTTTGATACCAGAAGAACCTTTTAAAGCTATTTATCATTTAGGTAAATTTAATTTATTTGTAAATCACAATATTAAAACTTGTGAATCTACTACTGCTATTAACAATTCTCTTGAAATTATTCGTTTATTGAATGCTAACGATGTTAATCGTTATAAAAATAAATTTAATTATTTGTATATTGGTTTAGTGCAAGTTGCTGTTAAGCCCCTGTTCAGGAAAGGCTTAGATATTCCTATTTGTGTCCTCCTTAGAGATGACAGATTTCTTAATTTTGATGATTCGCCGTTAGGAGTTCTTCAAAGTAATCTAGCTGATGGCCCGGTTTACTTTAATTGTTATCCTAACTTTTCAATAGACATTAATGATCCTAATGTCATGGATTCTTTGACACTTAATGTAAAAACAAAAAATCTAAATAGTAAAGCCAATACTCGAGAGATAGCGATTATCTACAGAGTATATTATAGGCTTATGTCTACAACTCTTGCACCAAAGGCTCGAATTGAGAGCCAAAAGGGTGTAACCATGCTTATGGAGGCCAATCATGAGCATAGTTCAATATTCGTCCCTAGATTGATCAATTGGAATGACATTCTGTCTAACGATGAATGGCATTTTGATGCAATCACTCAACCCTTTTCCTCTCATTCAGAGAGATCTCGTATTGAAAGGGTAATTCAATACCCTGATGGTTCTATAGATCTTAAATTCCTTGAGAATTCTTTATCTAGAACTGCTTCTAGAAGAGCGTCTTGTTCGTCTGTCCCAGCTAGGATGGCTCCTTATTCGCCATCTGCTCCTTCGAGGACTGCTCCTCACCCACCCTCTTCTTCAAAAACCCCGGAGGATGACGAAGATGAAGAAAAACTTGTTCGTAGAAACAATGACAAGGGAAAAGTTACTGGTGTGGATTTTTCGGGAAATGTCCCTAAGGTTTATTATCAAGAAATCCCTGGTAGTCCTACAGCCAGTGAAATGGAACCACCTCCAAATCGAAAAGAATCGGTACCTGATCATTTAAAGATGCTCAAATCTGAAAAGGATTTTATTCCTAATCCTCAGATTCTGCAAGAATCTTGGATTCATCCTAATAACCAAATCAACAGAGATTGGTATAAGGATACTTATACTCTCGAAGAAAGAGAGAATTTTGCAAAATCTTGGATGATAGATATGAAAAGAATTGGTTGTGAAATAGACTTCTTTAAGTGGTTTGAAATGACGGGAAAAATTGATAATCAAAAAGATTCTCTTAAAGTCATTATCAATAAATGGTTTACTACTTCAAACAAAGTGATTGAAGATGTTACTCCTCCTCTTGAAGGAATAAATATCCCTATTCAAGGAACTATTATAAAAGCTTCCCCTTTCAAAATCCTCTCCACAGAAAAACCTTCTGTCATCGCTACTAATCTTGATATTAACAAGATTATAGAACAGAATAATTACACCAATCAAATTCTTCATGTCGTTTCTAGACAAATTGAAGATTCCAAAGAAAAGGCCTCTTTTTCAGGAAGGCCTGTCCCTCTATCTTCTACCAACAGCAGTCAGAAAATAGACCCAAACCCTATATTCAAAATCAATGAATTTTCCCGAGAAAATTATCCCAAGCTCAAAAATACCTTTGATATTTCTGACAATATTTTGGATAAAATAAATGAGAAACTAGCCAATTTCTCTATATCTGATAAAAGAGCTGCTTTCAGAGCTTCTACCAGCACCAGTGGTAAAATAACTACTATCAAAGAAAATATTGTCCAAAAACTCTCCAATGATAGATTTCATAATAGAAAAAACTATCATAAAAGACCTTCTTTCCCAGACCTTCAATATGAGGAAAACGCTTTTCTCTCCACTTCTTCTCATGAAGGAAGCAGTATAACTGAATGGAACATCGATGGTCTAGCAGAACATCAAATCTATAATAAACTCCACGAAATGGGGATAGCAATCACAGCTTACAAAATAAGAAATTCTTCTGATAGAGAAGCTGCTTCAATGATAGTTGCAGGATTCACTGGAATGTTAAAACATTGGTGGGACAATTATGTTTCAGAAGAAACTAAGAGAACTATTTATGATACTCATGCTACTGAGATTGTTATTAAAATGGAAGGAACTAATGAAGTTCCTACTGAAGTTTATAAAGAAGATGCTTGTGCTACTCTTCTCTACCATATAGCAAAGCATTTTATTGGAGAACCTAAGCTATTTCAGGATAGGAGTCTCCAAATCCTCAACAATATCAGTTGTCCCTCTTTAGATGATTTTACCTGGTATAAATACAACTTTATGCAGAAGGTAATGATTAGACCAGATTGTCATTTAGACTTCTGGAAAGAAAGATTTGTGAGCGGACTTCCACCTCTCTTTGCTGACAAAGTTAGAACTAAGATTCAAGATAGGAATGAAGGAAAAATTCCTTATGACCAGATGACTTATGGAGATCTTATTAGTGTTATAAACACTGTTGGATTAGAACTTTGTACAGATATTAAGTTGAAACATCAACTTAAAAAAGAAAAATCCTCGTCAAGGAGAGAATTAGGAAGTTTCTGTCAAGACTTCGGGTTTGTTTCTCTAACACCTCCTTCAAGAAAAATCAAGAAGGAGAACAAAGAAAATAAGAAAACTCATCGTAGTAAGTCTAGAAGAACTTCTGAAAAGGATTACAAAAAATCTTCTAAAAGAAGGAAAAAGCATAAAGGATTTAAGAAATCCAAAGAGGATGTATGTTGGACTTGTGGAAAATCTGGCCATAGAGCGAGTGAATGCAGGTCAGGTAAACAGAAGAAGATCAACAGTCTTGAAATAGACGAAGCAACCAAAGAAAAGCTTTTTTCAATTCTTGAAGAACCTTTATCCGATTCTTCAAATAATTCTGCTGAATATAGCGACGAAGAAGATATCAACGTCAATTATGATTCAGATTCTAGCCAATCGGGAAAAAACTGTAACTGCACAGAGGCTTTCTGTGTTTGTGATGATATTCCTCAAGTCAGAGTCATTAGCAATGACTTGAGGAATATCATCACAAACACAGAAAGCCTCTGTGCAGTTACAGTTTTTTCCCGATTGGCTAGAATCTGAATCATAATTGACATTGATATCTTCTGGTATCAGATTTATAAAAATACTTATATTGATTTACCTTATATCGAAAAATCCACACCAGTAACTTTTCCCTTGTCATTGTTTCTACGAACAAGTTTTTCTTCATCTTCGTCATCCTCCGGGGTTTTTGAAGAAGAGGGTGGGTGAGGAGCAGTCCTCTTAGTTTCTTCTGAAACATATTTGTCCCACCAATGTTTTAACATTCCAGTGAATCCTGCAACAAGCCTCATTTTTTCCCTGTAAAAATTCTCTTGTTAGAAAATCAGGTAAAGAGTTATTTTCTCCTTTTATAAAATCAATTTGAAAATCAAAGCTAGATAGTAGAGCTTGCCATCTAGCAAATATTTGTTTTGACACTAAATTTTTAACATCCTTTTGTAAAATTTCTTTAGCTGATTTACAATCAACTCTTAATAAAAATTCTTTGTTTATTAAGTCATCTTGAAATTTTGTGATACATAGCACTATAGACAAGATTTCTTTTTTAACAGTAGAATAATTCTTTTGAGCAGAATTCCAGATTCCTGAAGTAAAACGAACTAATTGTTCGGGAGATTCTAAAGAACTTCTTTGTTTCAGGATACCTCCATATCCTAAGTCAGAAGCATCAGTTTCTACAATCATAAAATCATTAGGATTAGGAATTCCTAGACAAGGAAGACTTTGAACTAATTTCTTAACAGTTATGACTGCCTGAGTTTGATCATCTCCCCAAGGGACAGGATTTTTCTTGAGCCTTTTATATAAAGGTTCACAAACTTGTCTGACTTTAGGAATAAAATCAGCAACATAATTTAAACTTCCTAAAAACCTCTGCAATTGGGTTTTATCAATAATTTCATTAGGAAACTTAGAGGAGAACTCAATGGCTCTACAGATAGGTTTGTAACTACCTTGATAAAGATCATGGCCTAAGAATCTTATAGAGGTTTGAAAGAGTTTAATCTTTTTGGCACTAACAACCAAACCATTACTTTTAACAATCTTAAAGAAAGTATTAAGATGCTTAAAATGCGAATCAATATCATCAGAAAAGATAAGCACATCATCAATATAAACAATAGACATATAACTATAATCATTAAAAATGTTATTAATGATATTTTGGAATTCAGAAGGAGCATTCTTGAGCCCGAAAGGCATAACATTCCATTCATATTGTCCAAATGGGACATTGAAGGCAGTCTTATATTTATCTTTATTAGCAATTTGAATTTGCCAAAAACCAGACTTCATATCAAACTTGCTGTAAATATTAGCCTTATAAGTTCGTTTTAACAAATCTCTTTTGTTGGGTATCGGGTACCTAATCCATTTTAAAACAGCATTCAAAGGTTTATAATTTATAACAAGTCTAGGTGCTCCTCTTTCTTTTTCAGCACTATTGTTGACATAGAAAGCAGAGCAACTCCAAGGAGATTTAGAAACATTAATAATTTTATTTTTCAACAAATTATCAATTTCCTTTTTACAATAATCAAGTAGTTCATGATTCATTTGAATAGGTCTAGCCTTAGTTGTAATAGCTTGTTCATTAAAACCTTCAAAAGTACTACAGATATATCTACTCTCCCAGAGTATATCAAATTATGTAAATTCTTTGTTCAGAAAAGAATTTCTTATATTATTTCTTGGAATTTCACCAAGGTAGAAATAGACAAAATACGCTTCTTAGCTAAAGAAGTCCTTTAACAGATGTAATAACATCGATACCTGGACAAGAGGTAGTCGCGATATTAGGAGTAGGTGTGGCAGAAAGATCAATATTGAAAGGAGGATAATCTAAATTATCCTTTTCAGGGATATCTTCTGTTTCTTCATCTAGATTCTGTTTGTCAATCTCTTTGAGGATTTTATCAGCAATGACATCAGTTTCGACTTTCCCAAGTCTGATTTTAATGTCTTTGATTTCTTCTTTAAGAGTTTTGACTTCATGATGAAGATCGGGGGTGGAGCGGGCAGTCATAACTGTTAAGAAATTAGTTCAAAGTCTTCCTTGTCTAGGAATTCCTAATCCTAATGATTTTATGATTGTAGAAACTGATGCTTCTGACTTAGGATATGGAGGTATCCTGAAACAAAGAAGTTCTTTAGAATCTCCCGAACAATTAGTTCGTTTTACTTCAGGAATCTGGAATTCTGCTCAAAAGAATTATTCTACTGTTAAAAAAGAAATCTTGTCTATAGTGCTATGTATCACAAAATTTCAAGATGACTTAATAAACAAAGAATTTTTATTAAGATTTGATTGTAAATCAGCTAAAGAAATTTTACAAAAGGATGTTAAAAATTTAGTGTCAAAACAAATATTTGCTAGATGGCAAGCTCTACTATCTAGCTTTGATTTTCAAATTGATTTTATAAAAGGAGAAAATAACTCTTTACCTGATTTTCTAACAAGAGAATTTTTACAGGGAAAAAATGAGGCCTTTCAAGCCTAATACTTCTTCGAAAGAAGGAAAACCTATGGCGAAACCATTCGTCTAGCTTAGGGAATAGAGAGGTTTTCAGTATTTGGGGTAAAAATGCTGATGCCTTCTAAGGAGAAGAGAGAATTCCTTTTATAGAAGAAGGATTCTTTCTTTACAATAGACAAATTAAAGTGTCGGTTGGTGAGTGGGGTCTTTTACTTTTATAAAGTAAAGTTGATTGGATTCCTTTTAGGAATAGTAAAATGTCTCTTTTTGAAAAGTAATTCCGACCTTTGGTCTCTACTTTTCTCAAGAGCCAAGTTTCTATTCATAATCGGGGTCCACATATGACTGTGCGATTCCTTTGAGATCACACATGTCCCCATTACTGCTTCCAGATGACGCGGCATCACTGATTAGCTGCATTATCTGAGTTTCAGTATAATCTTCGAGATTATCCATAGCTCTTTTGAGCTTTGCTTTGAGTTCTTCTTTTGAAACTTTTTGCTTGGCAGGATTGACTGCTGCTAAGTTGATATTGGGCTTGATTCCGGTTGGCTTAGGAGTCCATCCTTTAATCATTACTTCTTTAGCTAAGAAGCGTATTTTGTCTATTTCTACCTTGGTGAAATTCCAAGAAATAATATAAGAAATTCTTTTCTGAACAAAGAATTTACATAATTTGATATACTCTGGGAGAGTAGATATATCTGTAGTACTTTGGAACTCAGTGAACCTGATGTGAAATTGTTGTGGTAAAATCTGCAGATTTCCTCCAAAAATATTACACCATTCGTAGAACCATTTAGGGATAATTGACTTAATTATTTTTGGACAGTATTTAATAAACCAAGTGTGTCTTGGCCTAAGATACATAAAATTGAACCAAGCTGCTTTGTAGTCATGCCAATTATAAGTTTGTGGTTTAGGCGGCATGGACAAAGATACTGGAGTATGTAAATGATCAGTATACCATTCAAATGGAGATAAAATTCTCTTGATAGTAAATCGAGAATATCTTATAAAATCAGGATTTTGTTCATCCCTGTTATGTTCAATCTCAATGGATTCTGTGTCTACCAAAATAGCTTCGTAAAACTTTCTGGTCTTGTAAGAATAATCTGTATCAACAAAGTTGCCATCTGTGTAGCAAGGTTTAATAAGAGTACTAACCTCAAGGTTTTCATACTCTCTATCTAGAGCCAATAGTGGTAACATTTGAGTTGTTACAAAATCAAACTTTTCTTCCTTTGGGACAGTAGTTGGAGTAGGTAATTCAGGCTTAACAGCTTGAGCAAAAGACTCGGGGGTCTTCATTGTATAATTGTCTTTAGTCTGGACATTAGAACTTGAAGCTCCAGGAGTCAAAGGTCTATTAGGCCTTAATTGTATTAATTTGGTAGGATTAGGGGGTGGAGCGGGCAATTTTGGATAGTCCGCGAGCATAGTAAATCTATTATCAAATACCGGGCTTTGTGGGGTTTTTGCCGGTGTTAAAGGAGGTAAGACGAATGGTTTCGCCATAGGTTTTCCTTCTTTCGAAGGAGTATTAGGCTTGAAAGGCCTCATTTTTTCCCTGTAAAAATTCTCTTGTTAGAAAATCAGGTAAAGAGTTATTTTCTCCTTTTATAAAATCAATTTGAAAATCAAAGCTAGATAGTAGAGCTTGCCATCTAGCAAATATTTGTTTTGACACTAAATTTTTAACATCCTTTTGTAAAATTTCTTTAGCTGATTTACAATCAACTCTTAATAAAAATTCTTTGTTTATTAAGTCATCTTGAAATTTTATGATACTTAGCACTATAGACAAGATTTATTTTTTAACAATAGAATAATTGTTTTGAGCAGAATTCCAGATTCCTGAAGTAAAACGAACTAATTGTTCGGGAGATTCTAAAGAACTTCTTTGTTTCAGGATACCTCCATGTCCTAAGTCAGAAGCATCAGTTTCTACAATCATAAAATCATTAGGATTAGGAATTCCTAGACAAGGAAGACTTTGAACTAATTTCTTAACAGTTATGACTGCCTGAGTTTGATCATCTCCCCAAGGGACAGGATTTTTCTTGAGCCTTTTATATAGAGGTTCACAAACTTGTCTGACTTTAGGAATAAAATCAGCAACATAATTTAAACTTCCTAAAAACCTCTGCAATTGGGTTTTATCAATAATTTCATTAGGAAACTTGAGGAGAACTCAATGGCTCTACAGATAGGTTTGTAACTACCTTGATAAAGATCATGGCCTAAGAATCTTATAGAGGTTTGAAAGAGTTTAATCTTTTTGGCACTAACAACCAAACCATTACTTTTAACAATCTTAAAGAAAGTATTAAGATGCTTAAAATGCGAATCAATATCATCAGAAAAGATAAGCACATCATCAATATAAACAATAGACATATAACTATAATCATTAAAAATGTTATTTATGATATTTTGGAATTCAGAAGGAGCATTCTTGAGCCCGAAAGGCATAACATTCCATTCATATTGTCCAAATGGGACATTGAAGGCAGTCTTATATTTATCTTTATTAGCAATTTGAATTTGCCAAAAACCAGACTTCATATCAAACTTGCTGTAAATATTAGCCTTATAAGTTCGTTTTAACAAATCTCTTTTGTTGGGTATCGGGTACCTAATCCATTTTAAAACAGCATTCAAAGGTTTATAATTTATAACAAGTCTAGGTGCTCCTCTTTCTTTTTCAGCACTATTGTTGACATAGAAAGCAGAGCAACTCCAAGGAGATTTAGAAACATTAATAATTTTATTTTTCAACAAATTATCAATTTCCTTTTTACAATAATCAAGTAGTTCATGATTCATTTGAATAGGTCTAGCCTTAGTTGTAATAGCTTGTTCATTAAAACCTTCAATATAAGGTAAATCAACAATATGCTTTTTTCTTTCCCAAAAAGCATTAGGAAAATCAGAGCAAATTTCATCTTCAAATTTTTTATGAAGATTGGATATTTTAGTAATTATCTCCGGGGTTCTTAAAATTTGCTCAATTTTTTAATTTTAATTTCTTCTTTGAGAAAATTAACATGCTGAGATAAAGAGTTTATTCGGAAAACCGTTTTTTCTCTGATAAAATTACTTTCATCCTGGGAAAGAGTTTTAACAAAAGGAAAATGTAATTCTTTTCCCAGAATGGAAGTAGTAATACCATTTAGATTAGTAACAAAAGGTTTTATCTGAGTGATAAAAGGTATTCCAAGAATAATATCTTCATTAATATCTTCAGTAATAATGAAATCATTTGTTAAACAAATATTATTGTTACAAATATGAGCTTTAGAAAGCTTATAATTAATTTTTAGCAACTCACCAGTAGCAGAATATAATTTGGAAGTACTTTTTTCTAAGTACTTAGTAGGAACAATTTAAAATGCAATTTCGATCTGCACCACTATCAAGCAAAGCAATTTTATTAATAATAAAATCTTTATTGACAACAATCTTAATAGGTATATGATGACTCTGAGGTCTAACAGATGTAATAACATAGATACCTGGACAAGAGGTAGTCGCGATATTAGGAGTAGGTGTGGCAGAAAGATCAATATTGAAAGGAGGATAATCTAAATTATCCTTTTCAGGGATATCTTCTGTTTCTTCATCTAGATTCTGTTTGTCAATCTCTTTGAGAATTTTATCAGCAATGACATCAATTTCGACTTTCCCAAGTCTGATTTTAATGTCTTTGATTTCTTCTTTAAGAGTTTTGACTTCATGATGAAGATCAGAAATAGTAGGTTCGGCATTTCTTTCAAACCTATTCATGATTTGCTTCATGCTGAAAGGTTCAACCATAGTACGAGCTTTGGGCGTTTCTTTTTGGTTGAGAATAATATTCTTGAGTTCTATAAGATATTTTCTCCTAGCTTCTTCATTATCAATATGTTCAATAATGTCGAAGAGAGCTTCTTTAGAGTCATTGCTAAGGACTCTGACTTGAGGAATATCATCACAAACACAGAAAGCCTCTGTGCAGTTACAGTTTTTTCCCGATTGGCTAGAATCTGAATCATAATTGACGTTGATATCTTCTTCGTCGCTATATTCAGCAGAATTATTTGAAGAATCGGATAAAGGTTCTTCAAGAATTGAAAAAAGCTTTTCTTTGGTTGCTTCGTCTATTTCAAGACTGTTGATCTTCTTTTGTTTACCTGACCTGCATTCACTCGCTCTATGGCCAGATTTTCCACAAGTCCAACATACATCCTCTTTGGATTTCTTAAATCCTTTATGCTTTTTCCTTCTTTTGGAAGATTTTTTGTAATCCCTTTCAGAAGTTCTTCTAGACTTACTACGATGCGTTTTCTTATTTTCCTTGTTCTCCTTCCTGATTTTTCTTGAAGGAGGTGTTAGAGAAACAAACCCGAAGTCTTGACAGAAACTTCCTAATTCTCTCCTTGACGAGGATTTTTCTTTTTTAATTTGATGTTTCAACTTAATATCTGTACAAAGTTCTAATCCAACAGTGTTTATAACACTAATAAGATCTCCATAAGTCATCTGGTCATAAGGAATTTTTCCTTCATTCCTATCTTGAATCTTAGTTCTAACTTTGTCAGCAAAGAGAGGTGGAAGTCCGCTCACAAATCTTTCTTTCCAGAAGTCTAAATGACAATCTGGTCTAATCATTACCTTCTGCATAAAATTGTATTTATACCAGGTAAAATCATCTAAAGAGGGACAACTGATATTGTTGAGGATTTGGAGACTCCTATCCTGAAATAGCTTTGGTTCTCCAGTAAAATGCTTTGCTATATGGTAGAGAAGAGTAGCACAAGCATCTTCTTTATAAACTTCAGTAGGAACTTCATTAGTTCCTTCCATTTTAATAACAATCTCAGTAGCATGAGTATCATAAATAGTTCTCTTAGCTTCTTCTGAAACATAATTGTCCCACCAATGTTTTAACATTCCAGTGAATCCTGCAACTATCATTGAAGCAGCTTCTCTATCAGAAGAATTTCTTATTTTGTAAGCTGTGATTGCTATCCCCATTTCGTGGAGTTTATTATAGATTTGATGTTCTGCTAGACCATCGATGTTCCATTCAGTTATACTGCTTCCTTCATGAGAAGAAGTGGAGAGAAAAGCGTTTTCCTCATATTGAAGGTCTGGGAAAGAAGGTCTTTTATGATAGTTTTTTCTGTTATGAAATCTATCATTGGAGAGTTTTTGGACAATATTTTCTTTGATAGTAGTTATTTTACCACTGGTGCTGGTAGAAGCTCTGAAAGCAGCTCTTTTATTAGATATAGAGAAATTGGCTAGTTTCTCATTTATTTTATCCAAAATATTGTCAGAAATATCAAAGGTAATTTTGAGCTTGGGATAATTTTCTCGGGAAAATTCATTGATTTTGAATATAGGGTTTGGGTCTATTTTCTGACTGCTATTGGTAGAAGATAGAGGGACAGGCCTTCCTGAAAAAGAGGCCTTTTCTTTGGAATCTTCAATTTGTCTAAAAACGACATGAAGAATTTGATTGGTGTAATTATTCTGTTCTATAATCTTGTTAATATCAAGATTAGTAGCGATGACAGAAGGTTTTTCTGTGGAGAGGATTTTGAAAGGGGAAGCTTTTATAATAGTTCCTTGAATAGGGATATTTATTCCTTCAAGAGGAGGAGTAACATCTTCAATCACTTTGTTTGAAGTAGTAAACCATTTATTGATAATGACTTTAAGAGAATCTTTTTGATTATCAATTTTTCCCGTCATTTCAAACCACTTAAAGAAGTCTATTTCACAACCAATTCTTTTCATATCTATCATCCAAGATTTTGCAAAA
The DNA here is from genome assembly GCA_018342035.1 of Solanum appendiculatum. Lineage (NCBI taxonomy): Eukaryota > Viridiplantae > Streptophyta > Magnoliopsida > Solanales > Solanaceae > Solanum > Solanum appendiculatum. Next base: position 1,839 of record JAGDQO010001381.1, on the reverse strand, counting down.
TTCTCTCTTTCTTCGAGAGTATAAGTATCCTTATACCAATCTCTGTTGATTTGATTATTAGGATGAATCCAAGATTCTTGCAGAATCTGAGGATTAGGAATAAAATCCTTTTCAGATTTGAGCATCTTTAAATGATTAGGTACCGATTCTTTTCGATTTGGAGGTGGTTCCATTTCACTGGCTGTAGGACTACCAGGGATTTCTTGATAATAAACCTTAGGGACATTTCCTGAAAAATCCACACCAGTAACTTTTCCCTTGTCATTGTTTCTACGAACAAGTTTTTCTTCATCTTCGTCATCCTCCGGGGTTTTTGAAGAAGAGGGTGGGTGAGGAGCAGTCCTCGAAGGAGCAGATGGCGAATAAGGAGCCATCCTAGCTGGGACAGACGAACAAGACGCTCTACTAGAAGCAGTTCTAGATAAAGAATTCTCAAGGAATTTAAGATCTATAGAACCATCAGGGTATTGAATTACCCTTTCAATGCGAGATCTCTCTGAGTGAGAGGAAAAAGGTTGCGTGATAGCATCAAAATGCCATTCGTCGTTAGACAGAATGTCATTCCAATTTATCAATCTAGGGACGAATATCGAACTATGCTCATGATTGGCCTCCATGAGCATGGTTACACCCTTTTGGCTCTCAATTCGAGCCTTTGGTGCAAGAGTTGTAGACATAAGCCTATAATATACTCTGTAGATAATCGCTATTTCTCGAGTATTGGCTTTACTATTTAGATTTTTTGTTTTGACATTAAGAGTCAAAGAATCCATGACATTAGGATCATTAATGTCTATAGAAAAGTTAGGATAACAATTAAAGTAAACCGGGCCATCGGCTAGATTACTTTGAAGAACTCCTAACAGCGAATCATCAAAATTAAGAAATCTGTCATCTCTAAGGAGGACACAAATAGGAATATCTAAGCCTTTCCTGAACAGGGGCTTAACAGCAACTTGCACTAAACCAATATGCAAATAATTAAATTTATTTTTATAACGATTAATATCGTTAGCATTCAATAAACGAATAATTTCAAGAGAATTGTTAATAGCAGTAGTAGATTCACAAGTTTTAATATTGTGATTTACAAATAAATTAAATTTACCTAAATGATAAATAGCTTTAAAAGGTTCTTCTGGTATATTCCAGTTTTGAAGATCATTTTCAAGTTTAGCAATCTTAGTTGCTTGGGAGGATAAATTAACACTGTTTAAAATATGCTGGTTATTTTCCATTTTAAATGATACTGTCTTAAGGACTTATAGACAAAATCATATTAAATATAAACAGATAATTCAAGCAATGTTAATTTAGCAATGACTCTAAAGAAGCTCTCTTCGACATTATTGAACATATTGATAATGAAGAAGCTAGGAGAAAATATCTTATAGAACTCAAGAATATTATTCTCAACCAAAAAGAAAAGCCCAAAGCTCGTACTATGGTTGAACCTTTCAGCATGAAGCAAATCATGAATAGGTTTGAAAGAAATGCCGAACCTACTATTTCTGATCTTCATCATGAAGTCAAAACTCTTAAAGAAGAAATCAAAGACATTAAAATCAGACTTGGGAAAGTCGAAATTGATGTCATTGCTGATAAAATTCTCAAAGAGATTGACAAACAGAATCTAGATGAAGAAACAGAAGATATCCCTGAAAAGGATAATTTAGATTATCCTCCTTTCAATATTGATCTTTCTGCCACACCTACTCCTAATATCGCGACTACCTCTTGTCCAGGTATCTATGTTATTACATCTGTTAGACCTCAGAGTCATCATATACCTATTAAGATTGTTGTCAATAAAGATTTTATTATTAATAAAATTGCTTT
>JAGDQO010001380.1:0-26457 GCA_018342035.1 Solanum appendiculatum | reverse complement strand
GCAGGACGCTTCGAGGTCGGGCCGGGGGGTGAGGGTTGGGGGCGGGGGGCCTCACCTCAGGTCATGATGCCTCGTGGTCGGGTCAGGGGGGGAGGGTTGGGGGTGGGGGGCCTCGCCTCGGGGCAAGAAGCCTCGAGGTCGGGCCGAAAGGGTAGGGTGTGGGGGCGGCGGGCCTCGCCTCGAGGCATCCTGCCTCGAGGTCTGACCGAAAGGGTGGGGGTGAGGGCAGCGGGCCTCGCCACGGGGAAGGACGCCTAGAGGTCGGGCAGGGTGGGGCGGCGGGCCTCGCCACGGGGAAGGACGTCTAGAGGTCGGGCAGGGGGGCGGGGGGGCCTCGCCTCAGTGCAGGACGCTTCAAGGTTGGGCCGGGGGGAGAGGGTGGGGACAGCGGGCCTTGCAACGAGGCATGACGCCTCGAGGTCGGGCCGGTGGGGTGGGGGTGAGGACGGCGGCCCTCGCCTTTGGGAAGGACGCCTCGAGGTCGGGTCAGGCGGGGTTGGTGGGACGGGGGGCCTCGCCTCGGGGCAGGACGCCTCGGAGGCGGTAGGGGGTGGGGTTTTGGTGGGGCGGGGGGTCCTTGCCTCGGGTAAAAGGACGCTCGTCGTCCGGGCAAGGCATTGCCTCGGGGAAGGACGCCTCGTGGTTGGGGGAGGGGGTGAGGGGTGGGGGCGGGGGGCCTCGTCTCGTGGCAGGACACCTCGAGGTCGGGTCGGAGGGGTGGGTGGGACTCACCTCGGGGCTGGACGCCTCGAGGTCGGGTCGAGAGGGCCTCGCCTCGTGGCAGGGCACCTCGAGGTCGGGCTGGAGGGGTGGGTAAGACTCACCTCAGGGCTGGACGCCTCGAGGTAGGCCAAGAGGGTGAGAGGTGGAGGCGTGGGGCCTCGCCTCGAGGTCGGGCCGGAGGGCGGCCTCTCCTCGTGGCATGTCATCTCGAGGTCGGGTCAGGCGGGGTTGGTGAGACGGGGGGGCCTTGCCTCGGGGTAGGACACCTCGAGGTCGGGTCGGGCCAGGCCGAGGGTGGGGGTGGGGGCGGGAGGCTTCGCCTCGGGGCAGGACGCCTCAAGGTCGTGTCGGAGGTTGGGTGGGGGCGGGGGGAAAGTCTCGAGGCCGATTGTGGGGGTGGGGCGGGGGACCTCGCCTCGAGGAAGGATGTCTCAAGGTCGGGCCGAGGGTTGGGGTGGGGGCGGGAGGCCTCGCCTCGGGGCAGGACGCCTCAAGGTCGGGCCGGACGCCTCGAGGTCGGGCTGGGTGGTTAGGGGTGGGGTCGGGTGGTTAGGGGTGGGGGCGGGAGGCCTCACCTCGGGGCAGGATGCCTTGAGGTAGGACCGGGGGGCCTAGCCTCGGAGCCGAACGCCTCGAGGTCGGGCCGGGGGGCGAGGGCGTGGGTGGCTCGCCTCGAGGCCGGGCTCGGGGGGTTGGAGGGCGGCCTCGCCTTGTGGTAGGTCGCCTCGAGGTCGGGTCAGGCCGGGGAAGGGTGGTAGGTCGTCTCGTGGTAGGATGCCTCGAGGTCGGGCCGGGAGTGGGGGCGGGGGCGGCCTCACCTCGGGGCAGGACTCCTCGAGGTCAGGCCGGGGGGGCCGGAGGGTAAGGGGTGGGGGCGGGAGGCCTCGCCTATTGGCAGGATGCCTCCAGGTTGGGCCTCGGGGCTGAACGCCTCGAGGTCAGGCCGAGGGGTGAGGGGTGGGAGGCCTAGCCTCGGGGCAGGACGCCTCGTGGTCGAGTTCGGGGTGTTGGGGGGCGGCCTTGCCTCGTGGCAGGTCGTCTCGAGGTCGGCTCATGCGGGGGGAATGGTATCCGTATGGCCTCGTTTTGGGGCCGAGCCAGGGGGCCTCACTTCGGGGCTGAACGCCTCGAGGTCAGGCCGGGGGGTGAGGGGTGGGAGGCCTCGCCTCGGGGCAGGACGCCTCGTGGTCGAGCTCGGGGTGTTGGGGGGCGGCCTTGCCTCGTGGCAGGTCGTCTCGAGGTCGGCTCAGGCGGGGGAATGGTGGATGTATGGCCTTGTTTTGGGGCCGAGCCAGGGGTGGTCCTCTTCTTGGGGCTGGTTGTCTCGAGGCCTGATCGGTAGGGGGAGTGGTGGGTCTCGCCTCAGGGTAGGATGCATCGAGGCCGGATCGGGTGGGGGGCGGGTGGCCTGCCTTGAGGCATGACACCGGCGGGCCAGGGGATATGAAACTCGAAAACTAAGATATTTTAGATGTATTTTTGACGTTTACATTTTTTAAAAATAAAAGATTTAACTTGGTAATTGGTATGTATATTCAGGGAAATTTCTAGCTAGTTTCATATTCGTCTTTTGTTGGGTTGGTGTCTTTCATACTTCATTTTTCAATTTAATAACTATTGGTTTTGATTTAAATCATATTTGGCATCTCTTTTATTGTGGGGATAATCTTTTAGCTTTATCTGCAGATTTTTTTTCAAAAGAACACCAATTTTTATCATGCCAATTTCTCAATGAGTCCATCTTCTTGAATGTGTAAATTACCACATTAAAATGTTTTGCTGTATTAAAATGTTTTCAACGCTTAAGGGCGCAAAGTTTATTGAATGTGAATTAAGGTCATGATAAAGGAACTCTAGCACAAAGTTAAGTTGGAAGCTTCTCTATTCATTAAGTTTTCGTATAAGTTTATACAAGTGTCAAATTCAAACAAGCTTATCTCCTTGACTATGAAGAATTACGTGGACCATAATCTATCAAATTAAAGCCCTTGTCAACCATCCAACTGTTATTCAATTGGAATCCAGATCAAGATGTTATGGTCATTTTAGTGAAGCACTATCAAATAGTCAAGTCCCGATCGAATCACTTACAGAGCATAAGTGGATTGAAGCACAAAGCTTTAGTTGATGGAGTTGTAATAATTACAAACTCAGTTATTCGTCCATGGGACCTCCATGTCTCTCAATTATTTGATTTTGTTTTTCAATCCAATAACTAACTGTTGCTTTTAATTTCAAACATTTTTTGGGCATCTCTTTTATTATGGGGTAATCTTTCCACAAAAAAGTTTTTTTTTTTAAAAAACACTGCTTTTTGACCATGTGGACATGGACTATGTTTGGAGCACACAGGTTCATGACTGTGTGCGTTTTGTGTAGTTTAGTTGTACGGGATACAGTTGCACGTGTTCGAGAACTAGTATATATTTATACTATCGTGATTTATTACTATCGTGAAAAGATTGGAACTGAGGCATAGTTAATTACTATCGTGATTTATTTAAGGAAAATGAGTAAGCAAGTGTATTAATACCAATAGAAACACTAGTCAAAGAAGACAATTATAACACATTAAGGTAAAACCTGGCGCATTTGCTCAACTGATATATTAATTTGTTGTTTATGGAAATTGAGCCCCCTTAGAATTTTTTTTTTATCAATCCCAGTTTCCCGTACTTAAAACATTTCCAACATGCAACTGAAGTTTTCATGAACTAGTATATATAAAACTAAGAATAAATAAATTATTAGTAGGCTGATGTGATTTGGTGTTTTTTCCATGTGCCACAACATTCATTCAGAAAGTGATAATCAACAACATTACCGTTAGCCAATAATTACAACATTAACAAGTATAATACAAATGGATCTTATAAATCAATGATTTGTTTACAAAATAAAATCAGAAAATTACATCCAATTCAGGAAACAGAGAGACTCACAATTTGGATGTTTCTGATAATTTTCCATTAACGTACCTTGATATCATTTTGTTGAACTTGTTACTTTAAGGAAAGAAATAAACGATGGAACTCTATGCTCCAACTTTATCCCCTTATATTCCACTTTGAAAAAATCCAGACTAATCATTTCTTTTTCTTCCTTAAGATAATTTACACTCAGTTGTCTAGAAAGACTATCGTCATCGAGAACGTAATGTTTATTTGTTAAACATGCCTATTATTGGATTAAGACCCAAATGCAGCCCATAGAGAAACAGAACAGAAGAAAACCTCTTTTCTCTGAGCTGCTCCGTTAAGAAAAGCTAAACGGATTGAGTCTTCTATGTTTATATGTAAAGAAAAGAACTCAAAGCGGAGGGAATTATTTAAGAGAATTAGATTTTATATTATATATATTATATTATCCACCACATAATGTCACTTCATCTTCTTCTCTCTCTATTTTTTAATCAAACTTTAAAATTAATTTTATGATATATAGATCATAATATTTTAAGATTATTTTTGGATATTGTTGTCATTAATTTTTTTCATCATATAAAAAGCCATTGTAATCTAAAAATTATCATGTAATTTTATTATTATCTTTTTATTAAAAAGTCCTTCAACTTTAAAACATATAGCATAAAAGTCAATTTTTGTAAATTTTTTTATCACTTGAAAATCTTTCTTGACCAATTTAATTAGAAAGTAAATTTCACCTAGAGTTTAATATTTTATATTAAAAACATGAAATGGCACTGAAAAGTATATTAATAAAATATCCCTTATATTTAACTTCATAACACAAAATTTGTTGAGGATATACAATATTACATTGAGAGTAATTGATACCGATTACACCAGTTAACAAGCATATCAATCAACTAGAACCAAAAAGAGAGGGAGAATCAAATAAAATCAACGGAAAAAGGTCAAAAATATTCTTACACTATTTGAAAAGGTTTAAATATACACCTCATTCATTTATTGGTCTAAAAATTACCCCTCAATCTACCTTTTTGGTTCATTTATACCCTTAAAATTAACAATCTTTTTTTTAAAAAATATTATTATTATTATTTATTACGTGACATTTTTTTATTGGATAAAATTAAATTCCAACCCATTTAATTTTCTCCTATCCGCTCCGATCCATTCCAATGTTCCATGACCCAAACCAATTAGAAGACCCATGGAAAGCAAGGAGTGGATTGGGTTAGTGAACATTATGAATCTCTTTCTTCATTTCAAAGATATGGTAAACAAATTTCATACTACCAAAACTTAATGGGCATGCAAAATGCCCCCTAGTCCGCTATAAATTTCTTCTTTTTTTTTTTGGTCCTAAATTATCTTAAATTTCCTTTTCAATTCTTGATTTTAATTGAAAGTGACCAGAAGCTATGGGCAGTATAACCATTAGCAATATCAGAAGATTCTCCATTAAAATTTATCGTCTTCAAGCAATCTTGAATTTCATTGTCCGATATCATCAATTGATCCCAAAACTCTTCTTCTGTATTAATTTCCTATTGTAATTGCGTCGACTGGTGTTGTTGTTGCACTTGCAGGGGTGCAATAGTAATATTATTCGTTTGTTGAATTGATGTGTAATCTGCAAATGAGAAATGTTCCAAGCCATACTCTGGCTGCTCTTCTTGGATCTCTAATTTCCGCAGTCCATATTCCCCATGATCTCTGTCTTACTCCTCTGTAATTCTTCTTCTTCTTCTTTGCAACAATCTTTAAAGTCTTGTTATTGGCCGTAGTAGCAGCAGCTGGGGTTCCAAAATTGCTACAACCTAAATAACCACTTATTTTGCAGAATTGACAACCGTTTCTTCTACTTTTAGGCTTAAGGGAGAAAGAAGGATGAATCTATCTTTTTTTCCATGTGCCGCAATATTCATTCAGAAAGTTAGCCAATAATTACAACATAAACAAGTATAATATAAATGGATCTTACATTCAATGGCAGGAATGAGTATGGGAAACAATTACAAATATGTAATACTTACAACACATCAGGAATGAGAGACTCAAACCTTATGCTCTTTCTGTTACGAATATCCAGATTAGGAATGTGAGCAATTTTATGCCAGTCTTCTCCTATTCCCTTCTCACACCGTTTTTGCACTTCTGGACATTCAATAATTCTCAAACGTGAGAGGTGCTGCAATCCCTCCGGTAAACATTTTAGCATCTTACCATCATAAATAGATAACTCTGTGAGTGAAGTTAAACCTTTCATCACTTCCTTGGGGAGACTCTCTAGTGCACGACAATTGTTAATTTGCAGACTCTTCAAAGCATTGAGACTAGCCAGGCTGGTTGGAAACCCTTTGAGATTCTCGAAGTTAGAGATCTGAAAGTATTTGAGATTTGCAAGGCCTTTGAACATCTCTTCTGGGAGTGAAGTAGCTTTGTTATAACTAATGAAGAGGGAAGTAAGAGCCGTAAGATTAGATATGGACCTGAAACCTGTTGCATCTCTCTCTTCCCCAATAAATTCCAATTTCTTGACAGAAGGGAGGGTCGGAATAACAAAAATAGGGCACTCGTTAATCTTCATCATTTCAAGCATGGGAAATTGCTCTTCTTCTTCCCTTTTCAGCAATCCTTTCAGATTATGAAATTCGAATATACGAAGTTTTCTCAGGGATGGAAATCATATTCTTGTGGGGAATCCAGAATGAACATCAATATCCACTTCTTCAACATACTGCGCAGGTCCCGAATCTAACTCTAGACTTTCTAGACAAGGCAGTTCACCAAAGGGTGGTAAGCATGAGCACTTTTTACAATCTTCAATTACAATAGAGACAACATTTCTCAAAACTGAGTGATTTATCCACTTTGGAAAACGGAATCCTCTGAAGCCACGGATTGTTAAACAAGTCAGATTGGAGTGTGGTTCGAGGGCTTCAAGCACCTTAACTTCTTCTGATTCATATTCATGTGGTTTATACGGATTCCAATTCATGATTAAAGAGTGCAGATTCCCTTTTGCATGTAAATTGGCTTCATTTGCATCCCTATAATCATTTACTCTCTCAAGATGTTTGATTGAAATTGATCCATAGAGATTCAGGTTTCGTAGTTCACCAAGTTGATAACCTTCCCTCTCGCCCACAACAAAGCAATCTAGAGTCCTAAGGCATGTCATAGATCCAAACCTTGGTGGCATACAAGTCAATCCATGGCAATTCTCAAGAAAAAGATTTCGGAGACTAACAAGTTTACTTGTTTGTTTTGGCAAAAAACAAAGTGACTTGCAATACTGTAGATCAAGAGTCTGCAGATTTTGAAGCTTGCATAACTGCTTTGGAAGACTACAAATTCTACTATTGCCAGACAAGCCCAGGTATCTTAAATGTACTAGATCTCCAATGGAAGACGGTAACTTCTTAAGTCGTATGCTACTCAGATTAAGCACCCTCAACGAGAAAAAGTTTACCAAGAGCGAATGAGAGCAGGAAGACTCCACTTTAGCAAATCCAATGGACATCATATGTGAGTCACCTTTTACATTTATTTCACGGATATTGCTGCTTGATGCTCTTGCTGAAAACACAGATCTAGCCAAATCATGGATGAGATCATGCATCTTGAAAAAAGTTTTACCAGATTTAACTTCAATCTCTTGGAACAAAGACCTCAAGCATAATTTGTTCCATACTTCATTTCCCTCATCCTCTAACACCTTTCCATTTGATAAAAGAAAACCGTGTGTCATCCAGAGAGATATTAGCTTTTGTTTTTCCATTTTGGTGTCCTTTGGGAATACTGCACAATATGCAAAGCATTGTCTCAAATCAAGTGGAAGGTGATGGTAACTAAGCCTCAGGGCAGGCATAATAGAACTTTCATCTTGAGGCAAATTCCAAATCTCACTATCCCTTACATGTTCCCATTCTCTTTCTTTTCTCTCGAAGCGCAAAAGACCTCCAAGAGTCTTGGCTGCTAGAGGCACACCACCACTTTTTTTCAAAATCTCCTTTCCGATAGTCACAAGGTTAGGATTTATTTCTTCTTGGTGCCCAAATGTGCGTTGCATGAACAACGACCAACAACCTTCTTGAGACAAATTTGACAATTCATATGGTTGCAAAGTACCCATAATTGATCCAACCCTTTCAAGGAGAGTAGTGGCCAGAACAGAAGCACCTCGTGCTCCAACCTCTAAGACTGCTTTTATCTTATCCCACTTTTCTTGATATTCATTCCAAAATCATCCAAAACGAGAAAGTATCTTTTTCCATTCAACAAATCCTGTAGCTTCTTTTGAAGTGGAGCCAAGTCCATGTCATCCGGTGACTTTCCTTCAATAGATTCTACAATTGCCTTTATCAACCTCTTCTCCTCAAAATCATCTGAGACACCAACCCAAATCTTTGGATTGAAATGCTCAGTAACTCTCTGATCATTGAACACCATTTGGGCTATAGTGGTCTTTCCTAGTCCCCCCATACCAAGTATTGGGAGGACTGAAAGTTGTTGGGCATCACTAACATTGTTTATCAGGATTTTCACTATCTTATCTTCCTCTTCGCCCCTTCCATAAACTTCTGCTTCAGTTAAAACAAAACCTGTTCCAAGGAATGTCCACACGAGAATATTGTTACACTCAAGCTCCATAGGAGTCAGCAAAAAGCAGAGACGATTTTTTTTTGTATTAGACTTGGGGGCATATCCTATGAGTAAGCTATGAATTTATCTGAGCCCATATCGTTTGGCTTACACCATGTATATATACTACAACAAAAACAGCTTTTAGCGGCAATAAATATACACATTAACAAAGAGTGCTAAAACCTTAACCAGCATTAGTTAATTTACATTGGATCCAATTTCGCTATAGGCTTTAAGGACATTTACAAAGAGTGTTAATTGCGGCTAAAAATACATATTTAGAGGCAATTAAGCTATTGTTATTAATTAATTGCCGCTAAAGATCATTTTTTATGTAGTGATATGTTAAGAACTTCACCAAATAAATACAGATAATAGATTTTAAACCCAATAAATTAGATGGCGAATCTGAATCTGGGTCCACCTTTTGTTAGATTTGAGACAAACACTACGATTAGAGAAAATTTGGAACCTTCCCTCGGCCCAAAAATACTCATGAATTTGATAATTGCAAAATAATGAATATAAGCTATTTAAATTGCTGTAATACTAATTTGTCTAAAAAATATTTAAGATGAGCACCTGTTTCGCGTCTAGCAGCTTGTCTCTCTGTAGCCTGTTCATTCAAATGAAACTTACTTCGTTCCGCAGCAATTGCATCTAGTTTCTCCATCATCTCTTTCATCCTTTTCCCAACCTTGCACCGGAAAGCGATAACCTTTGGATGATAACACCCACATTTAGTCTGGTTGAGTCTTGCTGCCTCAGTTTTACATTCATCCAAGATGTCATCAGCTTCATATGCAGCAACATTGAGTTTCTGCAACCAGTTTTCTAGTGGCTTGTCCTTAAGTTGCTTCTCCTGAGCATCTTCAATCACAATTTGGATCGTAGAAAACGTGCTCAAGAGCTTCTTGAACTCATTTTCAAAACCAAAAAACAATCCAAGTTCCTCTTGGATGAAAGAAGTCAAATTTTCTAACAGAATTTGAAGGAAAGCTTCAGCCATATATGTTGAACTTAAAATTATAAATATGTGGAGGGAGTGTAGATTGCTGGAATTGTTGTGACTTAGCAATAAATCATGTTGGAATAAAATATGGACAGCTGAAAGTAAGAAGCATTATAAACTCCATTATTCCACCATGGGGCCGCCATATCTCTCAATTATTTGGTTTTGAGAATCACACTTTTGTTTTTCAATCCAATAATAGTTGCTTTTGATTTAAATAATTTTTGGCATCTCTTTTATTGTGGGGCAATCTTTCAGCTCTATCTGCAGAAAGTTTTTCAAATTAGTTTTCAACGCATACAACTGTTTTTCAATCCGAGTCCGGAGCAAGTTATGGTCATTTTAGTGAATCACTATCAAACAGTCAAGTCCAGACCGAGTCACTTATGGATCATGAGTAGATTTTAAGGCCATAAGAACAAAAAGCTTAAGTTGATGAAGTTGTAATAATTAGAAACTCAATTATTCCAGCATGGGGCCGTCATATCTCTCAATTATTTGGTTTTGCTTTTCAATCCAATAACTAATTGTTGCTTTTAATTTAAAACATTTTTTTGGCGACCAAGTGCATCTCTTTTATTTTGGGATAATCTTTCATCTCCTTTTTAGATTAATTTGTGAAATTTATGGGAGCCACTATTATTCTTGTCTTTTTTTGCAATAATAATTGACTAAAAAATCTCTTTTCTTTCTTTTTTTTCCTTTTTTTGTTTTGATTCTAAGAACCTGTTCGGATTGACTTATTTTAAGTACTTTTAAATTAAAATAGCTTTTAAACACTTTTGAATCGTTTGGGTACTCTTTCTCTGGTTCTGTAAAGCGGCAATCATGGCGTTGAAGTACGACCTGACGCCACGTATAGTGCCGCAATTGGACATTCACTTGATTTTCCCATTACTGGAGTTTTTGCAAGAGCAGGGACTATACCCAGATGAATATTTACTCAAGGCCACGATTGAACTGCTTAATCAGACTAACATGGTTGATTATGCTATGGATATTCATAAGTCTCTCTATCACACCGACGATGTTCCTCAAGAAATGATGGAGAGGAGAGCTGAGGTTGTGGCAAGGTTGAAAGCACTTGAGGAAGCTGCAGCCCCATTGATCACTTTTTTGCAGAATTCCAGTGCTGTGCAGGAGTTGAGAGATGACAAACAGCACAATCTTCAGTTGTTCCAGGAGCGGTACCAGATTGGTCCGGACCAGATAGAGGCATTATATCAATATGCCAAATTTCAGTTTGAATGTGGAAACTACTCTGGTGCTGCTGATTATCTTTACCAGTACCGAGCATTGTGCACAAACAGTGACAGGAGCATCAGTGCATTGTGGGAAAGCTTGCAGCGGAGATACTAATGCAGAATTGGGATATTGCACTTGAGGAACTCAACCGCTTGAAGGAAATTATCGACTCAAAGAGTTTCTCTACTCCGTTGAATCAAGTTCAGAACAGAATATGGCTAATGCATTGGAGTCTATTCATCTTCTTCAACCATGACAATGGCAGAACACTGATCATTGACCTATTTAACCAGGACAAATACTTGAATGCCATTCAAACAAGTGCTCCCCACTTGCTGCGATACTTGGCTACTGCATTTATTGTCAACAAGAGGAGAAGACCTCAATTTATAAGATCCCATCACAGAGTTTTTGGCATGTATTTACGTCAACTATGATTTTGATGGAGCACAGGAAAAGATGAAGGAGTGTGAAGAGCTAATATTGAATGACCCATTCCTTGGTAAAAGAGCTGAAGAGGGCAGTTTTTTCCTCTGTGCCATTGAGGGATGCATTCCTTGAAAATGCTCGCCTTTTTATCTCTGAGACCTACTGCCGCATTCACCAACGCATTGACATGGGGGTTCTAGCTGAGACCGGGACTGTTGTAATGGAACCAAATCAGCCTAATGTGTATGAGCAGCGCATCGATCACACCAAGGCCCTTTCTGGATGCACTTACAAATTAGTCAGCCACCTTCTTGAACATGCACAAATACAAGCTGCTAGATAGTTTGGTTGAGGACATTAAGCTCGTGCCAATTTTGCATTTCTCCCGTACCTGACCTTTATATTCAAGAATGTTTTTTTTTTATGCCTGGATTTCCCTTGGAGGAACATTTTGAGATGCATGATAAATTATACAACTTTTTGTCTCACTATTCTCTTCTTTAAAAAAAAAAATTGTTTGGGTAAAATAAAAAAGTTCTTAAGCACTTGTTTTTCCAAACTAGGCTCGAACTCTCCTCTTTCTTCGGATGACAACAAGTAATCACTCGGTCACTCCCTTGTTCTTCCTCTTTGCTAGTTTATCTTTTCCACTTCCGCAATTAATTAAAGTTGGATAAGAGATTTACGTATATTCACAAAAAACGTTAAGCTATATATAGCATACCAAATTTGAGATCATGAAACTGAAAAGATTGGAATTGAGGCGTAGTTAATTACTATCGTGATGAAAGGAAAATGATTGAGCAAGTGTAGATTAATTATACCAATGGAAACACTAAGCAAGGAGGACAATTATAACACATTAAGGTAAAACCTGGCATACAATATGATCATTTCTTTAATTTTTTGTCACTTAAAAATCAGTGAGATTAACATTTTTTTTTGTTTTAGGTAAAGTGAAAGAAATTGTCCAACTCTTTAACCGGGCATTTCTGTAAATCTCTTTTTGATGTTCGCGACAAACTTTGTCGGTCTTCATTTCCTTACTTTCTGGATGTAGTGACACAGATTTTGGTGGCCTGGTGGTCATGAAGATGTTTAAAAAATCACTTGATGGAACGAACAAGCAGCTGATGCTGAAAGGAAGAAACTGGAGAACGAAGCCTTCAAGGAACAAGTGGCTGCTACTTCTTCAGTGTGATCAGTTCAAATTGACTGAAGCTTATAGTACTCCATAAACTGCCAGAATCAGTCCAACTTTCTTGATGATATGCCACTGTACTTGGGTGTACGATTTAAGTTTTATAGTTAGTTATATCTGTACATAATTACCATAGTTAAATTGGCATTATTTTTTTGCCATTTATAACCGCGCACAATTGCCATTGTTACTACATTTTTGTATCCCAATGTGGTAAAAACTGAGACCTTAAGCCTAGAAAGGGTTTCCAAGTTGTACATATTGAAGTTCCATCTTGCACAAGAGAAATACAAGAAAAACTTATCTGGAGTGGCAGATGTATGTACCTATGTTATTTATCTTTTAACTATGGACTATTTAATAGGAATGTAAAGTTTTTACTATCTAGTGCTAATGCATACACAAGGAACTCAAAAGGAGAAAAGGCTTACACTACAATTATAATGGGTGGTCTTGAACTTTTGATCTCCGCTTGCCCATAGGAAAAATTGTTAAATTTGAAGTTTTGCACATGGAGCAAAGAGGGTCAGATGTTTACGACTATCCACTTTCAGGATCATTGTTGTAACTGCACAAATTTTATTGGTAGTGCGGTGAAAATCTTGTGTTAAGAGTTGTGCTTAGTAGTTCAACTTTGTACATTATAGTTTTGTGCTTAGTAGGCAGATGTGATTTGTTTTTTTTTCCATGTGCCACAACATTCATTCAGAAAGTGATAATCAACAATTGTTAGCCAATAATTACGAGTATAATACAAATGGATCTTAGAAATCATTGATTAGATATGGACCTGAAACGTGTTGCATCTGTCTCGAACCCATGAACTGTCAATTCTTTGACAGAAGAAAGGGTCGGAAATTCAAACATAGGGCACGTGATAATATTCATCTATTCAAGCACAGGGAATTGCTCTTCTCCTTCCTTTTTCAGCAATCCTTTCAGATTATGAAATCCGCCTATAATAAGAATTCTCAGAGATGAAAACCTTCCAGAATGAACATCAACATCCTCTTCAACATACTCCACCTCCCCAGACCCAGTCAATAACTGAAAACTTTCTAGACAAGGCAGATCACCTAGGGTGGTAAGCACGAGCAGTTTCTGCAGTAATTAATTACAATAGAGACAACATTTTTCAAAACTGAGTGATTCAACCACTCTGGAAGATGGAATCCTCTGAAGCCACTGATTGTTAAACAAGTCAGATTGGAGTGTGGTTTGAGTGCTTCAAGCACTTTAACTTCTTCTTATTCATATCTGTGTGGCTCATCATCATTCCAACGTATACTTAAAGAATGAAGATTCCCTTTTGCAGAGGCTTCTTTTGCATCTTTATTATTCTTCACTCTCTCAAGGTGTTCGATTTCAATTGAGCCATAGAGATTCAGGTTTCCTAGTTCACCAAGTTGACAACCTTTCCTCTCACCCACAACAAACCTATCTAGAGTCTTAAGGCATGTCAGAGATCCTATCCTGGGTGGCGTACAAGTCAATGGACAGCCATCAAGTAAAAGATTTCGGAGACTACCAAGTTTACTTGTTTGTTTTGGCAAACAACAAAGTGACTCGCAATCATGTAGATCAAGAGTCTGTAGATTTTGAAGATTGCATAACTGCTTTGGAAGACTACACATGTTATGCTGAAAACAGAGATGTTGCCAAATCATGGATGAGATCATGCATCTTGAAATAAGTTTTACCAAATTTAACTTCAATCTCTTGGAAAAAAGACCTCAAGTATAATTCATTCCAATTTGAGGGCGGGCCGGGGGGTGGGGGTGGGGGTCCTCGCCTCGGGCAGGACCCCTCGGGGTCGGGCTAGGGGGTGGGGGTGCTCGCCTCTGTGCAGGACGCCTTGGGGCCGGGCAGGGGGGTTGGGGGGGGGCCCGCCTCGAGCAGGACGCCGGACCGGGTGGGGGGGCTCACGTCGGGGTAGGACGCCTCGAGGTCGGGCTGGGGGGTGGGGGCTCGCCTCGGGGCAGGACGCCTCGAGGCCGGGCCCAAAGGGGTGGGGGAACTCGCCTCGGGGAAGGACGGGGGACCTCGCCTTGGGGCAGGACACCTTGAGGCCGGGCCGGGGGTGGGCCTAGCCTCGGGGCAGGACGCCTCGAGGTCGGGCCAGGGGGCGGGGATGGGTGGGCCTCACCTCGGGGCAGGACGCCTAGAGGCCAGGCCGGGCCGAGGGGGTGATATATTTGTCTTTTTAATTAGTAAATGTTAAGCAACTTACATTTCAAATTTGTATTGATTTGTATTGGATTTATTTAGTTACAAACAACTCTCTCTAAATAATTTGTAAGCTAATTTATTTAAATAAATTTACTAGTACAAATATAAAACATAAAATCAAGAAAATAAACAAAATAATTAAAATGATTTTCCTACAATACCATGTAGGGTGTCCATGGATTAGTTATACATAGAGCCAAAATCCTACCAAACATAGTTCTAAACAATACCATACATAATACATGGACAATTTCTTCCAATACTCCCTACCAAACGGCCCCTAAGTGTAAAATTATCCATTGATTCATAAAGTGGACAAGTACAGTTGGACATCCCAAAATAGTATAGTAGACAACTATTGTTGGACGGAGGGAGTAATTTACTTTTTTACTTGGCACACCTATTAAGAAAACAATAATTAACATAATAAATTTGCCATTTTACCCCTATTAATGGATAGAATTCCAAAATCAATTTACTCATTAAAATCATAATACAACTTTCAAAGATTATAGCTAATCAAAGTTGTGGGAAGGTCATCAGTTTATTCACTTACGGTCACTTTTCTTTAGTTGAATTGAAGCGAAAAAAATTGGAGGGAAACAACATAGACTTTTACAATTTTTTGTAACATTTAAAAATTTTCCACCAAAATATTTTGTTATAAAAAAATGCTTCAATGAAATGAGAAATCAAACAATCATGGATACAAGACAAAATCAATTTAGCGAACGAAATAGATTTAAATATTTCAGTTGAGGTGAATGATTCTTCTGGTTTTACATAATATATACCCGATCTCAATATTATTGTCTATTCATTATCTAGTCCTAGTTTTAATTCAAGTAATAAGTATTGCCTTGGTTCGAAGTGGATGAATTAAAAATTTAAGATTTTCAAGAAGTTCTACTTTTTAAAAAAATATTAACTTTCTAAATAAATTAAGGGTATAATAGGTAAAAAAAAATGTCCTTTCTTAATTTATCAAAAAGGGACGAGTAAAAAATAAAAAATTGGACAAATAAAAAGGAATAGAGCCATAGAGGAGTAATTGTTTTTTCACAACCTTCCATATTCATTACTATTTTCACGATGTTTGATTTGTCTTCATTAAATATTTTGCTACTTTTGTTCCTTTTTTTTTTTTTTTGCTTAGAATGGAAGGATTTTATTTAATATTAACATACAAAAGGGAAGTGATCTAAGTGAAGTGGTTCCATTTGCATCTCTATCAAGTTCATATGTAATACAAGAGGGAGATGCTTCAAAAATATATAGTTTGTTTCTAATCATAATTGAGTCCTTAGATTTCCTTCCGTATTCTGCTAGTGCATCTGCAGTCCTATTAGCCTCCCGTGGAATATGTTTTAGTGTCGGTACTCCCAGCTGCTGGAGCAAAGACCTGCAATCAGCGCAAATGTGTGAGTATTGAGGGTTATCATTATTTAGGGAGTTTAGCAATACCTGTGAATCCGTTTCCACAGCATGTGCTTAAGGTTTTTCTCTTTTTCAAGAGTCAGGCCATGAAAAGGGCTAACAATTCAGCATGATACACACTTTTTACTTTGGTCTTACAAGCAAACCCCGCTATCCAATCTCCTAAGTGGTTTCTTATTACTCCTCCGATGCCACCATTAGTAGTTTTAGGCTCAAAGGATCCATCCACATTTAGTTTGAATTGGTCATCAGGAGGTTTTTGCCAAGAAACATGGATCATTTGTCTTAGGGGGTATATGTGTGTGAGGTCGAAATGTGAAAATATTCTACAGCTTGGAAAGAAATTGTTTGTGTAATCCTTGTTGTGTCATTTGATTTGTGACCTTTAAAGAGGTTGTTGTTTCTTGTTTTCCAAATATTCCAAAGAATAATTGGAGTTGCGTGGCTGTAGGCACACTGACGTTGTAACAAGTGGGAGAAGCGGATGAGAAGTGACCGAGCTGAAAGATGTTATTATGGAGGTCATTATTATCTATGATTAAGTCATATTTTCTCCAGATGCTAATAGCAACTGGGCAATTTGCAAAAATGTGGTTAGTAGTTTCTTTTATTTTTAGGCAAGTGGTACAATTTTTTTGACTGGTGATGCCCCTATTACAGAGGGCAGAAAGTGTAGGGAGCTTATTTCGGAGAAGTAACCACATAAAGAACTTTATTTTCTTAAGTTTCCAAATCCAAAGGGAAGTGTTAGCGAATTGGTTGTAGGGATCCTTTTATGAGGCTAAAATCATGTTGTAGGCACTACTCGTTGTAAATTTGCCATTACTATTTTGATTCCAATAAATTACATCCTTTTTTGGCGAGGAAGCTTGAGTATAAGTATTATTTATTGCAATAGTAATTTGGGGGGTCAACTCAAAAGAGATATGAGAGAAGTCCTGACTATCATGCCCCAACACATCCGCGACAACGAGGTCTAGGTCCGGTTTATTCAAAGGACCTTGGATGAATTCTCGGAGAGTGTTTGACCCTTCAATCCATCTTTCATTCCAGAGATGGATTTTGTTTCCATCACCAATGTTCCAAGAGATACCTTTATGGAACGTATGGTAGGATTTAGTGAGACTTTTCCAGATGTAAGAGTCATAAGGGTGGTAATTGTAGGAGCAAATAGGTTTTCTCTTAGTAGTATGTTTTTTTTGTAAGGACTTTTGCCCAGAGGTGGTCTTGATTAATTAAAAGTCTCCAATGTAAGCTGCTAGGAGAGCTAGGTTGTTAGCATTTGTAACCCTCCCAGGTTTCTAGGGGTGGTAACGATGTCCCAATTTGCTAAATGGAGTTTTCGCTTTTCAGGAGATGATCCCCAAAGAAAATTCCTTTGAATACGGTCAATATGGTTTATGATAGACTGCGGGATTAGCTTGCATTGCATTGCATAAGTAGGTATAGAGGATAGGACAGAATTAATAAGAAGAGTTCTTTCGGCTAGTGTTAGAAATCGGGTTTTCCAACCACTAAGCTTCTTGTTCATATTGTCAATAATATATTGGTAGTCTCGACTTGTTGGGTGGTGATTTGTAATAGGTAAGCCTAGATATTTACCCATTTTATCTGATTGTCAAATGTTCATCATTGTATTTCAATTGATGTTCACGTTATGTCTTGTCATCAGTTCTCTAACTGAGACTTTAGGCTAGAAAAATGTTTTTGTGGCAATGATACTTTCATACACATCTGTCAAAATGAAATTTCTATCATTTATGAAATTTTGTTCTATTAGAAATTACATTTATCATTAATTCTAACGAATTCATATAAATTAACATGGGACACACGTGCAACGCATGTGCCCACAACTAGTCTACAAACAAAGGATAAATTAGACCGCTACTGTATATTCAATAGTGTGGTAAAATATAGCATGAAAACAATTTTCCGGGTATATGAATCTCAAGACTAGGCATACACATGCACATGCGGTGGATCTAGCATACATATAAAACTAAGAATAAATAAATTATGAGTAGGCCGATGTGATTTGGTGTTTTTTCCATGTGACGCAACATTCATTCAGAAAGTGATAATCAACAACATTACTGTTAGCCAATAATTACAACATTTACGCAAATGGATCTTAGAAATGGTTGATTTGTTTTCAAAATAAAATTAGAAAATTACATCCAATGGCAGGAAATAGAGAGACTGACAATTTACAAATAAGTAATAGATTCTCAAAGCGTATAATACAAATAGATTGTTGATTTGTTTCCAAAAGAAAATTACATCCAATGAGAGACTCACAAACAAACAACCCTAAAAAAAATTACAAATAATACTTAGGAATGTATATACAGATCCTGAATGTGAGAAATTTTGTGCCAGTCTTCTCCTATTCCCTTTTCACACCGCTTTGTCAGTTGTGGACATTTAAGAATTATTAAAATTGTGAGTGTTGTTAGGTGCTGCAGTCCCTCGGGTAAACATTTTAGCATCTTACAGTAATAAACAGATAAGTATGTGAGTGAAGTTAAACCTTTCACTCCTTCCTCCGGGAGAATCTCCAGGGCCTCACAATGTTCAATATAGAGACTCTTCAAAGCATTGAGACAAGCCAGGCTGGTAGGCAGCTCTTTGAGATTCTTGAAGCTAGAGATAAACAAGTCTTTGAGATTTGCAAGGTTTTTGAACATCTCTTCTGGGAGTGAAGTAGCTTCTTCGTTATTGCTAATGTGAAGGGAAGTAAGAGCCCTAAGATTAGAAGAAAGGGTCGGAATAGGGCAACAAAAAATCTCCATCTCTTCAAGCACAGGGAAATGCTCTTCTCCTTCCTTTTTCACCAATCCTTTCAGATTATCAAAATATTTTATACAAAGTTTTCTCAGGGATGGAAATCTTATTCTTGTGGGGAATCCAGAATGAACATCAATATCTACTTCTTCAACATACTCCGCAGGTCCCGAATCTAACTCTAGACTTTCTAGACAAGGCAGCTCACCAAAGGGTGGTAAGCATGAGCAGTTTTTACAACCTCTAATTACAATAGAGACGACATTTTTCAAAACTGAGTGATTCATCCAGTCTGGGAGACGTAATCCTCTGAAGCCACTGATTTCTAAAGAAGTCAGATTGGGGTGTGGTTTCAGGGCTTCAAGCACTTTAGCTTCTTCTGATTCATATCTATGTGGTTCATCATAATCCCAATTCATGATTAAAGACTGCAGATTCCCTTTTGCAGATAAATTAGCTTCTTTTGCATCCTTATCATTCTTTACTCTCTCAAGATGTTTGATTTCAGTTGAGCCATAGAGATTCAGGTTTCCTAGTTCACCAAGTTGATAACCTTTCCTCTCGCCCACAACAAAGCAATCTAGAGTCTTAAGGCATGTCAGAGATCCTATCCTGGGTGGCGTACAAGTCAATGGACAGCCATCAAGTAAAAGATTTCGGAGACTACCAAGTTTACTTGTTTGTTTTGGCAAACAAGAAAGTGATCGGCAATCATGTAGATCAAGAGTCTGCAGATTTTGAAGCTTGCATAACTGCTTTGGAAGACTAAGAATTCTAGTATTGCCAGACAAGTCCAGATATCTTAAATGTACTAGATCTCCAATGGAAGAAGGTAACTCCTTAAGTTGTAAGTAACTTAGATTAAGCACCCTCAACGAGACAAACTTTTGCAAGAGTGAAGGAGAGTAAGCAGACACCCCTTCAGTAAAACCAATGGAGATCATATGTGAGATATAATTTTCTACCTTTATTTCTCGGATATTGCTGCTTGATGCAGTTGCCGAAAACAGAGATGTAGCCAAATCATGGATGAGATCATGTATCTTGAAATACGCTTTACCAAATTTAAATTCAATCTCTTGGAAAAAAGATCTCAAGTATAATTCTTTCCATACTTCATTGCCCACATCCTCTAGCTCCATGTTTCCTTTTGATAAAAGAAAACCGTGTGCCATCCACAAAGCAATTAGCCTTTTTTTTCCCATTGTGGAGTCCTTTGGGAACACCGCACAATACACAAAGCATTGTCTCAAATCAAGTGGAAGATGATGATAACTCAGTCTCAGGGCAGGCAGAATAGAACTTTCATCTTGAGGTAAATTCCAAATCTCACTATCTCTCACATGTTCCCATTCTCTTTCTTCTCTCTTGAAGCGCAAAATACCTCCAAGAGTCTTGGCTGCTAGAGGCACACCACCACATTTTTTTACAATCTCCTCTCCGATAGCCACAAGGTTAGGACTTATTTCTTCTTGGTGTCCAAATGCACGTTGTTTGAATAACGACCAACAATCTTCTTGAGACAGATTTGACAATTCATATGGTTGCAATGTTCCCATAATTGATCCAACCTTTTCAAGACGAGTAGTGGTTAGAACAGAAGCACCACTTGCTCCAACCTTCAACACTGCTCTTAAATTAGTCCACTTCTGTTGATCTTCATTCCAAACATCATCTAAGACAAGGAAGTATCTTTTTCCATTCAACAACTCCTGAAGCTTCTTCTGAAATGAAGCCAAGTCCTCGACATCAAGAGAACTTCTTTCAATATTTCCTATAATTGTCTTTATCAACCTCTTCTCATCAAAATCATCTGAGACACAAATCCATATTTTGGGATTAAAATGCTCAGTAATTCTCTGATCATTGAAGACCTTTTGGGCAAGAGTCGTCTTTCCTAGTCCCCCCATACCAGTTATTGGGAGGACTGAAAGCTCTTGGGCATTACTAACATTGTTTATCAGGATTTTCACTATCTCATCTCCCTCTATGTCCCTTCCATAAACTTGTGGCTCAGTTAAAACAGAACCTGGTCCAAGCAATGTCCACACGAGAATATTGTTACATTCAAGTTCATTAGGAGTCAGCAGAAAATAGATAATGATATTTGCCCACCTTAAAGAGATATGGATCAGTTTGAGGAGCAGGAGAAATGAGAGAATCATGCTGAGTTCCACTTGGCAAAGTGAAAAATGCTAGAGGATTTCCTAGCTTTTCACACTTGTGAAATTACTTTCTATGACATAGAATTAGAGTAATCATTAAGTACTCCTGTATTGGATTCACAATTTTTTTCGTGGTCTAAACAACTGAGTTTGTATTTGTCATTTTCAAATTAACGAAGTGTTAGACATATTTTTTTTATTAAGACCACCATGAATGGTGGGCGGTTAGGCTAGACCCCAACCTGTTGATTGACCATAAAGTTGTTAAGATGTGTTTTTATCGTCCTTTCCTTTAGTAGACAAAAAATTTGAAGGAAGATTTCATCCTTATGCAAAAAATGTCCACAGTTGATGCCTAGACTATCGAGTAGTGTCCCAACTGAGTTACGTTGATAGGAGTAAAGTTCTTACAATCTTAAGAACTTTTAGAAAATAAGCTATATATCCTATCATCAAAGGTAGTGAAGTGTTAGACACTTGAGACAAACATTTAGGGAAATCTTTGAAACTTTTCCACACCCCAAACACACTTAAGAATTTGATAATTGCCAAAAAATGAATATAGACAAAGTTGTTGTATACTAATTTAAGATGAGCACCTGTTTCTGGTCTAGCAACTTGTCTTTCTATAATCTTTTCGTGCAAATGAAAATCCGTTCTTTCCTTAGCAATTGCATCTAGTTTCTCCATCATCTCTTTTATCCTTTTCCCAATCTTGTGACGGTATGCAATAGCCTTTGGATGATAACGCCCTAATTGAGACTGCTTGAGTCTTGCTGCCTCATATTTACATTCGTCCAATATGTCATCAACTTTATACGCAGCAGCATTGAGTTTCTGTAACCAGTTTTTAATTGCCTTGTCCTTTAGTTGCTTCTCCTGAGCATCTTCTAGCACCACTTGGATTGTAGAAAACCTGCTCGAAATATTTTCAAACTCATTTTCAAAACCGAGAAGCAATCCAATTTCCCCTTGGATGAAAGAAGTGATATTGTCTAGCAGAATTTTAAGGAAAGCTTCAGCCATATATGTTGAACTTAAAATTAGATATATGTGGAGGGAGTCTAGATTGCTGGAATTGTTGTGAGTAAGCAATGAATCTAAAGTTAGATATTTGAATGAAATATGGACAGATAAAAGTAAGAAGCACAAACTCAATTATTCCATCATGGGCCCATGTCTCTCAATTATTCCATCATGGGCCCATGTCTCTCAATTATTCACACTTTGTTTTTCAATCCAATAACTAACTGTTGGTTTTGATTTAAAACATTTTTTTTGGCATCTCTTTTATGGTGGGGTAATCTTTCAACTACGTCTACAAAAAGTTTCTAAAAAAAAACTCTGCTTTTTTATCTTTTCTATCTCTCACTCTGCCACTAATATTCTTGTCTCTTTTTTTTTTCAATCATACTTGACTAAAGAGTCTCTTTTCTCTTTTGTTTTTTTCCTTCTTTGTTTTGATTCTACAAGACCTGATATTACTTGTAACCATGTTAGGTGCTGCAACCTGTAATACCTCCAACTTTCGGACTATGGTTTAGACCGTTCCACTTACAAAATTCCCAACTCGGTGAACTTGATTGTGCCTAGGTGTAAAGGTCAAAGCTTAAGTGTATTGAATGTGAATTAAGGTCATGATAAAGAAAATCTAGCGCAAAGTTAAGTTGAAAGCTTCTCTACCGATTAAGTTTTTCAGTTTTCGTATAAGTTCATACAAGGGTCAAATTCTGACAAGCATATCTCCTAAGATATAAAGAGTAACATGGCTCATAACTTATCAAATTAAAGTCCTCTGAGTCTAGTTTTCAACCATTCGTCTGTCTGAGTTCGGAGCAAGAAGTTATGATCATTTTAGTGAAGCACTGTCAAACAGTCACATCCAGATCGAACCACTTACAGAGCATCAGTGGACGAAAAGTCTAAAGCAGTGACTGGGGATTAGACAGTTGAACGTAAGAACCACAAAACTTAAGTTGATGGAAACTGCACATGCCCATGGGGCCATTTTTCTCAATTATTTGGTTTCGAGAATCACACTTAGTTTTGATTTAAAACATTTTTTGGCACCAAAGGGGTAGTCTTCAGCTTTGTCCACAGAACGTTTTTCAATAAAAACACTGTTTTTATATCTTGTCAATCTCTCAAATAGTCCAACTTATTGAATGGGTAAATTTCGTGGTGGTACCTAAAATTAATGTTTTGCTGCATAAAAACGTCTAATATATATATATGCAGATTAGGAATGTGAGCAATTTTGTGCCAGTCTTCTCCTATTCCTTTCTCACACCGCTTGATCAGTGTTGGACAATGGATAATTGTTAAACTTGTGAGGGATGTTAGGTGTCGCAATCCATCGGGTAAACATTTTAGCATCTTACAGTCAATTCCGTGAGTGAAGTTAAACCTTTCACCCCTTCCTGGGAGACTCTCTACTGCACCACAACATTCAATTTTCAGACTTTTCAAAGCATGGTTGATCCCAATTATTAAAGAATGACATAGATGAACATTTTCTCAAAGTTCGATGACATATTTAAACTACTTTTGACCAGTTTAATTTTGGTGACATGGACCTCTAATAAGAGGCCACATGGTCAAAATAGTTTTGCAAAACCATAAAACCTAACCGTTAAAAAATAATGGCACGAATGGACCATTTCTGTAACGGCAGTGACATAATTGAGGCCAACTATTAACATATGACATAAATGAGTCTTTTCTCAAAGTTCAATCGCATATTTGTGCCTTTTCCCTTTTTCCTTTTTCATACCTATTTTGATATGTGATAGTCGAGCCGAGGATGATCCGGAAACAGGCTCTCTATCTCCACGAGATAGGGATAAGCTGTTGTTATAATAACATAATAACAAATAAATTTCACTCTTAGAAATGTTGGGTATGAGTCTCATTTGAGAAGAACAGTGCATGATAATTGATAATGATGTCGGACGGGCACAAATAGTAGTTCACCAATAACAGCACATTGTTAGGCTAGTGTTTGGCACTTAATCAATCTTCTGAGTTCTCTACAAACGCCTCGTTAATCAGGGCTTTGCGATAAGATAAATAAATAAATTATTTTTCAAATTTCAACATTCAAATCTACTCCAAATAAGCTCAAATTTGAAATATAAGTTTCAAGTATGATAAAGAACAAATCTTAATAATTAATTTGTCAAAATAACAAATAAAACAAACTCATTTAACACTGTTTTAACTTTTTCATGTATGTCTGCGAGTAGGACTGCAGGAAAAAGAAAACATAAATTAATTTGTTTCTTTCCAAAGTGATAATCAACATCATGTTAGCCAACATTACATATCCAATAAAACAGTAGAGTGAATGGAGTTTACATTTACAAAGCGCATAATTCAAACAGATCGTCCATTTGCAGATTAGGAATGTGAGCAATTTTGTTCCAGTCTTCTCCTATTCCCTTCTCACACCGCTTGGCCAGTGTTGGACATCTTCTAACTTTTAAACTTGTGAGGGCTGTTAGGTTCTGCAATCCCTCGGGTAAACATTCATGATGTTTATTACAAGTCACAATCTCTTCATGAGTTGACCATAACCATTTATACGAGTCATGCCGTTATATTTGACATATTTACATGACACACCTCAACATCACTTTGAAAGGTAAAGTGCACCACCACTTTATATTCTTTTATTTTGCTGGAGGATTTATAAAATTTACTAGATTAGGTCCACAAAAATAGAGTGTCAAATGACCTTTCATACCAAATCACAATAACTACTTTCAACCTTTGAAAGACCATTTTGAGATGGCAACAACTTCTTCACCCTTTGAAGGATCATTTTGAGAACCCATAATGTTCTTCATTTAACCACAATGATAACTATTATTATTTCGTCTTTCCATGCCCTTATTCATACATTCAATCATTTGTTGTCTTTTAGATTTATTATTCACTGCTACCACATTCATATGATAGAATGGAGCAAATCAATTGGGCTAATTTTAAAGTTATCATATACTGCTACCACATTCGCTTCAGGGAATGGAGCAAATTCAATGGGACGAATTTCATGACTTTTCATCAAAGCCTTAGTCATCATTATATCATCACTATGGTGCATTGAGACTCAAACTCAATGTCCTATCCATGTAAGGCGCGTTAGGTCATAATTCTATGGGACTCAAACCCAATACCTTATCATCATGGTGCATCAAAATTCAAATTGATGTCTTACCCTCTTGGTGCGATAGAACTTGAATCTACCATCTTACCCTCAAACATTTTTCATTTTGGTGCATCCGGACTTTAACCTGATGTCTTACCCTTTTGGTGCGATGAGATTTGAATCCACCGTCTTACCCTCAACCAATATCATATAAGTCAAAACCAACAGAACTCACCCATGAGCCTTTAAAGAAAATCAAGAATTATAGAAGTAAATTCAGTCAAAATAAGACTTAAGAGTTTTCTCACCTCTAGTGATTATAAATATTAATAAGTTCCTCATAATTAACACTTAGAAATCAACATGAAAATTTACCTCTTTATTCTTCAATTCTCTTCTGAAACGAAGAATTGTTAGTATAATCATAAACCAATGTATAAAATTGTTAGAGTAAAACAAACCAATATGTTCTACCTCTTCATATAACACATATATACTAAAATAAATTACTATTATAAGAGGAACTTTTGAAAATATAAATGTGTAACAAAAAAAGAAAACACAGAACTTGTTCTTGCTCACAGGTGTTTCAGCTACAACTCTTTTGCAAAGTACTACAACTTTTAGAGCATATTCGTGCTGATAACGTGTTATAAAATTAACCTCAGAACAATATAAAGATAAAGATAAGAAGACAAGATAAGTAGATGGAAGAGAAGACTTTTCTTCTTATTCAAGTGTGTCTTACAATGGAGAGTGATATCTCTATTTATAGGTAGAGAAATCACTCAAAAGGCTATCATGATGAATGTCAAATTTAATAGATATATAGTTATCCCAAAAAGGTTCATATCACCTAGGGAATACACATACATGATAAGTATAAGTTTATGGATAAACTCAATGGACAATCCACTTAGTTCAATGGATTTATAACACCTTTAATATTTTAAAGCCTGTCATGCTTTGTAATTTTATTTTTAAATTCAGTCAACTCTCATTAGGAAGATTATTTATCTTTATAAAATATCTTAAAGGTAGATCATCTATACTCTAGTTTTCCTTTAATTTTTGTGTTTGCTTAAAAAAATGGCTCCGTCAATCATCATTCATTTGATAGGAGTATCAACAATTACCACCCTTACTAAATAAAGGTATATCAATCTACGGACATAATCGTATAAAGTAAAACAACTAACTAAAGTACAACTACAATATTTAAATGAGAAAAGTGAAACATTATATGCTACGTTAATAAAAAAACATGTAAATCCAATGATATAGAGAGAGAGAGATCTTTTGCCCTCAGAAGTAATATTGTGTTGCATTTTTTAAGCTCTAGAAAGTAAATTAAATAATATGTGCCATATGTATATTCTTCAACTGAAAAAACTAATGCTCCTCTGCACTAAGAAAATTATTTGACAAATCCAATAATATCTATAGCAGAAAATTCTTTGACAAATCAAACAACGTTCATAGCGTGTTTTAATAGCTTTTAA
>JAGDQO010001378.1:600000-882724 GCA_018342035.1 Solanum appendiculatum | reverse complement strand
GTACCTTGGTTGCCTAGTACGGGGGGTAGTAGGCCCGTATAACCATATCGAGGGGTTTGTACCTTGGTCCCTAGCTCGGGGGGTGGTAGGCCCGTGTAACCATATTGAGGGGTTGTACCTCTTTCGCCTCTCCAAGGGGGTGGTAGGCCTTGGAAATACTATATTGATGGTCACTCGCCACACATGTACTACGTCCCACTAAATATGATTTTTATGTAAGCATCATTATACATAATCATTTCATTAATATGCTATCTATTGGGTATGATTACGCATTTTTCCTATGATGTCCATCTAATGTAGCATTGCATTGCATCCCATATACTTAGTACATTCAAATGTACTAACTGCAATACTCAGTGCTACATGATGTCACCATGTAGGGACCGGAGCACCGTTGACCATCCTCCTCCGCGTGGCTAGTACGATTTTCTATAGTGGTTATTGGTGAGTCCTCCATTTCGGGGACGTTGCTCATGATCTTTTGCTATGTATAAAACTTTTCCTTTCTAGTTATGTTTTGACTATGAGGGTGAGCCCGGTAGTTTGTCTTGGCCCCCGCTAAGTACTCATGTTTAGAGGTGGTGTTGGACAAGTTGTGTTTTATGCTTGAGCTTGACTCATCTATGGTATGTATGTATCATTTCTTTTTTTTCTTCTTGCTCCCTTAGTCGATTTCCCGTTGATTATGATTACTCGTTTATGGTCATATTAATTGCTCGCGACCAAGGTATGGTGTAATGAACGCTATGAGGCTGCTTTGGGGTATGCTTCGGGTTCCCCATTGCTCGGTCAAATCTTAGGCCTAGGCTTGGGTTCGATGACATAATATTTCATCTCCTTGGGAAGCTCGTTCAAAAGCTATATCAAGAAAATTATTCACTCCACAGATATACTTGCTGGTGGATCTCCGGAGACCCATCCAACTTTTATCTCCACTATCCATTTAATATTTAATATCCTATATGACACCAAAATCAAATTACCAGGTTAAGAAATAAAAGACAACATTCTGAATATCACACCAAAAGATTTGGTTTCCTTAAAAACTTATGTTCGGCGGATTTTGATCAGTGGCTCTATTATTTGATTTAACAACATAACTAAAATGACTTTTTATTTTCCTTGAACTTTTTGTTATACATAATCAGTTGTGTACTTAACAATACCAATTTTACCTATAATTTCAATTAGTTAACAGAGAAATGATGTAAAGGATTTTAAATCTAAACACTCAATCTTAAGATAATAAGACAAGAAACTAAAGTCAAACTATTTTGCCAAATCTAAACACTCAAATGATGTAAAGGATTTCATATATAGAAAAACTATTTCATACTATTTTGCAAAAGTTAGTAACCTCACTCAAGAAACTACACAGCACACAGTCATAAGACTCCCCATAAAAAGAGACTAGGAGATTGGCTTGAGGACAATGAAAAGAAGACAAGTACGTAGACTAAGTGACTCAAGCAACTAATCCTAAGAACTTGAAACGTATGACTCGAAAGGTAGACATGAGGATCCAAATCTAGGAGCAGCCTTAGAGAGGCTGAGTTAATGCTCAAAACCTTATACCTAGCTCAACCAGACTAAACATCTATTCAATGTGTTCTAGAATCAGTGATGCTCACAAAATAGAACATGAATCAGAAAAAAAAAGACTAATACGAAAGTCACATAAAGAAAAATCTTGTCCAACAATCTAAACTTACAATACATGTTCAAAATTTAAAGAGAACATATACAGGGAAAGTATCATCTCGAAATGAATAAAAACAACTCAAAAGGAAGAGTAAAAATCAAATATCAAACAAGCACATCAATGTAAATGAGAATAGACCAAAAAGAAGCCGAATACAAAAATTAAGAGATAAGGAAATATTACGTATTTTTAAGCAGAGAATTGAAGTGTCGACTAGAAATACACTACACTTCTTAGTTAGTGGTCTATTCTAAAGCAAAAAAATCATTTTGGTACTGTCTCCATTCAATCAGCGGTCAATTCTCAGTAAGTGGTCAATTCAAGACTTCATACAATTTTGCCAAATTAAGTAACCTCACTCAAGGAACTAAGAATCTCGATCGTAAAACATCAAATACACAAGAAAAGACAAGGATATTGTCTTGAGGATGAAAAAAAGAAGAGATGTAAGAAACGAAGTGACTTAAGCAACTTAACATACCCTGAGAACTTGGATATATGGTTAAATGCAGACATGAAGATATAAATGTACGAGCAGCCTTAGAGAGGTTGAGTTAACACTCAAAGCCTAATTCTGAGCTCAAGTAGACCCAGGATCAACTCAATGTATTCCAGAACAAGTAATGCTCTTAACATACAAAAGAGAACGTTTATCACAAAAGAAATCGATATTAAAGTCACATAAAGGATATTTTTTTCAAGACTCAACTTATAATACACACTGAACTTCTCGGTCACTGGTAAATTCTAAAGAAAAAAAATCTAATACAATTCTAAGTGAACTTAGTCTCATATAAGTACTCCATCAAGACTGAAAACTTTCCACACGTTAGTCACCAAAAAAAGAATACAATAAAATAAACTAATTCAAGAACTTAAACTGAAGTCATACAAAATCCTTTATGAAATGGAAAAATATGGAATATGAAATATCCTAAAGCCGCTATAAGTTATACAGTAAGACGGGAATAAATCTCATGAAGTATTGAATAAGCCTATTTCTCTTGACAGACCATGAAAAATAGAGGTTGATTCTTTTGTGTATCAGCACAACCTTGTCTTTAATCCTATTTTAATAACAAGACATACAGTTTCTACTAACATTGAAACATATAGGAGAAAAAAAATTGCAGCTGTACTAGATTATATTCTTTCTCCACATAAAGTTTTTACAGAGGCCACATGTTGCTTTAACTTAGAACACATACACGTCTAACAAAATCAATTTACTGGTAGAGAAGTAAATCCACCAAATAAATAGGAGAATACATGTTAATAAAAACACAACCAATCAAAAAGTAAAATAATCAGGGGCTGAGGGAGAATTAATTGTTCTATCCAGTAAGTAACTTCTTTATACTAGTAAAGATAATCATCCATTTGACATTGTCGAACAGTCAATTCCCAATAATATAGATCAGTTTGTACTTTGTACTAAGTGCAACTCTTTTATTTTCTCAGAGATACATTCAGATAAACAATTATTTCCGAACACATGTATACACTTAACAAGTAAAATGAAAGGAATTCATAAGAAATAAACACCAAATGGGAAGCTGAAGTACCGGTGATTTAATACAACTTATCGCGACGAGAATTCAATAAGAAGCTTTGGCAAAACAAAAGAGAAAAGAAAGAAGATCTACTCAATACTTAAAGTTTTATTCACTGCTCAAAGCTTAAAGAGGTTGGGTTCATAATCAAAACCTTATTCTATGATCATCTAGACGCAAAATTTGCTCAACCTATTGCTGAACCAGTAATGCTCTTAACACACAATAGAGAAAATGTATCTGGAAAACATATTCACAATAAAGCATAAAGTGAAAAATTTTCCAACACTTTAAACTTACAATTCCGACCTTAAATTTGAAAAACATAGTTATATGAAATAATTTAACTAGAAATGAATAAGCAATAATGAACAAAGAATATTAAAAATAAATTATCTAACATACACATTGATGTACATCAAAATAAATAAATAAATAAAGAAAAGAAAGACAAAAATTAAGAGAAAAAGGAACATTACCTCCTCTTAAGCATTGAACTGATGTGTCAAGATCTTGATGACCGACTTGTTGTTCATCAACCAAAAATTTCTAAGAAGAAGGAAGACAATACAAACTTAGAACTTGAAATTGTACTCGGAAGAAAGAAACTAAATCCATTAATGCTCGACTTCAATGACTATTGGAGATGAAATATACTTCAATTCATTTTAATGTTAGAAAAGGCTTGTGGAGCTGAAAAGTTTTTCCAACCATCTTACATAACAACTCTTCCTAAACTAAGAATTTTCAAATTTTCTTCTAATTTTTTTGCTGAGATTTCTCAATCTTCACAAAAATTGAGATACACACTCTAAACCACAACAAGATTACATCATAAACATAAATTCTAACAAAGAGCATCTACTTCACATATACCCAGTTGTCTATTTAAAAAACCTTTTCAAGAACCTTTCTAAGAAATTTCTAATTTTGAAGAAGATAAAATACACAATACCTGAAGCTGCAAAAAGGCAAAACCCACGAAGAAGAAGACCTAGAATATGGCAGATGCCTACAAGGAAAAACATTGAAGAATCAGAAGAAGATATACCACAAAAATTGAGATACACACTCTAAACCACAACAAGATTACATCATAAACATAAATTCTAACAAAGAGCATCTACTTCACATAAACCCATTTGTCTATTTTAAAATCTTTTTCAAGAACCCTTCTTAGAAATTTCTAATTTTAAAGAATACACAATACTTGTAGTTGCAAAAATGCAACACTCACGAAGAACACACGGAATATGGCAGATTACTACAAGGAAAATCATAGAAGAATCAGAAGAAGATATACCATCTTCAAGGAGAAATGAGTAGTGAAGATACCTTTCTGATGAAATGGTCTAGAAGCTAAGAGAGACAAATAGAAATGATATGCTATACATTTACACTTTAATTTTTTTTTTAAAAAAAATTAATGAATTTTTTTTTCGCGCCTCAAGTAAAATTAGTAGAGGGAAAATAATTGAGGGAAAA
The DNA here is from genome assembly GCA_018342035.1 of Solanum appendiculatum. Lineage (NCBI taxonomy): Eukaryota > Viridiplantae > Streptophyta > Magnoliopsida > Solanales > Solanaceae > Solanum > Solanum appendiculatum. The sequence goes on along the minus strand of JAGDQO010001378.1, from coordinate 877,981 downwards.
TATACGTTGCAATACATTTATTTTTGTAAGAACCGTTGCCATAGAGTAACCTACGGCAACGGTTTTGTGGAACCCTTGCAATAAGAGGCACTATGGCAACAGTTGTAGTACTAATGCAACGGTTTAATTTTAGAAGTGTTTTATTAGGTCTTGTTGTCTATTGCAACGGTTATAACCGTTGGGAATGACTATCTATTGCAACACGTATTTATTCGTTGCTAAATAACTGTTGCTACATGCATGTTTTCTAGTAGTGTTAATTGTTCACAGTTGGTTCTGTATATTCACTGATGGGCAGTTGGACACAGAGTAAAAGTTTTTCTGTAGATCATATATTTATTTACCTGGTATATATATATGTACAGCGATGGGACTTGAGAAACCAAGTTCACGTGCTGTATCTTTCACTGTGCCCTACATCTTACGTTGGGTCATATAGTATTTTGAGTTTTAAGTTTTGTGTATCGTCGATCAGTGTAAATAATCTTTTATACTATCGGAAATGGCCGTGAAGCCAGATTTTTAACTAACAACAACAACATATTCAATGAAATTTCAGTAAGAACTGGTGTTTGGCGAGGGTAGACAAACCTTACTACTACCTTGTAGAGGTAGATAGACTGTTTTCAGAAAATCTTCGACTCAAATGTATCAACTCAAGTACAAGAAGAAGAAAACAATGAAGAGATCATAGCAGTATATAAGAAAGCAGTATAAAGTCTACAAGAAAGAAGCAGCAAAATAGAGGATATTTAACTAAGGGGATTCAAAATATAAAGAAGTAAATACATAAAGGACTCAAAGAAATTCAACATCTACTGTATTTATTTAAAAAGTAATTTTCATCTAAATATTACACAATGCAATTTTTGAACGAAGAGTTCGAATCATTAACCCCATTATGGTACCCTTGCTCCGCTCATTAACCTCATCGGACGAAGCTAGGGATCAGTGGCGGAGCCACCTTGAAGTTAGATCCGAACCCCCTTCGGCGGAAAATTATATTATTTATATATGGTTAAAATAAATTTTTAGGTATATATAGTAAATGTCGAACCCCCTTCGACTACTTCGTGTGACTATTTCTTTAGATTTTGAACCCCCTAATTGAAAATTCTGGCTTCACCACTGCTAGGGATTCAATACTCTTTCCTTTTCTTTTAGGTTTTGAACCCATGCATATTCTAAAAATTCTAGATACGCTATCACATAGAATATACATCAAAAGTAGGAATGAAAGAGCCCAAGTAGTTTACATGCAGTGATTATGAATAATTTCCCCCAACATGATGGGTTCTTAAATTTTTTGTCATGACTTGTTCCCCTACGTACGTACTTTGCATGTTCTAGCTAGTGATTGAGATCAGTTGAAATGTTGTGAATCATTTGAAAAAGAGAAGATGGAAGAAACCAGAAAGCAGCACAACACATGTTGTAGTCTTTTTTTTTTTTAGTTTTCTACCTGGTGTCTAGAGCCCGCATTAGAGCCCCGATTAAATTTGAATTATGTATTGCAGCGCCCATTCGAAAGTGGCGCTCCTAACAATTCGAACCCGACACATGTAGTAGTCATGTACACACTCACACCAACTAAATAAATAGGGTTTGTATTGTAGGGGGAGACAAAGGAGTTTCGTTTTCTGTTTCACAATATTCATTCTACCCTTTTTACGTGCAACAGTATGGGGAAACTAAGCTACGTACCAGCTGCTAGGTTATCATTGCTCTCCACTCCGACTATATGATATTTCTTCTGTTCACTTTTATTTGTTTACTGAAATAATTTATTTCATCATTATGATATAAATGATGGATAAATAATCTAATGACTATCTAATATACCTCTACCAAAATATACTTAATAAAATAATACTGTATTTTATTCTATGATTATCATATCTTATAAGTCACACCAAATGACTGATCCTTAGTTCATAATTTATCGTTATGGTTGATTATAGTCATTTTTTCAATGTATTTTTTTGACATTGAGTTTATTATATTCAAAGAATGATATAGTAGAGTTTATTATTATATTTTTCAATCTTTACAATCTTAATTTAAATAAAGAAGACATGATCATTATATAATGAAATCAACAAAAGAAACATAAGAATTAAGATATTGCATTTTAGAACACTTAATACTCTATTATTTTATAATCTTCTTTCAATATCGTCATTTAATTTGATGTTTGCCTCAACGTTGCATTACACAATTATTTTTTGTTAGAGAAATATCAATGAGGTGCTCAAAAATCATATTTTATGTTAAGTTCTATGTGTCTACCTAAAATAAGAAAATTTAGCAACTCAGTTGGTTATATAAATTTTAATTTTTGAGTGAAGGTTCGATTCTCCTTTTTGTAATTCCTTATTCATTTCTCCTTCCCTATCTCTTTTTTTTTTTTAAATAAAAAAAAACTGTAAAAATGAAAAATGCAACTCAGTTAAATCGTGATACTAACATTTAAGAACTACCTGTATATTTGGCTTTTATAAAAAATTGAAACCCTTCGTAGTCGTTTGAACATAGGGAATCATGATTTCAAATCTTAATTTTTTTAACCAAAAAAAAAAAAGGATTTGGGGTGCACATTGCGATATTAATTTTTTAAAAGTAAAATTTATCTCATAACTTTATACTTTATAAAAAAAGACTCATCATTTTTTTGTAAAAACAAAAGAGGAATCATATTAGATGTGGAGAGATTGTTCTTCACGTGGAAGAATTATATTAAAGAATATATATACTTAGTTAGTTTCTAGTGTATTCATTGTCGACTAGTGGATTTTTTAAATGAAATTAATTATGTGTATTTGACAATTTATAATCGCAAACATTTACTTATAAAAAACCATGAAGATATGCGATTTAATCATTTGACACGTTAAGTTTTTCGTATCTTATTTATGAACTATGATTTGCTCATTTGGTAAGATTATATAAGAATTTTAAATTTTTTAATAGTTTCAATAATTTGTGGGATTTTTATATTTATAATTGAAAGATATAACTTATGCAGTTCAATTTACGTGTTCCAAACTTCAGCTTCAAATTAATCTGATTTCAAATTACGTCTAAATCGGAGATTAGGTACACAATACATAGAAAAAGAAAAAAAGAAAAACCAAAAAATTGGAACAATTTCGATGGAACACAATTCAAGAACTATATACAGTGACTTTTGTTCCGACTTTAGGTTAGGGGAAATAAATCAAATAATAATAAAAACCCTTTTGTGTTTATCAATGCTACAGTCATTTATCCACCAGTGTGGGTCCTACAACATAAACTCTTCTGAGTTGATGAAATTGCCATTTGTAATTAATGATATTCACATACATTTTGTTACATGGTAAAAAATGACACACAAAGAAAATATCACCTTTCTCTACTTGAACAATTTAACAATTTAATTATAGCCACACAAATTCAAGTAGTATTTTTAAATCATAAATTTCAAAAAAAAAATCTTATTTTTTAAAATTTTATTTCAAATTAAATTGTGACAAATGGTATAATTAAAAACAAGGAATAATGTATAAATAAATCGCCTAATTTGATCTCAGCTGATATCTCCAACTTTAGATATAAATAAATAGATATTTAAATTTGATTAATATTGTAAGGTAGACACATACATATTTTATGTGATATAATATACATAAAATATGTGTAGTTATATATATATATATATTGATTTCCAATCCAATGTCCAAAATTTGTATTAGTATTTCGATTAAATTTAAATCATGTATTACATAAATCATTTGAAGATAACGTTTTTAATAAAATTTTCATATTCAATGCTCGAACTCGTAGAATCCCACAAGTACAGCTAGGCCCTGTGGTCATACTCATTACTTTCTCCCAACTCCCAAATTATTTTGTACACACACGTAGGAGCTCTTCCACAATCTTTACTCTCTTACTCATTCTGTTGTTTAATCACGCGCCCTTTTTAAAAAAAATTTAAAGATGGACTTTTCACTCTCTCACTAGAACATGTGTTTAGTGAATTTTTATTAATTACTAATAAAAGTTGATCCGCAAAAAATATAGTAGTATCTATATATTATTATATAAATAAGTGGGGCTAGATATTACTTTATTAATCATAGTGACATAATGAATACAATATCTATTAAAGGCAAATGTGCAAAAACTAAAACTTAGAGACTAGGACTAAACATTTTAAAATCATCACAAAATTTATAGTATATGACTACATTATATTCTATAATGCTATTAAAAAAAAAATAAGAAATTTAAATTATCACCCTTAAATTTTATCTTAACTTAATATATTTAAACCCTTATCTTCTTCTTCAAACTTATTCAAAATTATTTGACTATTCATCACTTCTTTTTTGGACTTATTAGATCTTACTCACTTTGTCCGTCATATAAATAAATACTCATGAATCGATCATCTTATCGTTCCAACTGCGATTTCAACCATGATGTATAGTTTTTGTAAAAATGAGTAAGAGTGTAAAAGACATAGAATGATTGATGTGACAATTTCTATCACTAATAATAATGATTACATATTTTTTTTCACTCAATATTTGATGTGTAGTGAAGTTTCGACTAAACTTATATCGCGCATTGTAAGATTCATTGAAGGGTGACTACTCTCCCAATAAAATTCTTCATATTCAGAACTCGAATGAAGAGCTAATCAATTTTACGACCGCATCATAACCTATGTGGGTGATTACATATTGAATCTTTAGGTTATTCGGTAAAAAAAACTTGTAGTAATTGCAAGCAATATTCGAAGCTACTTATAAAACTAAGAAAGTTGGAAATTTTAATAGGCAAATGGGTGATCTAAGTAGTACGTATATATGTGACGATAAAATAAGAATTTATAAAGGAAACAGATTCAAATAGAACATCATTTCATGGCAGATCTTCTTAAATTAAGGACAAAGAGTTGACAACGAGTAGGGTAGGCTTGTTTGTGAAATCCTCTACATAAATATAGTCAAAGATTTCATCACTTTATAAGATATATAAATATTAATTTATATACTTACCAAATTAATTGGTTTAATTATGGTTCATAAATAAGGTATTAAAATATCGTATAGCGCCACCAATCAGACATATAAATATCTCCATGTATATTTTTTTTATAAATAAATATTTACGATTATAAACTTTCGAATATATATACTATAGTTTTACTAAATTTCATTGGTCCAAACAATCAATAATATTAGTCAAGTACTAACTAGCTAATCTTTATTATAATCACTTTCACATTATATTCTTGAATATAATCCTATTCTACTATACATTTTGATATAATAATTTTCTACGTCGTTCAAAATTTGATCAAAATGTCTATCATTGTCAAACATATGTCAATTAAGTAAGAATGGACAAATGAAGTAAACTTGATCTCAAAATTAAGGAAACACACACACACACACACAGAGCACAACACAAGTTCTTTTTTTGGCATAATATAAAAAAATGTCCTGTAATTTAGTTTCAACTTATATTTATGTTCTAAAACTTTGGGTGTGTGTGCACACGTTGACACTTGAACTTGTATATAATTGAACAAGTAGACGCACATCCTACATGATGTCGCGTGTATTATATGCTACATAGAATATGACGTGTATATACAAGTCTAAGTATCTACTTATGCACATCCAAAATTATATTGAAGTATATAAATGCCACCAAAAACTAAATTAAATGACACGTTTATGTATTATGCCTTTTTTATTACTATTATAATTTGCCAGTTAGAAGATAAATGTCCAAGAGTAGTACTTTTGCGTTTTGAACTTTTTTTCCGATTAAATTCCACAAAGTAATCACCACAAAAATTGACTATAAAAATTTGGTAAATTAACAGTCTGTCTGATCCTTATTCAGTGGAAGTTGAAAGAAAGAACAACAGCTATGGACACTTTCTAGAGCTAATTAATGGTAATAAAGTACTATTTGTTAAACAAATAAGAAAAAGAGACCATTAAATCCTAAATATTAGGCTACAAAGTCCTTTTTTCTGTGTTTCTTTACTTATCAAGTAGTAATGAGTTTGACATTCCAATTAGGGTTTTTGACTACAATTATTCCTTTTTCCTTCTTTTCTCGTATAATAATAACATATTCAGTATAATTTTACAATTAAAGCTTAGAATTCTTCTTTTTCTATATGTTCAGTTGAAAGAGTGAAGCTAGAAGAAGAAGGCACAAGGTGTGAAATGTTATTCTAACTATAATTTTGGTCATTTGGGTTCGATTTTTCCTGCGAAGAATATAAGGATAAATTTGATCTTTTCTTTATATGACTTTATGTTTTTTTTATTCTTAATATGCGTTAGATCATAAGATTTGAGATTCTAATTATAAGTATTGATGCAAAATTAATGTTTGTTTATGAAATTCACATAGATTTTAAAATTTAAGTTCTCTATAAGTAGTATTTCGAATTGTGATTTCCATTTTAAAAAAATATAAACTTTGTTGTTTAAGGAGAAAAACTATCTATCACTCTAATAGTTATTTTCTGCTACCTTTTGTTTAAGATAGAAACAATGTGGTACTTTAACTAGATACTTCTTTTTGAGGAATATTTTTTTAAAAATAAATTATCTAAATACATAACTTCTTTTATTATATTCTATGAAATTTCCTATCAGTTAAAAAAATTACAAAATTAAAATTTTTATTTTTCTCACTCTCTCTCCTATTTTTGGATACATCACTATTACGCGATATATTGGGACGCGATGTATCAGGACTGGTGTGTCTTGTATCAACAAACGTAATGTATCGAAATGCGATGTATCGAGAAATTGAGCGATATATCAGGATAGGTGTGTCTTGTATCAACAAAGGTAATGTATAGGGACGTTGAGTGTTATATTCGAAATTCTTAAATTTTATGAGATTTTTATGATTTAAAAAGAGTAAGAATAAGATATAATTAACTCTTAATATTATAAAATTTGTATGACTTTTTTTTTTTTTTTTTTGGCATTATTTCGAAGTGGAATGCGTGAAGCAGGAAATTGCAAGCCCCGCGTGGTTTTCTCCTCTCCAGTCTCCATAAATCGAATCTTTGTTTCTGAATTCCCTCATATTTTGAGTACACGAGTGAGTTGTCCTACACTCCAACTGTATAACACTTAGCTAACCAAATGAAAAAAAAAAAACTGATTAAATTATCGGGAAAATAGTATAGAATAGCAAATTTGTAGCTATAATTTTACTATTCGTCTCATTTGTATAATTTTAGAATTTGTATAATTCGGTTTTTGATTGTATAAATTCAGAATTTTGTATATGCTTACTCTAGCTATTTGTATATTATTTATGAAATATTCATAATAAATTACCCTATTTGTATATTGGCAAGCGATATATACAAACAAAATTCTGAAAAATTCTAAATGTATAAAAACAGAATTTGTATATACTTATCATATTTGTATATTCGCAAGCGAAATTTACAAGCGGACAGAAATATACAAAATGTAGCATCCATAGCAAACAAAATTATAGCTATGGAGCGCAATTATCGAAACTATAGTAATAAAGCCTAATTATCTCTAAAATTTTCTCTAAATTATATGAGTATCCGTATGATTTTATAAGTGAAATTTAAAGAACATATTATATACCAAAGGGTGGAGCTAATGTATATAGGTTAAGCTTTGAGTTAAATTTTATATTTGTTTTTTAAAAAATATTTAACTTGTTCAAATTATTAATTTAGAATTCAATTACTTTAAAAAACTAAAATTTTGAATTCATAAACTTCAAATTATAAATACACAGCTTTATAAACTATTTTTGATCATCTTGGCCAAATAAGCCCATATAACAAAATGAATGAAAATGAAATACAGTATTTCCATAATAAATATATGATAACCAAACCAAAGGTAACAAAAACAATAGGTAGTAAAAGATGGAATAAAGATGGTGAGAAAATAATATATAATAATAATAATAGTTTTTTATCACATATTTAAAATCATAAGATTAAAAAATATTTTGATACATTATAATTATTTTTAATTTAATACAATAAGATTCGATAGTTAAAACCAAATCAACAAATAGAAATGGAAAGTTATAAATATTCTCTATTTAACTTTCTTTTTTTAGTTTCCTATAATGTCCGATCGATACTGGCTCAGTTAAATCTTGATTTCATCGAAATTTTTTAGCATTAAAAGATAAGATATTTACAAATAAAAAAAATCATATCTAAAGAAATTTATATTTGAAACATCTAATTAATAACGGAGGAATACTTGCCATTCCACCAAATTTCGTTTGTTATTTAACTTACTCTTTTTTTATACTTGGTTGAGCACTCATCTGTCGCTATCACACTTAAAAGAATGGGCAGAGCTGAAAATAGGATAAATTGACACCTCCCCACCCTCCGCCCTACCCCTCCCCCCTAATTCTCACACAGTCACACTTTTCGAGCGGGAAATAATAGAAAACACGCATAAAGTACTTTCTTCCCCTACTTTCTCTTTCTCTCTCTTATCTTTCTTTCCCTACTTTCTCTCTCTAAAAAAAACCCACCTCCCAAATCCCTCACCACTCAAAAGCAACAAAAATAATCTCTTCTTCATCTTCAATTTCCATGGAGTTTTAGAGGAGCTTGTGTTTTAAAGCTAGCTAGTAGTAATTCAGTTGTGGTGTTTTTGCTTTCTCTCTCTAGTTAAAGGTACTGCTACTAGTCCTACTAGCTTTAATTTCTCTCTCTACAACTATGTACTTACTTGTTGATTTTTGTATATTTCTGAACGATTTCTGTTGTTTTCGGGTAGAGGAAAAGATGCCGGCGGTGTCGATAGATGGTTTCTCCATCAGGTGAGTGAGATTTTAGTGTTTTTTAAAGCATAAATAGTGATATGGTACTTTTGTTTCTATTTTTTTTTGTTGTATAGTTGTATTTATTGTGGTATAAAAATTAGGGAGTATACTGCGAAGATGAGGAGTGTGGACGTGGTGAAATGCTGGCCGTTCGATGAATCAACGAAGGAAGAACATGTGAGAGCTATGTTGCCTCCAATTGCAGTGAAGAAATTCAGTTGGTGGCTTGATGTACTGGAACCGGAGGATTCTGATGATGTTGTACCAGTCAGGAGAATTGGAGCTGGTAGGAATGTTAAGTCTGTTAAGGGAAAAACAAGGGTTCAGAAGAAGAGGTCTATTGTTGACATTTTCGCTGTAGCGCCGCAAGTGGAGAGAATCGATGGTGACGGTGATTATTATGACGATGAGGAGGATGAGGATGAGGATGAAGAAGACGAGGATAATTGCGCTGTTGTTAATGAGGGGAAAAAGGAATTTTCTGATCGGAATGTTAATGCAATTAGAATTCGTAAAAGCAAGAGGAGAAACACTATGACGAAGAAGAAAACGATTGCTAGCAAGTTGAAGGAGGTGAAGAAACCGATGAAGAAAGATAAGAGGTTTAAGCAAAAGAACAATGTGAATAGTAGCTGCCTGGATCTACTAATCGGACAGAAGGTACAATTTTACGAAACTTTGTATCAGCTAAATGTGTATTTAATTGTTATTGTTTGAGCTAATTTTGTTAATTGTGACATGAAATGTATCCTATGCTTGATGAATTGAGATCTTGATGTACAATTTTGTGCATAAAATAACGGGGTTTTAGTACAGTTAATTAGATTTGGGTTGGTGAGAATCTGATTTGTTGTTCAGTACCTTTTGAACTATGAACTATTCCGGTAAAACTAGTCCATTTAGCCCTCGCTGCTTGAAATTAATGTCGAAAAAGCCGGGTAAATATACATCCAAAGATGGAGCTGCGGCTTGTTATTTGTTTGTGTTTTTGTGTGAAATGTGGAAGAAACGTTTTTTTAATGAGTTTGTTAGCTTATTGTGGATCATCAACAGCTTTTATGCTGTTTCTTCAGAATTATGAGATGTTATAGTTAAGGTGCTTGTCATCTCATGAAGCGTTTAGTATTTGATCAGAATCTCATATTTTATGATAGAAGTTAAACGATTTCATCTAAACTGTTCACAGAAAAGGGATTTAATCAACATTTGTTTTGTGCATTTGATATAATAAGAGAGGAAGGGGCAATTTACACCCTTTTCCATGATTAGCAACGTGGTTGGTTGACATACTAGGTGACTCATGTCGCAGCATAATGCTAGCACGGGTATTGAGGGGTTTACTTTTTGGGGTCCAATTAAAGTACTAGCATTGAAGAACTATTTGTAATTTGTTGCATATTCAGTTCATCAATATAAAAAAATTTGAAGGGTTTTCCTTCAAACATCAGCCTTGCAATTCACAATATCTCTATCAGATAAAGTGTAATTTAAGAGCTACAAAATTCCAAAATTCTTCTTGTTGATGTTTATTGTTCCTTTGGAATTAAAGTATAAATTTTGCAATATTGCTATAGCCCAAAATTGAGATTTGCACTCCAGATGCATAAACACATATACCTCTATTTTTCTGCGCTTGTTTTAAAGATTTTAATGTGAAACCCCTCTTGGAAATTAATTACATTTTAGAACTTTGTTTAATGGTATTTTTCTTAATCTTTATATAGGTTAATTAGACTGCATCACTTAGTTACATCTTTTATGGATTTGTGTGAGTGTTAATGTAGTATTCACAGGGAAAATTGGTGAATTGAGATGCCTTTCCATTCTTAAGTGGATCAAGAATTGCGTGCATCTATGAGAACATATACAACTGTGATCTTTCACGTTCTCTCCTTTTTTTGTTTTATCATCTTCTTATGTGTTTAATTATGTAGCTTTCAGTTTTTTTATTTTTACTATGTTTTCTCTTTCTGGGAATTTCTGAATGTGTGATAAATCAGTAGAAGGTTATCAATCGAATGCCACCTTGCTAGTTGCTGCAAATCTTTGTCCAAGACATTCTGCTTAATATCACTTGATTATTCAATTACTTCATTTTTTGGTAGGGAATCAGCTAATTATCACTCAAAACCAAGGTTTTCTGATTTGAAAACTCTCAGTAGTGGCTTTATTTTGCTGTATATGGTTGACTCATTTTGCTTGCAGGAGAAATTTTACAAGCTCAAAGTACCCAATTCATTTTCAAAACCAAGTTGTTCACAGCATAGAAAGAAATGTGAGAAGGGCATGGAAGATAATAGTCCTACCTACGGGAAGAAACCACAATGGAAACATCTAGTTTCAGAAAAGAAGCCCAAAGGCCTTACTGATTCCAAGATCTCAGCGGATCATCAAAAGATGATGAATCCAGTTTGTAGCAACCTCAAGAAAAGGACTAAACGATTTCCAGTGGAGAATTTGACAGGTGGGATTTTATCTGGTTCTAATGATGCAAATTTTTGCAGCAATCAACAAGGCGACAAACCTGTTACCTCAGGTAAGAAATAGATTATTTGGCGCAATAGTAAAGCATCTTCTGCTATATGTTTTCAGATTTTTCAAATATTTTTGCAGTCTATATTCTGACCTGGTTGCTACTTTCATTGTATAAGACGATACCTCAGAGAGAGGAGAGGTTCTATCCCTTGTGCAGGAGAAAGGAATGAATAAATATATTTTGAGAACTACAGAAAGTGAGGTTACTGTTCAACCAGGATCCCCAAAAAGGTCCGTCGTGCAAAGTACAGCTGATGCTCCTGGTTTACTTAGGCACAATATCGGTACTAAAGACAATTCATCTGAAGGCAGTGATGTTTTTAATCAAGTCTCTGAGGGAAATGACAATTTAAAATTATTCGGAAGAGGCTCTGGGGTGGCATCACATGGCTCACGGTATCTCTGCAATTCTGGGTCTCTCCATGTGTCTCAACAGATGTCTAACCACCAAAAGAATGACCAAATAGTTGGAAGTCTAAGTAATGCTTGTGGTGCTAGTGAGAGATCACATGACAAGTTAAGAGGTTCTCCCCCTGAAGTTGCTGGAGTTTGCTCCGTGCATTCTGTGAAGGCATATCCTCAACATTCATCAGCTTACGAAAATGTAAACAGGAAGCCTATTTTACTGCCAGAAAGCATCATGGGAAATTGCAGTGGTCATTTCATGCACTATCAGCCACTCCCTCAAATCTGCCATCAGGAATTAATGTGCAACATATGTTCTTTCCCTGAGTGGAAGCAAAGAGAATCCATGCATGGAGAAAAGGGAATTGAAAAGGACTATGTTCGTTTGCCTCTCAATTCTCAAGGGGAATTAATCGATCTGAACTCAAACAGCAAAGGAAAGATGACTCAGCTGCCAAGCTCAAGGAGAATTGCGGGATCTTCCGGAGGATTAGCTGTAAGCAACATTTCACACTCAAACATGGACAATCTCTCTGGTGCTAGAGGTTGGGATAAACAAGCACCATCCACAGACCAGCTAAAAAGGCCTTCTGCAGATGATTCAATGGAATGGAGCCCTACTTTTCCCGTACCTTCAAGGTTAGGTATCTATGAGTATGATGCTGGAAGAACAAATGTTGAGTTGGATCCGCTAAAGAAAAATGAGGAATCTATTACTTCTTTTGAGTTAGATTGCAGTGGCAGTAATTTGTCCAACCATAGAAGCAAGCAAAACGATCAGGCCAAGCAACTTGAAACCAGCAGGAGTAAGCAATATGGGAATTCTGATGATGTCTCACTGGTTGTTACTCCATCGAAAATGCGTCTGATGGGAAAAGAGTTTACAGTTGGTAGAAGAGATTTTCATGTACCACAGGATAAAAGCATTTGGACAGATAAGCAGATCATCGAAGAGAAGTTTTCAGCAGAGACTTACAACTACAATTCAGTGGTTACAAATCATGATCAACAAAATCTCACCGTGCATCCTGTGCTGGGAACACTGAAAGGCACGGTTGCTTGCTCTCCTAGTATCCAAATCAATCAGGCCATTCCAAGGCCTCAGGTTTGCCCTCCTCAGTTCAGTCGCCAAATTGATTCTGTGCAGCAAAATTGTTTAGGTGCAACCAAACAAAGTCCTTTCTCTCTTTATAATCAAAAACCAAACTTTGAGGAGCCTTTTACAGTTGGATATAGATCTTTCACAATCAGCCCATATGCACCTGTACCAACATTAATGCATCATTGCTCCAGTCAGAATGGGGGCTCGAACTCCGTTGATCTGAACAGTTCAAGCTGCGCCATCAATTTTCCTTTCTTGCGTCCAGATTCTGGAAGGAACTTCCGGCCATCCTGGTCTCAGTTCTCTCCAGAAAACACCCCATGGTTTTCAGATGCAAAACAAACGAAACTACTAATGGATTTTCATGAATTATATTCTACATCTGACAGGAAACATCATTACTGCAGCAGCATTGCCGGGGATAACTGTCAAATTGACCCTTCGGTATATCTTGCATCAGAGCGCTTCTGTTCTTTCACTCAGCGCCCTCAACCTGCACTGCAGAATCCAGTCTCTCCAGCATATTTAGCTAACTATTCCCCTATGCCACTCCAAATAGGTTCCAGAGTAAATACTGGCACAAATAAAAGGCATGGTGATGTGACCAAAATCACATCTACTCCTTGTCTTAGAGACCTTGGTGACAGCAGAAAAAGCAAAAAGAGGCCATTCTCTACATCAGACAATCATACAAATGTGGCGGAGATCCCAAACTTTGGGTTTCGAGAAGATCCTTATGTTGTTTTAGCACCATTAAAAAGCTATTCTAATTTTGAAGGTCTATACAGCAGCAGAAAAGGATTTGAATCAGGTTCGGTTAAAGGCATGGCAAACAGTATTGAGAGTGGCCAAAGTGGAACAACAGAGGCACGCCTTGGATCTTTTCACGATGAAGATACTCTCAAATTTGAATGTACTCTGGGATCTGGGCCCATTAAATTAACAGCTGGAGCAAAGCATGTGCTTAAGCCCTGCCCATATAATGATCAGACGAACTTCAGGCCAACTCATTCAACTATCCAATTCGACGCATCTACTGCTGGTAGCACAAGTCATGAAACTGAGAAATCAACCAAGATATACAAGTTCTAGTGGTGAGCTTGATCGTTCAATAAATTACAAGATAAACACTGTCAGTCTCCGATTGTATGAATCACAGCAACATCTGTTTTTCTACTTGCAGGAGATACTATCTCTGCCCCGGTGGACTTGGGATCAGATGTAATATAGTCAAACCATGTCGATGCAGTTGACAGGTTGACTTGTAAGCTTTACTATTAAATTATACTCTTATGTTTCAGGTAACTATCTTTTGATTCTGATATGTGGATGCCTAACTTTTGACATTCATCATTTGTGTGGGTCTTCAGTATTACTATGTTTTATTATAGCTTTCAACTATCATGAGTTTTAAATATGAGCTCAAAGAAGATGAGAAGTTCATCTTTTGATTACCCTGTTGGATCCGGTAAGCCAACTGAGGTTGTCGTTAACTCAATTCATATAATTATGAGGCTCAGTAGGACTTGAACACATGACCTAAAGTAATTTTTGTAATATCTTAACTACTAGACTAAACCTTTAACTTGTGTCAACCGATGTCAATACTTGTATATATATATTTATTAAATAAAAATTTAACTTCTATATATAATGTAATTTTTCGACCAAGGAGTGTTGACACCCCTTGGGGTGGGTCCGCCCCTGTATGGAAGAAAGAAAGAAAGAGAAGAGGGTGGAATATATAAATGTAGAATGGTATTTGGAGCTATAAATAAAATCAAACCAAACATAAATATACAGCAAATATAGCAGATGATTTGAAACCCAATGAAGGGGTAGTAACTCAAGAAAGCTGTACTACATTTGAGGGTGTGTTACTTTGTTTGGTATGATGAAAATGTTTTCAAATGGACTTAATTTATTCAAATTTAAGAAAAATGACTTTCCTAACCCCGACTTGATTATAGAATTTTCAGTGTCATGGTATTTTCCTAAATTATAACTAAATGTTCTTGAGATAATATTAAGGGCGGCTCTTAACCCATTGAGAAGCACAAATAAGATATTAAAGGGGTTTGATTCTAGTATATGCATAGATAGCCGATATTTGGACTCCTGCCTAAGTTTATAATTTTTTTGGGCAAGTTTAGCCACTTCAAAACCAACTTCAAATCTATGAAACTTGAAAAAAATCAGGTATGAAATTATAAGTTTTGGGCATAGGTTTGAAGTAATTAGGCTTGCCAATGTCGAACTGATAACAATTTGGAAGCAGTCAATCTTTCGACAGAGTAACTTAGACATTTTTGTCTGAAGTTTGCGATATTCCAAAGCTTCTCTTTTTTGTCTCAAGTTTGGTCCAACAATTCCGAACTTTAAATCCGTATGTTGAAGATTGGCTAGGCGTGTGCATGAAGTTTGGGATTGCCTAGCCAATCTTCAGACAAAAATGTGCATGTATTTTTGTCTTCATAAAGTCAAACTGCCCCTTTGGGAAGCTTAACCTAATTAACTGGATATAACTTTAATAACAAAGTGAAAACAGACTCTTGAAGAGATGTAGGGTAATGATGCGTACAATAGATCCTTGTAGTCTGGTCCTTCTTCGAACCACAAGTATAGCGAAAGCTTAGTATATTGGACTGCCCTTTTAATATATGAAAAAATAAGTGTTGTACTCGAAACATATGAAACACGATAAACATAAAGGTAGACATAGCATGACTTGCATTTTCGAAGAAAAAAAAATGTACTAATAAATATGTGATATTTTATTCATCTGAAACATATATAACTCGCAAGTAATTATATGGAGTATATGAATTTAACAACACTATTTAGCAATAGTTATAAAATACTTAATAAATAAGAGAGAATCAAAACATTGATGGAAGTAGGATTTTTTTCGAAAGAGATTCCAAATATAAAGAAATAGAGATGAATAATTTAAGCTGATTTAACATTTATTGTATATATAATAGCTTTATCTATTAATCTTATATGTACTGTATAATTTTTTTACGAAAGGATCGGGATGAACACCTTGTGCCGTTGTGCTCCTAGGTCTGTCCATGCTTCTGACAATATCTTCTAATTATCCTCCTTTTGGCAAGGGATTGTTGTTTCTCTTACTAGTGTTTGAAAAGCCACTTCCACTTCGAAAAGGGAGAAAATAATACATACTCCCTCCGTTCAACAATAGTTGTTCACTATATTAAAAATAGTTGTTCAATTTAGAAAATCAAGAGATAATTAATTTTTTGTGTCTATTTTACCCTTGCTATTAAATACTATTTATCATTTAACACATTTCTCAAAGCATTAAATTTAATAAAGTCAAATGATAAAATAGTAATATTACCCCTATTATTTATTATTTGTTAAAGGGTGTGTCAAGTCAATAGTAAACAACTATTGTCGGACAGAGGAGGAGTACATGCATACATTATCACTAGAAAACAGAAAATAATGCCAAACATTTAGGAACACAAAACATGTTCCATTCTTGTTGTCACCTAAATATCCAACATATTCCAATAACGAAGACAATGTTTATACAATAATTGGAGACAAACGGAGCAAATTGTTCTATCTCTCTTTCTTGATGAATATCGAAACCTTAATATATTATTCCATGAAAGTTCAACCTTTGATTCTCTCACAGGCAAAACTATAAAGGTTCTTGAATTTGTATTCATATACAATAAAATTATAAATAGTTTGTATATATTTCTATGCTAATAAAAAATTTTCATAAGTTTAATGGAGTATCAATTAAACATTTTAAAGTTATATAGAAAATAAGATGGTATAGAAAAAATAAATAAACAAGTGATATATGGTGCCATTCTAGCTAGCTAATATTCATTTAGCATTGGGTACGGAGTCACATTTATTAGAGACCGCTTTAGTTTTCAATGTAGAACTTTCCAGCACGGATTCAAATTCAAATTTAGTTGGACTGTAATGTGGGTACCGACACCGAGTGGAAAATCAAAAGAAAAAATATTCATTTAGCAGAATCAATAATTGTGAGATTTTCTTTAATCTGGGAATGAGAGTACGTAAGCTACAGTGAATTATTATGTAAAAGAAGTACAAGACCCATAATTTTGAAGAGGAAAATATAGAGAGACAATTTTGAAGTTTGTGAAAAACATTTGAAAGAGACTTGTACAGTTATTCAGTCAGGGTTCAAAATATGAACAAGTAAACACACAAAGAAGTCAAAGAAGTTCAATATCCATAAAAAATAATTTTAACCATACATATAGATAGTAATATATATTTACGTCAAAGGGGGTTCAGATCATGAACCCGCTTATCCCTACCTGGCTCGGCACCTACATGTATTTGAATTAGATTTTGAGAAAAATGTATGTAGAGAACATTTGTATTACTTATAATTAATTGGCAAACATAGGATTCTTTTAGGTTTGTATAGAATTACTTGGGGTTCCATAGGACAAGACATTTTCAAGAGTTAGCTTTTAATACCTTTTCAATGGAAAATCATTGTTTTCAAAAGCTTTTCAAATTAAAACCAAACAGAAGAGGATAAAAAAGTGGTTGGAGAACCGGATTCTTAAACCCTACCCACAATATATAGGATATTAATAGTGGAAAAAAGCAACTTGGAGATAGCAATTTTGTTTACACCAATTTTTTTTTTATTTGACTTTAGGAAGATATATATATCCAAGTAAACTCAATTATTATTGTATAGTATTAATTTAAAATCGGTAGAATTTTTTTATAGATATTCCAAATTTCAGGTCCTATAGACAGTGGCGGATTCAAGATTGAAGGTCATGAGTGCTCACTTCTTTTAACGTAAAGTTGCGTGCCAAGAAGAATTTCCTTCTAAAAGCTTACAAGTATTTTTATAGTTTAGTTAGTAAATGAAATACTAAAAATAGAAAAATGGAAAAATAATAAATTGAAAAAAAGAAGAAGAAAGAGTAAGCAAATAGCAGTGAGAAGGTATAAAAAGAAGATTAAAAAATTTCATTTGCCTTTTATTCAATTAATTTTTTTTTTTTTTAGTTATATCAAGATTCAAACCCTCACATTCAAAGGCTATCAACACAAACTTTAATTTCAGCTTGAGAACCAAAGCACCCATCAACCGTTTTAGTTAATAGGCGCTCAAGAATACATTATATAATTATATCAAATTTTTAATATTTTTTATATATATATACAAATTTTTCATCGAGGTAATAAGTGCTGGCTTGAGCACTCGATATCGTATACATGGATCCGTCCCTACCTATAGAAAGGAAGAATAGCATGTCGATTACAAATTTGATAGAATTCAAATACTTTCATGTAGATTATATTTATTTCAAAAAATCACTTAAGATATATTAATAAAGAAAATAATTTAATAACTTTCATTTTTAAAAATTCAAAATACTTAAAATTAAAATTTTAATTAGGCCTCCAAAAACATGTATAGTAGCAAAATGGGGTAAAAAGTAAGTGGTAATAGGGGATGATTGAACCCACCCAGGGGTCATTCACGTGAATATGTGCAGTGTGACAGAAAGTAGAATCTAGTCACTTTCTTATGAGAAAAGTGATGATAAGAGCATGGAATACAAAGATGATCAAAAATACTCTTAAACTATGCGTAAGGAATAAAAATATCCTCAGTTGGTAGTTTGGTTCAAAAATATTTTTGGTGTCAATATTTTGGTCCAAAAATGCCCTAATTATTATTTTAATGGGTCAAAAATGCCCATTTTCTAAATAAATATATTATTTATTTTCTTTTAACACATTCTTTTTCTAATAATATTTTTTTAAAATTAGCAAATGTTTATCCTACTTCAATTAAAAAAAAATAAAAAAATTCTTATTTTATTATAATTACTTTTTATCGTTATATAAATAAAATTAATGATGGATATAGTATGATCTTATATATATGACATATATTATCGGTCGAAAGGATACATGAAGTTATTTTATTTTATATGATAAAGTGAGATTAAGAGAAAAAAATTATTTCCTACATTTTTATTTGTTAAAGTGATTTTAAAAGAAAAAAAAACAAGTATAGGATTTTTAAATAATATTTTAATTAGGAAGAAGATGTGTTCAAAAGAAAATAAATAATATATTTATTCGGAAAAGGGCATTTTTGACCCATTTAGTTACTATAAGGGCATTTCTGGACCAAAATATTGACACCAAGGGCATTTTTGAACCAAAGTATTGACACCAAGGGCATTTTTGAACCAAATTACAAACTGAGGGCATTTTCGTTCCTTTCACATAGTTTAAGGGCATTTTTGACCCTTAACTAGAGGTTTTGTGTTTGAGTCTTCTTAGATACGGAATAGCCTTTATTATGAAAAGGTGCGAATCCAAATTTAATCGAATTTGATTAGTTTACCTTGCTACTTACATTGTAATAATTTACTATTTTCTTATTGAAATTTTTCATGAAAAAAAATTCAGTGGCTATTTTTATAAATTTAAATTACTGAGAAAAGAAAAAATAATAGTGTTTTCATACGGAAAAAAACTAGGATATTTTTCAATATTTCAGAGAGAATCTATTTCTCATCATGTATTTTTTCAATGATTTGGTTCTGTAAAAAAATTATGTTTTATAACATGAATAATTCATTAATTTACGATGAAAAAAACTCTATTTCTAGTGATGTTAAAGCTACCCTTAATGGATATAGAAAAGATAAAAAATAGATAATAAAAAACAGAAAGATCATTGGAGAACATACACGAACGAAATCTGCAAATCGATCTTGTGTTTCCTGTAGATAACCTAAATTTTTTTTATTACGATTACGATTAATATTTCAATAAATATTTGGTCTGAACTCATTTTTAAAGTGGAAGCAACAAAAGCAAAAAAAGACACATGGAAGGTAACATAGTTGGGACGGTAAAGAGACTGAGGAATTTGTTCCAAGACACCTACCGACGCGACAGGCAAAGCAGAACCATATGACAGTAATAGGTTTAACAAGATTCAATAAATCCATAAAGAAGGTATGAATTATCAAGTGTTGTTGGATAGGTTTGAAGAAGAAGACAAGAGAAAAATACTTTATGTTACTTTTGATGGGCAATCAATTTTTTTTAATTCATGCTAGCGCTTTTGTAATAGAAAGTTTGAGGTTGATAACGCAACCTTCTTCTTGATTGTCATATTTTTGCATTATTTAAGCATCCTTATTTGTAATATCATCATGGAGTGTATTACAAATTATGTGGTGATCACAAAATACTTAGTTCTCTCTAGCTCTTATTTTCTTCGTGCTTGTTAGTTAGTGAAAGTTAGGTACTTCATTAGGATTGGTAAGATAAGGCCTAACCCCCCTTGCTTGTACTTATCTCTATTGATATCTTTTTATTTTTAATAAAAGACCGCTAAACACTTTGTCTAGTGGTAAATATGCTAAAAGTGTGTGCAATGAATTCAATGCTACAAATTACCTCAAATATTGAACGAACCAAGTTTAAATTTTAAATTTACCTTTGCGATGCGTGTTCCTTGGTGCTAGGAGTATAAGTATGGATGAGAGAAAATAAGATGTAGTGTTGTACTAAAATTAAGAAATTGAACAAAAGACAACGTTATGACATTATTATAAGTAGTACATTAAAGACATACATTTATAAGCACTATGTGCTATCCTTTTCCTTCCAACTTCCTTGTCTCACTATGCCTCTTCTTCTTGTCTTATATTATGGCCAAATTTGACTCTATGTATGTATGGTCTCCGATGGGGAATTATGTCATTGTTCTCAAGAGATAGTTCAGAATGTCAGAGGCTGAGCTATAGAATTCTGAGTTTATGAGTTCTGAAAAAAATATTTTGACGTATTAAGTAGTATGATTACAAAGTCTAAGACAAATTAAAGTTACTGAGTTTTGTCAAATCCGTAGACAAGGTTATAGCTCCGTCACTGAGTCTAGCTACTTAGCTCCTTCATTCTACATGTTGTTTTCGCCCATAAGCTATTGCATCGATCCATCAATGAGTAAACCCTTCCTGCTCCTTCAAATATTGCAACATGTTTAAAATACAAGGTTCAAAAATCTTAGAAAATCATAATCACGATACATACTGCAATCGTAAGAGAGACTTCAAAAATGCAAACATTAGTGTTGCTTCCACGTTTTGAGCCCGTAACTTATAGATCACACGAATATAATTTTACCATTATTCCAAAGCTTCCCTTCACAGCTTTTAGGAACTATTTAAGTTGGCATTTTTCATGTTATAGTATTTTATGGGATAATAGGTAAAACATAGTTATTTTATTGGTATAAGATAGATTAATATAAATTTACTGATTAGTCATTTTTAATTATTATAACTTGAATGACCATCCAAACTATACCAGATAGTTATATGAGTGAAAGAAAACAACTTCTAAATTTACAATAAAAAAGTTGAGTTACCCTCACATCGTTCAATGAGAATGGATAAGAGACTTGTATTTATCTCGAAAGACAATGAATGACAAGTTGACAACTCAATTTTTTTTCTGGTATACTCCTCTCTAATTTGGTGGTCCAGTGTTTGATACAAATTGATCATATCAAATAACTTCTGAATCTGATTTATTAATTTGTTGATCGGGATCTTGACATTTTAGCCCCTCAGCTAATGAAAATTTCATTCATCCAATCGTAATAGTTTGTAACAATTGACGATATGTATAATTGATGTACAATAATATATAATAATGGTCATTGATGGTATACAATATATTGATTAAAATTTATATTAAAAAAATAAAGATCAAAATTACTCACTATTATAAGTTTTATTGGCGGGTGGGAAAATTTCTTATTCATCTGATCGAAAATATGAAGAATTCGGATCATTAAATTTGTTTACAACTCTAATTTTCCCTTTCATGCTTAGGCCCAAGTAGAGGTGGGTGATGGTAGCAGTATGGTATATATACTGGGCTTTCTAAATTGGGCTTTTCCGTCCCTTGGGCCTGATGGAGACCAAAAATAAGAAAGCCCAATAAGAAAAGGAAAAATTACATAAATACACAACTTAAGATATGATAATCTCTAAAATTCTCTATCATTTAAAAAAATTACAAAAACCCCCTCTCAGATACATCCCTATCCCCTCTCATATACATCCCTCCCATTAAGTAATGTGTCTTTTGCAATGTATCAGACAACCAAGAAATGTATCCGAGAGCAATGAAAAATCTGAGGTTTTTGTAATTGGGAACACTTCCGGGATAGGATGTAATTAGCCCCCTAAATGTATGAGATTTCTGTACTTTATGCAAAAGAAATTGACAATAAAAATGCATATATTCCCCCTGTTTCAATTTGTTTAGTAACTTATTTTGATTTGACACAATGCTTAAAAAAATAAAGAAGATTGAATCTTATGATCTTAAAGTAAAGATATGTCACATGTATCAAAATATCCTTTAACTTTATGATTTTAGATATGTTATTTGGAAAGTTGAAATTAAAGAATTGCTAAAAAGTGAAAGAGTCAATCTTTTCAAAATAGACTAAAAAAAGTTAATCAAATAAATTAAAACGAAGAAAATATGATTTTAATTGAAAAACTAGATAAAAATACTAATGAGAGTAAGAGAGCTAATGAAATACTACTCCAACTTCTAAGAGCTTTTTGTTTGTCAAATATTTGATATCTGCTTTGAAATTTTAATTATTTTAATTTAATGTTAACGATGAAAAAATCTTATTCATCCCACCAACACGGAACAATAATAAAACTGGCCATGCTTCATTATTGTTAGTAGGGCCCACCATGTCGTATTATTGCACATATATTCCAAAGCAAGATGGGGCCCACCTCTGAAAAAACATTATGCCAACATCAATCTCAGGAATTATCTGATGACCAAAATACAAAGAGATTAATGCGACTATGGAAAAAGCAACGTCTCGGCACTTAATTTTATTATAGAAAGACGATATTCGATAAATTTTATTTAAACAATCAAACTACGACTTATTACAATTAAAACATATAAATATATGATAGGATGTTTCTATCAAATCAGATAATTTAGCACAATATATTAGTAAAGTAATTTTATTTGAATTGATGATCAATCAAAAATAGCCTCATACCTTTACAAAATGATAGTAAAATTACGTACACTTCATCCTTCCCAACCTTGTGTACCTATTACTATTGAATTACACCAAGTATATATCTTCTCACAGGGTGAGAATAAGGTTGTATATATTCATCTTCCGCATACCTTATCTATTGAATTAAACTGAGTATGTTATTGTTATTATATCAGTTATACTAAATATATATATATATATATATATATATATATATAACTAAAGTGTATAAATTATGTATATTTCAACCGTATCCATAAATTAGTTGGTTAAAGAATACCTTTACGTAAGTCTCCCAAAAAGATCTCCAATGTTGAAACATGAAGACCATTTGGGCCACCTCCCTAATGTAAATGACAAAGCCTAAAAAAAACATGTACATCATATGAATTACATTTTTTTTTTTTGGATGAAATAAGTGTGATATTTAAAGCAAAAAACGAAAATTAAGAAATGGCATTGTAAGAAGAACTAATTTAATAGATGTAGTTCTATTGAAGTTCTTGTGATGATGAAATAAAGCAAGTAAATTAGGTATGGAATTTCAACAGGGAAAAAAATATTTTAAAAATATTTTTTCTAGAAAAACAAGTTTCTTAAAATGAGGAAACAACTTTGAAAATAAGAAAAACAAGTTCGATAAATGACATTCCACATTAACTTGATTGTGTCCTTCCCATCTTCCTACACATTTCATCTTCACCCTTACCCCTTGGCCCCCATTCTCACCACTCACACCAAGCTACGACCCGGCCTCCACCTCGCCTCTCATAGTATTTCTCCAATTTTTATAAAAATATTTTTACTTACACACTAAATACAAGAAAATAAGTAAAAACGTCATTTATTTTTCTAAAAAATAAAATATTTTTCAAGAGAATACTTTTCATGAAAAATTATTTTTTCTTTGTACCAAACACACTTAAATTTCACTTTACTTGGTAATGAGCCATTTATGTTTTAAGGCCACAAGGAAAAACTAAGGTCTTCTGAGGCAAAGAAATATATATATATATATAAATTTTAAATATTCTTAGCGGGATTTCTTTTTTTGTCATTATCACTATCACTATCATTGTCACTATCGCTACTGTAGAAGAGAAACTTGACAAATATTTGAGGACAGAAGGAGTTGTAAGTTGTTGTCAAATTAATGAATTTCTCTAATCAAGTCATTAATGGGAGGACCACAAGCATTAATCACCATTCTTGTGATAAAACCTCCTGGGCCATGTTAATTAGTGGCAAGAATATTTACTTATGCTAATTAGCTTCAGTATGTCAACTTATTTAAAATGAGAAACACAAAAAGTAAAAAAAAGAAGGTTAAAGCTCGTTTAAGAAAAATATTTGAATTCCAAATTGATGATTAATTGCTAAATTTTCCTATTAAGACATTCTCACAAGATTTTCAAAACGGGATTGACCAAAGCCTAAAAATTATTCCAAAAATGATTTTAAAATTTCCGAAAATTTTGTACCAAAACCTAAAAATTATTCACTTTTTGAGAATACTTAGTTATTTTATTTAAAAACCAGTGTTTGATCATGAAAATTTTAAATCCAATTTGAAGTCGTATTTCAAATTTCTAAATAACTTACAACTTGTTTTCCACCTTAGATTTAAGTTTTGAAGTTGTATTTTCAAATTTTAAAAGTACATTAACTATATATTATTTCAAATAGTCTTCACAAAAGTATAACCAAACATAACTCCATCGTCAACACCGGTTTAAAAAAATTCATAGTAAAGTGAAATATTTAGCTAGGTTTGATCATAGATTTTGAAAATTTATCTTCAAATATCCATTTTGTCCATAAAATTTGATCAAATTTTGAAAATATGATCTTCAAATGTTTTCAAATTTCCAAATACAGGCTCAGACTAGTTTTTGATTTTTGGATTTCCACTCACAAAACTTCAAAAAAAAAATCAAGTAAAATATATGCCTAAACACAAATTCAAATTCCACAAATCTATGTCCATGCCAACTAAAAGTTTCTACATTTTTTCTTAAAAATATTATTGTTCATTTAAAAAAATTATATTATTCATTTAAGAACTTTCTATGATAAGTAAACTGACTGCAAGTTTCACTTTGCATCTAATTAGTGACATAGTAGCAATTAATTCCTTTGTTTTCTTATGAGTTTAGAAAATGAATTTGATGAAAAATTAATTTCTTGATCTGCTAAATCAGTATCGGATTTAATAATTTTATTCATGATATATATATATCCTAGTTAAATTCATTTTGAATTTTGACAAATACATTTTGATATTTCAATTTCATAGATTCATAGATTTTTATTTATGAGAAAGCATAACAAAATTGCAAATTTCTTGAATGCTACTTGGGTGGCTTAGTTGATTCCGGAAGATAATATTATTAGTACTATTATTCTTTCGATTGTTCGTGGAATACGAAAGCTCAACCAATATTCTTAATAAACGTGTTTACGTTCCTCTAAATCAAACAAATTTTCATATTAACTGTTTAAAATATCATTGTCAACATGTCTAAAGAGACGAAATAAAAGGAAGAGAGAGATCAAAGAAAGCATGATGCTCGCAATAAATTTTGGGAGATTGTTCTTCTAAGATGCCGTACTTGGCCGGTGAGTATAGATATCAGATAACTCTGTTCATCGTGCCTGGCTCAAACAGATTGGAAGAATAATCAAATAATTTTTGTCTCCACTATATGAGGACCCTTCTTAGGTGTGACTGATTTTGTTTTATTATTTCTATGAAATTCTATAGTACTATTTATTAAAATGACTTTCATGATGCTGTTTTAGAAATAATAATTTGAATGATTTTGGAATCTTAAGGATAACCAGGAAGAAATTGAAAGCATTTTTCTTGTTGAATTAATTATATAATCTAATTTTTCTACATATATCTACATCATATATTTATTTATTGTATAATTTTTTGACTATTGAACCAAGATTTAATTAGGATTTATTCTCCTCCTAATATTTTTTTCAAAAATTCGAAAGAAGATTAGGAAAGAGCAAGTACAACACATGTTATTGCTTAAGAGTATTTGTTTACGGCCATAATGTTCATTTGAAAGATGCGGGCACATGAAGTGGTTATTATGGGTGGACATGGTACAGTAAATATCGAATTATTATAACAGATTAAAATTCTTGATATCATAGTTTTGATATTATGGTTTTCTTTTGCTATGCAGTGCAGTCTTCGATGTTTATAATTAAAATATCAAAATACTGAAATCATATCGAAGTATATAATTTCATAAATAATTCATATATATTATTATACAATAGGATTTGTACATAATTAAATATTTAGATGTTGGAACTTTGACTTCTCTATCGTGATTGAAAAGTCTGCATATATATATAATTTCTACGTGTATAAGATGTTAATATAATATAATAGAGATATTTTTTGAAATATTAAAGTCATAATTCTATATTATACGAAACATATATAAATCAAAGTTGAACAAGCTATAATTGGCAATTTATCATACCGCAAACTAGCGAAACTAAAATTATAATTATTGAACCATATATAATAATTTAGTATGGCTATTTTTAAAAATCAAAAAATCAAAATTATCAAATTGAAGTTTCAAATACCATATCATGCTACCCCTTCATTAGGAGTTAGGACCACAGCAAGGATCCACAATTTAAATTTAATAGGTTCTAAATTTCAAAATAGCAACATCATGGTTAGTACTAAATTTCAATTTCATGCATATAATGAATTTTTTAATTATTTTAAGTGAGAAATTTGAACTAAAACTATTAGATTTTATCGAATTCATTAAAAATACACGTGTTGTGTAGAAACCATTCTCCACATTTTCAAATCATGGAACGTAAATTTTGTTTGGGATGTGAACAAGTTTACCAATCAAGAACATAACCTTCTAATTTATAAATTGTTGAGAGAGATATTATTACAATCTATTTGTTGAATATTAGCCCGATCTCGATTAAACATATCTTGAGAGAGACAAATCAATAAACTGACTTTCTGGAAAAGAAAAGGAAATCACAAACATAATAAAGAATTAATTATATCGAGAAAATTACCATTCTTAAGCTTAGGATAATATCACATTTAGGAATAGTAAAATTAGCTCTTGAAAATAATATTCATGCAATTTATCTCATTTATTAGCTAGGCTTATTTTAGCTCAACTCACTTTTTCTCATCTAAAAGCTGGGCTAATATATATGAAGTTCAATATAATTTATGAATTTTTTGATCAAATTATTTTTGAAACGATAATTTTTTAAATATATCATAATATATAATCATAATAAAGAAAAAATTAATTTTAATAATTTTTTTAATTCGATCATTTGCTTTCATAGTTTTGTTGTGGATATCGTCATGTGTATATTCAAAAAATTAATTACAAACCTACTAAAATTTCACATATATACAAGTCAACTTGTACACATGAGTAACCTTTTTTTAAAAATGTTTCTTGTTATGATATTAGAGTCGGTCATCTCAATTTTGCTTTACCAAATACATGTAACTAAGCCCTTGTATCATATTTATTTACGCTCTAGTTGACAGATCTTTGTGTGTAATGTTAAGCTCCCTATTGGCTTTTTAAGAATGAGATGTGATGGTCTTTTTATATGATTTAAAATCCTCATGAGGTAACTTTCCAAAGTTTATTTTCTTATCTTTCGTTATCTAGTCTCATTTATTATATTAATAGTTTCGTTTTTCTTTTATTATCTAGTCTCGTTTGAGGTCGCACGATTTGCAAAAAAATACATATTGGGATTGATGTGATTGGTATATAGTTCAATAATTCCTTTTGTTTTCTGGCATGGTGTTTGATATTTGTATTATAGTTCAATTATATTTGAATTTATGTATTGTGGTTCCAATATGGTTTTTTTCATTTATATATAGAAGCTTAAATTCAAAATCTTTAATTAAGAACGAAAAAATTTCAACCATTCGCACTCAAGAGTGTGGCCTAGTGGTCAATGAAGTGGCTGAGAACTCGAGACCAAAAATATTAAATGATTCTTTCCATATATTCTAATCTTAGTGGACAAAGTTACCCTGATACGTTTTGCTGGCATAAACATAGGAGTTCAATCATACCACTTACAAATAGAGTGAAGTTGGTCGATGTGTGTGGTATATCCTTTAATTAGAGAAAGTGACCTTGACATAGATAGGTATCCACTAGAATAAATGCAACCCAAATAATTTAATGCCACCATCTACCTGAGAACATGTAACCCTAATTTCTTATACCACATATTTTGTTTCTTATAAGTTAAATCTTAGACTAAATTGTTACATAGATATGCTCCGAGTTTGTCTAATTAAGATGTTACACAAACTTCCTTCATTTTACTGAATCCAAAATTGGAAGCAATAACAAGGAGCTACTAATTAGACATAGTAAAAATAAAATAAAATAATTGAAGGAATGATGAAAAAACAGGAGAGAATTCGTTTTGTAGGGTTCTTACAAAAAAATAAAAAATTATGACATTTTTAATAGAAATCTTCATTTATACCAATGAAAAAAAAGGTCATTTTCTCCTATTCATTTTGTAGTTGGCCAAGAGATTTTAATTCCTAAAAAAATTGTGTGATTTACGCGCCAATAAGGTGGGAGTTCAGATAGCCAACCAACAGAGCTACTAAGATTCCTCAGAGAGGAAGTAGTTTTTTAGAAGCAGCAAATTCTCATATGTACTCCGCATTTACCCTAATTATATCAACCTACTATAGATAAGTGATATAATAGAAGAAAGAACATGCATTTTTTAAACCATAATTAGGTGAGAAAAGTCTATATACAAATACATATCTTTTATCATTTGATTTATTATAAACATCGAATGCAAATAAATTTTGATGAAAAGGGCTCATCTAGCTAGTGTAACTTTTTCTAAATCTAACTAAGTAAACCCTAACCAAAAAAATTTGGTACTAATTACAGGTAGGGGTCACAAGTCACAACCTAATTAAACCTCCACTACAAGGAGGGATTTTAATTTTTAATTAAAATTGTCTAGAATATATTAATTGGAATTTGTTAAAGCAATGTAGTTAGTGGGGAGTAAATTTTGGCTACACAAGATGAAAAAGTCTCACACAACATATGGCCCTAGATTGAAAGATAGTAACCAAATGAGGCAAAGTGTATCATGAGGTTTCCCCTACCCTTTACCTTAAAAGAATTGAGTAATGGGTAATGGTGAATAGGACATCACATGGGAGTTTTGTTCCTATGAATACAACTTGAAGAGATCATGGGGAAAAAAATCTAATAATTTAAGAGAGAGAAGTACTTTTAGGTATGGGGAGACTTTTTTTCTTTCTTTCTTGATTTGACCATCTAATATTTAAAATTTACTGAATTTGATTAATCAGGATTTACACTAAAGAGTTCTACTAAGAGTAGAACATTCAATTGTCGAAAGCTTTGTTGTTCTTAGCAGTTGCATGAGACCACTAATAAAGACTAGGGAGTGATTTCGATTTGATCATTTCACGCCTATCTCGCTTAGATTTTTCAAACAAAAAAAAAAAAGAATTACACGTGTCAAATCCTCTAATAATGCATTAGTACTATTTGAGGTTTCGAATATGCATTCGGTCACAATTTTGAAAAGTTTGAGTAGTAGTTAATAATCTCTCACCCGGAGATCAACGACGGAGGTAGAGTAGAAGGTGGGGGACAGTGGCGGATTCAATGTCTTAGCTACATATTCACCTAAACCAAGTAGCTTTTGTTCATACCTTATATGTGTATTAAAATATTTTTGATTGCGAATCCAAAAAACTTCAAATTTTGGATCAACACCTTTGATGGGGGTTCGATCGGTAGAACACAATACTCATTTAACAAGTACAAATTATCAATTTAAAATCTAGTAACTCAAAATATAGAGAAATCTTAGTCGATTAGTTGGTTGACTACCTCAACTTTCACGTTATTTATTATAATTCAATTCTCATCTCGTAATCCCTTTCCCTAACACATTTTTTCCAAAAGAATTTAAAATAAAACTCAAAAATGACTACAATAGCTTGAATAGGCTCTACAGCTGCAAAATTGAAAGTAAAAATTTTAAAAATTATACATAAAGGGTTTTGCTAGTTTTGTATTTCTCTACTCTATTTAAACTGAAGGTTGACTTCACTTACAACAAACTTAATTTCCATTAGTTGTCACTTTTCAAAAGAGACTCATTGTCCCTTTTTCCCATACTTTTAGAAAAATGCATAATTAAATGGAGTTTGATCAAACTATACACCTGAAATATTACACCCTCTTTTTGCTACTTCCCTTGAGTACCACTTACCCACACCTCAAAAAACAAAATTATACTCTTCGTCTCAAAATATTGATCGCAATTTTTTTTTACAAGTCTCAAATTTGTGCTATGTAACATGATTTTCTCACTCATTTTCAGACAAACCAGCTTTACTGGGAAAATACATGATGGAAGCTGATTCTCACTAAAATAGAGGAACTTCCTAATATTTCCATATGAAAGGATTGAGATTTTTTCTTTTCTCACTAATTCAATCAAAATATCCGTGGAGATAGTTTCTGAATATTTTTCAACGAGAAGTTTAGTGTAAAAATGATGATTTTTTAGTAGTGACAAAGTCTGTTGTTGTTGATTCTCGTTTACACGTCTCTTAAAAAACATTAATTAAAAGGAATATTTAACTATTTTACCCTTTATAATATCACGACAGATAATTTCAAACAAGGAATAATGTAGTAGTGTATAGACATACACTCAAAAAGTAGTATTTTAGTTGGACGGTCCAATTTTTTCCTATCTATAACTACCCTTCTGCTTGTTCAACTCACTTCCATTTTCTGCAAGCTCTCCTGTTCAAACCTATACAAAATAGGAACAAATTTGAAGAGAAAAAAAATAAAAATCTCTAGGTAGATTTTTCTTTCTTTCTTTACCTTATCCTTGCTATATTTCCTGATTAAAACATCACCAAAAAAAATTTTGGATTTTAAAAAATTGTTGTTTTGCTTCTTTTGTATGCTACACACATACACAAAAATATTTTTTTTTTCTTAGACTATAGTTTTAATTACAATTTCCCCGATTGAGTGTGTAATTTAGCTAACGAGATGGCGATATTTGTTTTGCTTTTCTCAGCTTTTTAGATAGAAGAAATGGTGTTTCCTAATAATCAAGAGTTACTCGTTGATGAGTCGTCTTCTCAGTTGAGAAAATCAGGAACAGGAGCAGGAGGTGGAGGCGGAGGAAGAGGGAAGATTGAGATTAAAAGGATTGAAAATACGACAAATCGACAAGTTACGTTCTGCAAACGTAGAAATGGGCTATTGAAAAAAGCTTATGAGCTTTCTGTTCTTTGTGATGCTGAAGTTTCACTAATTGTATTTTCCAGCCGCGGCCGTCTCTATGAATATTCTAATAACAGGTTTGTTTATTGATTTACAACAAGAGCTGCTTTTAACCCTAATGAAGAAGAAATGTGATTTTTTTTTTAAGCTTAAAAACAGATCTTTGGCTGTTTTTTTTGGTTGTGTGTGTTTTGATTTGGGAGTTTTTGTTTTATCGATAAGGGAGGGTTGCTTAGATGGTAAGCAGTCTCTATTTCCAGTTCTGAGATTGTGGGTTCGAAAAAAAAAGTGGAAGTTCGTGGGGAGGTGAATTTTTTTTTTTTTGGTCATCTTTGTTGATATACAAAAATTGAAGATGGATTGATCTATGTCAGTCTTGATATTTTGTGTGGATCAAGGTGACTATGGTGTTTAGTTAAAAGATTGAGTTTCTTCCATCACAAAGATTTGCTTGTTTAATCCTTAATTTTTCTTTTTCTTCTTTGATTTTACAAATAGATCTGTAGATTTGAGCGGTGAAATGGCCATGTTTTACACTAGACTTCTCTAGAGTACGATTCTTTCTTGAATTTTGAGTAAACGAAATACTTTGTGTGTCGGACTATCTAAAAAAATAGATTTTTTGAAGATAAATTTACAAGTAGGGTTAAGAGAGAGAGAGAAAATCTTAAGCTTACAAAATTTATTCTCCTTTTCTCTCTATCTCTATTTTTTTTTTGGCATCTTTGTTTCTAGTAAAATTTTCTCACTCTTCCCATTTTTTCTGTTTGTTTGTAAGCTTGTCAAGTTCTGATTTGTTTTTCCATCAACTCTTCCAATTGATGCTTCCTTAATATAACATGTCATTTCAGAGATCACAGAAGCAATAGCCTATCAGTTTGCAGATTAGGGTTTCAGGTACACCAAAAAGAGTCAAGTTGCTTTTTTCAGCCAGTTTTTTTTTTTTTCTTTTGGGTGGAGGGGCGGGATCGAACTCTCAGTAACGAGGTGAAAGTTAAGGTAAAAGGGACTTTTTTCAGCCCGTCAAAATTGAATTAGGGTTATTTTTACAAGCAAGACAATTTCATTTGACAGGAGAGAGTTGCTCGGATCATCCCTCACTTTCAATCCTAAGGTAGTGAGTTCAATCGAGTCAGTAAGGAAACAAAAAAGGTGGGAGTTCCTGGAGAGGGAAAAAAAAGGCAATTCATTCTGCCTTTGTTTTTACCATTATAGCCCTTCAATAACAGAGATAGAATTTTGTGTTTGTGGGTTCTGATTTTTTTTTTTAAAATATTTTACAAAGTATTTGAGTTATATATATATATATATTTATCAAAAACAAAGCTTAGATAAAAAATTATCAGATTCTGCCGAACCCACAAGCAGAACTGTATCTCCGCTAATCCCTCCTTGCTTTGTAATTGAGGCAAGGACAAATAGTCCCCCTCTCCTTGTTTTGGTGAGATGGAAAGGTCTTGCCACCATATGATTTTTTTTTTCTTATTAAAAAAGAGTAAGAGTTTATTCGAATTCACTAATTTGAATTGAACCTTATATATTTATTAAAAAATTATCCCTCTTGTCTCAATTTATGCGAAGAGGTTCAAAATACCATATTTAAAATATTTAATTTTGGTTATGAATTAAAGTATATATTTGAAAAAATATACTACAAATCAACAATTAAACATACAAAATATTTAACAAATTAGTTTGAGAAAATTACACTAAAAGAAAAAATTATTGATTCCCCCAACACTAACACCTCCACATAAAATGAGATGAAAAAAAATATTATTTCAAACTTAATAAAAATCAAACAAAATAATAGTCAAAAGTTAAAACTTAAAAGGGCATGATATAGAACTTATTTAACTTCCAATTTCATGGTAGTCAAATATTATTTATTTATTTCTAAAATAATTTTGAATAAATTCTTGAAATGTGGGGTAGAAATATATCGGTTAGGGTTTCATGTGATTATGAGCATAAGATATCATATAATAGGGAGTTAGACACGCATATTTGGTCACGTCACATACGAATTTTTCAGTTTTGAGCTACACAACAACAAGATTTTGTCATATATTCTTTTTCGATGGGTCAAAAATATCAAATTTTCATTGGTGTTTTCGACAAGCCAACTTTCGATGGATTTTGTCAAAAAAATTCTTTTAGAAATCTACATTTTTCACGCAATTACGATATAGTGTCATATAAACTAAAATAGAGATTCTTTTAGATATTAGGTAGTTCCTTCTACTTAAATATTTTTTGTGTTTTAGCTCAACTTTAACTTGAATATGAAGCTTATTAGC
The DNA here is from genome assembly GCA_018342035.1 of Solanum appendiculatum. Taxonomy (NCBI): domain Eukaryota; kingdom Viridiplantae; phylum Streptophyta; class Magnoliopsida; order Solanales; family Solanaceae; genus Solanum; species Solanum appendiculatum. The sequence goes on along the minus strand of JAGDQO010001378.1, from coordinate 844,255 downwards.
TAATCTTGTGGGATAAATTTTACAAGTTAATTAGATTCGTAGGATTTAATTTTTCGGATGATCAGTCAACTAATAGTTACTATTTTAGAAATCACCTCTCCTTTTTATTCCAATATCCTTTAAAAAATAAAGTGACTTTCTGAGATATTTCCTCCATTTCATTTTGTTTGTCTTATTAAGACTTGCTACGGAGTTTAAGAAAATAAAAAACATTTTAAATCTTGTTCTCTTAAATTAAAGAAATGTCAAATGTATCAAAAATAGATTTTTACTTTTCACATGTCAAGAAAAAACAACTATTTTTTCCTTATTTTATCCTCAATATTAATTACATATTCTTCAAAATCATTTCTCAAAACTAAAAACTATGCATCAATCAATATGAGTACTGTGAAAAAATACTCATACCAATCATAATTTTTTAAGAGGCGTGTAAAGTATAAAATGAACAACTAAAAAATGAATTAATTATTAATTGAGTGATCATATGAGAAATTAAATCAGTAAGGAATTACATTTATGAAGACCTAGTCAAACTAAAGAGTTATACTGATTAGTTTTGGTATCCTATTTTTTCACCATTTGTTGGTGAATTTGAGTAGAGAGGGGGTACGGTAAAGAAAAGGAGTCACTGCACTATTCCTCTTTGTGATGTCTTTCTTTCTTAAACAGTGGGATCAATTGAATTTTTTTGTCGGAAAATTACATGGTATAAATAGAATAAAAATATTTTCTTATAAGTATATATAAATTGTTGAATCTCTTGACATCGAGGAAAATTCTAATTTAGTGGCAAAGGCAGTTCAAAGAATGTTTTAGGAAGGAGCTAGATCTAGAATTTTTAAGTTACTGGGTTTTGAATTTTATAATAATATAAAATTTTATTGAGTTGAGAATATTAGATTATGTACATATGCTAAAGTGAATTTCTTTAACATAAATACTCGATTTAGGCTAATGCTATCAAACACCTAAAAGTTGTATTGTAGATCCAATCCTACCTTTAGGAGTTTAGGATAGGGTTTGATTTTAGGTATTATTATAGTTTTTTAAAAATTTTCTTACATAAATTTCTGACTCCGTCGTTACAAGGGTGGATTTAGGGAACAAGCGGGTTTATGAAAACCGAATACCTCTTGCATAAAACCTGTACATATAGTAAAAAAATATTCATCAAAAATCATATAGTGAACTCGGTTACTATTATATACTTCCATCGTTTCAATTTGTCTATTTTGCTTCTTTTTTGTCCGTTTTAAAAAGAATGTTTTTTCCCTTTTTTGATAAGTCTTAATTTCTAACTTTCCACTTGACATGTTTCAGACCATAAGATTAACTGACGTTTTGATACATTCAACATATCTTTAATTTAAGGTAGCAAATCAAAACCAGACAAATAAATTAAAAAGACGGAAGATTACGAAAAGGTAAAAAATTTGGGATGTTAGGGGGAGAGATCTCGAGGTGGGTAATAGGGTTTTCCTTAGGGTATTATACTAATGGGTAATATGAAGAAACATTGTACCCAATAATCATGTTGTTGGATCTTGAGCCAACGTGGCAGGGGACAACCAATCACTAGCTCGACGAAATTAAGGTTACAGCTGCTACTGCTTCAATTCTTTCTCACTGTAAGTGCAGAAGGAAGGTTTTTCACCTCAAGTTAATTACTTGTTCATCCTTTTAAGACTCACAGATCACAATTTCCAAAACCCCTCCTCCGTCAAATGTGACATCGTTTGACTTGTAAAAGAAAGACTTTTGAAATTTGTGGTTTAAATCAATTTTTTGATATTTATGTTGTCGTAAATCATTTCATTATAATTAAAAAGAAAATTAAATTATTTTTAAGTAATTGGGACGAACCTAGAAAAAATGGGTGTCACATAATGAGATGAGGGGAGTATTAATCTTGAGGCAGAAAGCTAATTACTCCCTACTTCTGTGAAGAATTAAACTTTTGAATTTGAATTTAAAAATTAAAAGGGATGTATAACACTTAAAAATACTCTTTGAATTTTGTAGTTTTAAATATGCTAAGTAATTGTTATGATAATGAAAAATAAAAAAAATAAAAAAATAATTACATATGAAAATATAACATTCTTTTAAGCAAATATTAAAAAAGAAAGTGAAGACATATAAACTGAAATTGAAAGAATATATTATATTATTAAAAAATCACTGCTCAAGGAGTCTTTCAGAAATAGCTTCTCTACCTTCTTGAAGTACTGATAATATTTGCGTATATTCTACCCACTGTACGTAGACCCATGCTGTGTTCATTGGGTATGTTATTGTTGTTATATTAAAAAATCACTTCTCCTCCACTTTTTAACCAGGTTAAAAGGCTATTCAAACTTTTTGAAAGGTTTATACTTCTAATAGTCATTTCCTAACTTATCATACAAAGAAAACATTACTTCATCCTGAAACATAAATTTTGTTCTAAGTGTCTACATCTAAAAGATTGACAAGACATTTTGTTTAGTTGTTTAGTCTTACAAGATATATTTTAGTTGTGAAAATTAAGATCACTAGCATTTGCTTGTAATATAATTAAGAAAATAAAAGTATATATATTTTTCTCAATAAACATAATATCAGAGAGAGAGTCCTAAGTTTGAGTCTCGCTACCATCTATTGTCAAATGAAATTTCAATGTATTTAGCCGCATTAAATAAATAAAAGTATGCTCTTGTCTGTATCATCATCAATTTCTCCGTCTTTTGGATTTCAGTTCATCTTACATTTCTTTGTTACTGTGAATGTATCTACAACCAAGTGTTAAAAAAGTCAAAAATAGCATAGCTATTTCTTCTGCTGATAAAAACTGCTTCTTTTGTCCAATGGAGTAATGAGAGAGTTTTCAACATTTTCACTTCTGTCCTTTGTTGGTTGCTCCAGTTATGCAGTCAAATTCTTCTTTCTACTATTCGAAGTTGAACAATGTTTTTCTCAATTAATAAATTTTTGGCTTAATATTACCCGCAAATAAGAAAGTGTCATTAATTTTCGTCTTTTTGACCCTTAACGTAGCTCCAACTTTAAACACAGGTATTGTGTGATCTAATAAGTGATTTGTTTTGTGATTTGTGTGTATGTTCAGTGTTAGGGCAACAATTGATAGGTACAAGAAACACCATGCTGATTCCACAAGTACAGGATCTGTTTCTGAAGCTAACACTCAGGTAAACTTGTTTATTATAAACCACTATGTTTTGATGTAATTTTTTATTTTTTAATGGAATCATCCACCTAGGGTTTCACCTCCCGTTCATCAAAGTACAAGTGTAAACAAAAATGTCTTGCACTTACATTTTGTTTTAGTACCAATTGCACAATGAAGAAAATAAGAGTTACACAGAACTAGATATTCTATGATCATAACCGAATTGATTAAATTGACGCAACTTTTATATATTACTCAGTACTACCAGCAAGAAGCATCCAAACTGCGACGACAAATCCGAGATATACAGACTTATAACAGGTCAGTCCAAATTGAACTTCTCTAATATAAACCATTGTGTACTACTAGAAAATCGCTAATTTTCTTTGAAATTTTTTGTTGGAATTTAACATGATGAAACGTTGAAATTTAGAGATTTTCTGATAGTGACAAAAGTTGTAATTAACTATGAGACTAATTATGGTTTTTTGTATTGTTTAGGCAAATTGTTGGAGAGGCTTTGAGCAGTTTAAGCCCTAGGGACCTCAAGAATTTGGAAGGGAAACTTGAAAAGGCCATTGGTAGAGTCCGTTCCAAGAAGGTAAATTCAACTTTTTGTTAGCTGATTTCACTGTTTTCTTATTATTACCAGGCAAAAAACTGACATATTTATTTTATCATTTTCCAGAATGAATTGCTTTTCTCAGAAATAGAGCTCATGCAAAAGAGGGTAAAACTACTAATTTATGTGCTTTATTTAAATACTTTGACAAGGTTTCTAATGGGTCCATATGGACTACATACTCTTTTTTTAAAATTATTTTTATAATTATGGTGTTCAAGCCAGCTTGCACGCATCTTAACTAATTCTACGAGATACCTGTTATCTCTTACTAGCAATAGGTTACCTAGTGGTTTTGTCTTGGCTGGATTCGAAGGTGAGACGTCATGTTCTCAATCCCACTTCATTGACCAGTAAACCACACCCTTTAATACATAATATAGACTACATACTTAGATCAACCTAACGTTTAGATCATGGGCTGAATTTGGACGAGTCAAGATAAATTGAGCTAATAAATAAATGGATCATTAATTAACTCATCCAAATTTTATAAATTTTATTTTCATAAACTAATCTTATCACTTGGCAGGAGATTGAGCTGCAGAACGCCAACATGTATCTTAGAGCAAAGGTCCTATTTTTTTCTTTATGCTTTTATATATTCTACTCCTTATGTTATGACTCTATTTATATGATACTGGACGTGTGGTCATATTTCATTATGAAATTTGAAGAAAAATTAGTTTTTGTTTTCAATATTTGAAAATGAATGGAGTTGTTTTTGACTTTTGTGAGTAATTTAGAGTGTTTTTGCAAATTCTTGAAAGAGAATTTTATGACCAAACATGTTTTCTGGAGTTCAACTTCGAAAAAAAGTGAAATTTTTTCATGGTTCTTGTTTTAACTTAAAAATTAATCCTTGAAAGATCCATATGTAACAGATAGCAGAGGTAGAGAGAGCACAAGAGCAAATGAACTTGATGCCTGGAGGCGGAGGAGGATCTGATCAATACCATCATCAGCCAAATTATGAAGATGCTCGCAATAACTTCCTGCCTGTAAATCTCCTGGAACCAAATCCCCATTATTCTCGTCGCGATGATGGTGACCAAACTCCTTTCCAGCTTGTGTATGCTTCTCTTCCTTATTAATTATAATGTTGCAATTTATAATCATATTAGTTAGACTCACATTAGTGATAAATTTAACTGAAACTTATTAAGGTTTTGAGTATGGAATTGAGATTTTTTACCATGAAACCGAAACTTGTTATGGAGGGAGGTGTGAGCCTTTACCTCGGGAGTTGTTCAGATGGTAAACATTCCTTACTTTCAATTCTAAGGTGTGAGCACCCCTTATTTGTAATCTTAAAGGTTGAGAGTTGAGTTATCGAGAGAGCAAAACGAGTGGGAGTTCCTAAGGAGAGGTAGAAAAAAAAAGAATCTTTATCTTTTAGACTTTTAGTACCAGTGAAATGTGAAACTCGCGAAAAAATGTTTAGTTAAAATATGTTGTTGAACATTTACTCTAAAACTTCAATTAGTGATGAGTTTGCACCTTCCTTGAGGAGGCTTTGTTATATCACAGGGATAAACTAATCCCATAATAGCTTTGATAGTCCAAAGAACCTGGAACTTCATTTTAGGTATATAGAATTGCTTTTGGTCTTCTTACCAAAACCAGCACGGATTCGGTAGAATTCAATAATTTTGGCTCAAATCATATATTTGTGTTTACAAAATTTACCTAAATGTATTGAATAATTTGTCAAGAACCCAGTAAACAACATATTATTCATCATTCATGGTGCTAAGTACTTTATTTGAAGATGGTGATACATTCCGTGCTTTTAACCTAACTCAAGCCAAAAAAACTTATTCAATGGTCACCGCTAACAGCTTTTGGTTTCAAAATTTTGGGGTTGCTATTTTCAATAAACGTTGGTTACATTTCCTTATGTTATTGGTACTAGTAATCGGTTTATCGATGATTGTTCTTGAAGTAGTCGGTCTAGGCATGAACCTACATGCTCAGTAGATAACTTGTTTGGGAAAAAGAAGTTGAATAAGTTTGTTTTTCTGAAGGAGGATCACTATATCATTTTCAATCCCAACATATTTCGGATGCCTGAAAGTGATTTACAAAGATTCTTCTTTATTGATTGTGAAGATCACGGTATTCATAGTCTTGCTTCTTTTTCGACCAAATATGTAGAACCCATAAACTCAAAATCCTAGCTCCGCCTACAGCACATTTATTATTCCCTATTTCTCTAACAACAATCGACATCATCTTATCTCATAAATCATACCTACAACAATGCGAGGTTACTTGTAAATGTTTTCAGTCATCGTCTCAATGTCTGTGTCCAATGCTCAAAATTTGGTACTTTTTTGTCTTCACTTATATGTGTTGTAAAGAGATTGTCAAAATCTTGAAGGACAAGATACTTTGTCTAATCATAAGAAGAACTAATGCTATGGCAGAACCCAGTAACATTAGCATGAATAGACAAAGATGACTTTAAGGCAGCCTTGTAAGAGACTTTGAGTGTAACCAGCCTTCAAAGGTGAAGGAGTAAAAAGCAACTTTCGATTCAAATCAGAGAAATACTGAGCTTTGTCTGCTTCAATGTATACTCTAACCTTCCCCACTCATACATTTCGAACCTCTGAAAGTATTAAATGCTACGGTGTTGATGACCCTCCTAATAGCAAAGCTTAGGGAAGTGGAAAGTGGAAGAGAGAGGTCGAACCTAAAAGGATATGAAGGCTCTCCAACGATCCACTTTATTAATTTGATAGAGGCAGACTGAATCATGTGCGATTTTGTATTTATATTAAGAAATTTGAAACAATATAATGTTGAAGTTGAACACTTGTATGCAAGATACAGGTAACTTACTTCAATAATCTTTAACTGATTATTTTCCCTTTTTGTCCTTGTTGGTGTTATCTCTACAGCTGATGATCATGGAGCAGGTTTTCTGAAATTTGGGGTCAAGGCTCTTCCTTCATCTTCAGAAATGTGTACTACAATTTTTAACCTGTAGTGTTGTAAATCATAATTATAATTATTGCCACTGAGATTTAAAACTGTTTATTTTCAAGCAATATTACTCAGTCATCTGTTAATTAAGGAATGAAAAATCTTGTTTGTTATATTATGACTCCTTCTATATACTTTTACAGGGTTTCTATAAATAAAATGCTATTGAACTATACAATAGTCTTTAGAACAAGCTATTTTATTAATTTCTTTATCTTTATTGTAGAAGGTGGAGTTTCTGCCCTTGGTTCATGTATTTAAATTGGTCCTCATTACATCAAAGTATATATATAATGTTGAAAAATTTATGAGAATCATTAACATACTTATTAAAGCTTTTGAAAACTTTACAATGTGTGTTTGTTACTTTATAAAAGTACTATTAATTAGTAAAGTTGCATATGTTTTGAAATATTCTCCAGATATTCTTGAAGAACTTATGAAATATCTTGGATAAATATTTAGGGAACTTTGATCTTTTTGTATAGCTCCAAGTCTCTTGACGCGTTGTTTCACTTCAGTAGAAGGCTATACAAATAGCAGATATATAGTCAGTGAATGTCATCCCCAAAAACAAAACAAAAAAACAGTATTATGTAAATCTTTATAGCATTGATTTTGTTTATCCTACCAGAAGAACAAGAAAGAACCTACGTTCAGTAGAAATTTCGGAATAAGTTCCTATAAACATAGAGGAATAGCCACTATCAGATTGCACTTGACCTTCATTAGAAGAATTTCCTGTCTTGAGTTGTTGACGATCATCTGCCCATGATAATAGTACTCCATTTATGCACTTCAAGGATGTCATTATTTTAGACAATTTTCTATCGTAGACAAAATTAAGCTATATATGACCTCAATATAGAGAAGCACAGAGTTCTGTAAGAGTAGAACTAAGATATTGTTATATATGTATTTAAGGAAACGTAAAAGACTTTTACAATACCTATACCTATAAACCTATTGCATCATGAAGATTGTCAAACATTATCTAGTCTGAGTAATATATGGCATGCTAGCTTCTCGTCTATACAGGAGACTACTGTGTGGTCTGATTGGAGACTGAAGGCTGTACCTTCTTCCCTCCAACTCAGAATATATCGAGGCTAAATTCTGATACATTTCACGTTGAGAGTGAGACTTTGTCCCCTTAATCGTTCACTCCATGATTCCACATTTCCTAATGAATTCATTTGACATATTTACATGGCGGCTCCACAAGCTTCGTATCTCAGGGACCCCAATCTCAAGCCATGGCTTGGCTGGTCCACTGAAGTGTACAACTGCTCCATCTTCCAGTACAGATTGAGTGACATTAATAATGGATCGATAACCTAAACCAGCAATGTGCCATGAAGGATCAATCCGGTGAACATGACCTTCAAAAGCAATTAGAGAAGGCGGAAGTGCTCCAGGATTCCACAATTCGAAACCAGAGTTCAGGTTCTGTAAGATAGAATTAAGAGAGTTCATTGTCAGGACATCCTGAAGACATATTGTGTTAAAGAAGCTGCTTAAACAAATAAGAACAACAAAAAACGCTAGATATCTATTAGATTGATTGTTCCTTTTTTGTTTGAGAAGAAAAGCTAACACCTTATTGATAAATGTTTCCAATAGCATGAAAACCTGTCTGAAAAGATTTAAGCTAGCAATCGTGTAATTTCACATGATAATAGCCACAAAAAATGCGCAACTTGAAACATTCTGCAGAATTCCAAAAAAGAGGATTCTAGTTGTGCTCTAGATGTTATCTATGTGGAGACAAGCCTGAGCATATCAATCATTTATTTTTGCAATGTCATCTTACGGACCAGCTATGACAACTCTTTCTTAATATGGTGGGACTAAAATGGAGCATGGCCAGGGTGTAATCATGAGTTACTGAAATGTTGGGGCATCAGAGGCAAGAATGCTCAACTTGATACATGACTGCAGCGGCAACTACACACAACGCATTTCTCGACTATTGATGAGATCATGTAACTAATAGGCATTTAGAACGAATAACTATGCAGTTTATAGTTTTGATTTAACTAATTCTGGTTGAACTATACTTACAAGTTTAAGCCAGTGATGGTAAGTTGCAGTGATGCTAGTCTTCCTCCAAGCCTGGAGATCAAAGATATTCATTCCATAAAGCCATGCACAACGATCATAATCCAACTTAGATGATATAATAGGACTCGTAAAATTAAAGTAATCCTTGTACTTTCTTCCAGGGCAACAGTCATCTCCACAGCTCGAGTCAAAAGCTGCACCAACAACTTTCCCGTTGAGATCAAGTTCCCACAGAGATGATAAATCATGCTGTACTACAGTATCATCGTCCAAAAATACAATCTTGTTCAGATCTGGGAAAAGCTGTGAACCCATGAAATTATATTAAAAAATCAATTATTCATTGAGTGGCCATGCTGAAGATCATCCTTTTGTCAGTGAAAACAATGTTAAATTAAGTTATTACCTCGGGGATATAGATGCGCAGATGATTCAAGAGGGATGCACAGCTAGGCCGTAGATGCTGCAAATCTTTTTCATGTTCATACTTGTTTGGAATATTTTCCCTTTTCATGCTGTCAAGCTTGTGATTACAGATCAACCGATGAATCTCTATCATCTCCTTAATCCCGATATTCACCTCATGAGACCAATCATACTGATGCAATCCTCTTACTTCCAGAACAGCTGAATTAATGGAGTTTACAGCAAACCATGCATGCATTGCAGTGTATGTCTTCTTATCAGTAACAATATGAAACACCAATCTTTCTGGGATACTTGAGCTTTTAATGGTCGAGGAAACTACAACAGACGCAGCAAGTACATTGTCCGTTAAAAGAACTACATGATGGAAGGAAGGGTCAACGAGGTGGGAAACATATTGGGGTGAAGGCAAGCGAGAACGTGCAGCAGCACTTTCAGCATATTCTTCAGCTAACTTGAGGGATAGGCAATGTATGCCCTTTGGTACTCCGTGAGAAGCTAAATGCCAGAAAATAGACTCACGTTGCCTAGCTGATTCTACCATTTGCTCCATCTTCATTATCTAAACAAAGGAAAGAAGCATATACTTAATTCAAAAGTTGATAATGATAAAACTTTGGTCCATTTAATTTGCCATGACGTACTCTGTAGTCAAGATATTTGCAAGGAGTTAAAAAAAAGAAGAAGAAGAAGTCATGTCACTTAACTTATTGTTATTTCCAAAAATGTCACTTTAAAGTTCAGTATTGAGTAATTCTTGACATGTACACCTGATATCGAAAACCAAAAATATGCAATCTAACTATTGACAAACATGCCCTGTTGGCTCACGAAGCTATGCCATGCAGGGAGTTTTGGAGACCCTCCCTCAGTTTGGTATATATGGCTGATAATCATATGGTATAGCTTTCCCATTAGGTTGTTAGAAAAAATTTTAGATACTGCAGTAGAGTTCTTCTAACATCTTAGAATAATAGAATCATTCAGACGGTATTAGAGAGAAGAGCCTAAACGCAATCTGATTTCAGGTTGATGACAAATTCTTCTCTTTGATTTCCCTCTATTAGTCCTATAGGTCAGTCAGTCAATATAACTCCATCTGTACACCAGAAATTGACTCTATTTCTAATTCAATATACTTACTCCATTACCAAAAACAGGCTCCGATGTTTTGGGTCCACACAGCCAGCAATTTTCTAGAAAGATACCTATTCTTTCAGAGGTAAAGAAAGCCTTGGAATTCTCATTTCAAATTCAGCTTCAAGATAAAAACCTGGGTTAACCAGGCATTGAATATATGTAATTTGATTAAATTAAGTTATTGTCGTAACATGTAGCTGAATCTATGGAAACAATGAAATCTTGAAATTTAGCTTTTCTTGGTTAGAGGGCAAAAAATTTGAAACCCTGAAATTGCAAATGACCCTTCCATGAAGGTGGAAAGCAGTATCTATGTGAAGTTAAATGCTCCTTCCAAGATGGTGGAAAGCAGTATCTATGTGAAGTTCCCATTTTCAGGTATCAAGCAGAGGTTTTACAGGATCTAAAAACTAAGAGGAGTATTTTCCTTGCAGAATCTGATTAACTTCTGAAATTCATTAGACAAATAGAACTAGCTATAGTAAAAAAAAAAACCAATACATTAAAGAAGATAACCAGAGTCATCGTTGCGTAACCATAAAATATTTTATGTAGGTGTATATATGTGCTAGTACACACACCTCAACTATTCCAGCAAAAACGTAGTCCAATAGGAAGAAATCACTTGGTATTTTTTACCTTTACTAGGGTTTAAACCTGAAACCTCGTGGTTCTCCTCACATTTCATTGACCACTAAGACACCGCCTTAGGTATTGCCTAGTAATGACTAAGAGATCCTTATGTTAATCTTCTTTCAATCTCAGAATATCTTGCTTACTTTTCTAAAGTGGCTTGATCGTAATATCTACTCCTATTGGTTAGCTGAGAATTTACATTACTGTTATAAATAATTTAATTGCTTAATATAGCTGTCTCATAAAGTTATAACTACTGAGCATTTGCAATTATATGATTGACATTCCCACTTATTATTGGTAGGTAAAAGAATTTCTTTTACACGGAGCACCAACAAGTGGGTCCATTACGCGTTCCAAAACAGAAACACGCACCAATGCTTGAGTGATGGAGCATCACAGACCAGCTGTCTGATTATTCATGTGACTAAGTGGCCTACTTGTGCTTTTTTCTAATTCAAGATTCTCAAACCAAAGAGGAAGTGATAAAATTTGAAAAATTATTCTCAGCTAAATAGTAGTAGAAACTAAAAGACAAGTTAGGTATATGAGAATTTATGACTACAACTCATAAATAAGAGAACCTAAATAGCTGTCCACTCAACTGATTAATTAGCCGGTGAATGTATAATATGTGTATGATTGATCATGTATAATTAATGTATACCGATTAAAATAAAATAAATACTAAATCTGTCTGACTATTTGTGTGAAGATCCCCACAAGAATGATAAAACGGAAAGCACAGTACAGTGAAGTAAAGGGGTTGCTTGTTACCATAGCTTTAGTTTTGAAGGCGAAAGCCTTGATGTCTTGTCCATTTGAAGTCATGTCCTTCACAAGATCATTGAATGAGGATGGTAATGAAGTTGAGCTCCTCTCTATTCCATTGTCACCATCATTTGTTGCCTCCAACAATGCCCGCATCAACTCTTCTCTGAGCTTTTTCACCGTATGGTCAAAAAGGAAGAAAAATTAGCATCAGAAATAGTAACAACAAATACTGAGAATCGTGTTAATCAAGACTCCAGAGTTGGAAAAACGTCTATTTTATCCCCATTAAAATGACATACAGTCACACAAATATCTATTACTTATTTTAGACCACAAGTTTCCAAAGTCTTTCTTCCGTTCTTAAACTTCATGTCAAGTCAAACTACGTCATATAAAATGAGACGGAGGCTGGGAGTGTAAAAATGTGTATTAGTTAATCGTTGTAAGTAATAATAATGTATGTAAAGACAATATCATGTATAATTATTTTTCATCCAAGTCTATCAATACTCAATATCGATGTGGACATGCAACGATAAGAAAAGCCAACCAATCTCTTAAATACTTAAGTCAAGTGGGCATATATCCAGATGAAAGTCCTTTTTTCCAAGAGCAATTTTGACTTATACGGAAGTAATGTGTACCACTTTATTATCGTTGCTACACTATGGTCTAGCTCTAGTATTAAAAATAATACTATAGAACAAGTGGAACTATAAATTCCAGAATAGAAAGGAAAACAACATTAATTAGTCCTAGTCAGAATGATAGTATTACGTATGAATCATATTGTGGTTTACTAGTAGGGGTGAGCATGATATGGTACGGTATGGTATTTGAAAATTTTAATATCATAATTTCAGTTTTTGGTTTTTAAAACATTATATCATTATCATACCAATTTAGTTTGGTATGGTTCGGTATTTTGAAGTTCGATTTCGGTATTCTATGGTATGGTAAATCGGTAACCATAGTTTATTCAACTTCAACTAATATATACTCGTATAATTGAGTATTATGACTTCGACAATTAAAAAAAAGTCTCAATTGTATCATACTAATACATTACACATGTAGAAATATATATTCAAAATAAAGTACGAACAACTATTTTTTTAATCAATTACGTTTCAATCAAAATAGAGTAGTCAAAGTTTCAACCTCTACACATTTAGTTTATACTAAACTAGGTTGCATATTTGTTAGTATTTTAATAATAATATATATATATATATATATATATATATGTGTGTGTGTGTGTGTGTGTGTTATCTATGCAATTATATACTTTGGTATTTCGGTATGTTATTTCTAAATACCAAATATCGTACCGAATACCAAAAAAAATTAAAATGTATACCATATACCATACCAAATACCATAATACAAAAATAACGATAAAAAATTTGGATAAAATATAATAATTTGATATATACCATACCATGTCCACCCCTATTTACTAGTAACCATGTATACAAAAACCAACAAGTGGATGCCCATTACCGACAATTCCTTTAAATGCGTTACCCTTGGAACTATAAGTAGAGAATATGCTTGAATTGTACGTAATATATTTAGTAGGTATGGGGAAAGTGCCTAGTTTCTTATTTACTTTTTTGCCTGAAATAAACAAGGCAGCAGCTACTACGATTCACTAATATCCTAGAAATGTATGGGTTTATAGGAACTGATCATATATTGCGATGAAATGGATAAAATTTCATTATTGCTAACTAGAAATCTCAAATCAAGTTTTGAAAATGAATTTTTAAAATATAGATATATACATTTTTCTCTTTAATAATTCTTACATGGCGGAATCCTATAAAAAAAAGGAAGAGTTTTGTACAAATATTCATCCTATACAATATGGAGAGACCTTGATCAAGTGGTAATCACATTGAAACTTTTTAATTCTAAACGTTTGACCATTTGAAGAAAAGTAATTTTTGTTTTGTAATTAGAGTTATTTTTTTTATTTTTTGAGAGTAATTTGGAAATTCAATTTCAAATTAAATTCTGAAATATTATGATCAAATATGTTTTTTATAGTTCAACTTTTGAAAAAAAGTGAAATTTTTTTATGACCAAACACCTTAGCATACCTATGATGAAAAAACATGAAGACAAAAATTTACTTTTTGATGATTGAATCTTCCCGTCAATATGGATGAGTAAAAAACTTATATGGGTACAACTTTAACTGTAATAAAAAGGTACTCTATAAAGCAATTTTGATCCAAATTCTGAAGGTGCTCCCACTTGGATAGAGTGCAAAATGGTAAAACTAGAACGTCAAACATAAAAAATAAAAAAACTACCACACCTAAACTTTTGAATATTTAATCACCACAAGAATAATGTCAACTAGTAGAATTTGCGTTAATTTATTAAAAAGATGAAAAATGATTTACCAGAGTTGAGTCACTCCCGCCGAAAATCCTCCATCCTAGACAACCTGTAATTTAAAAACAATAATCAATAAAAAGATTAAAATTATTAACCAAAAAAATGAAAAACAAATTAAGAAGAAATTTTATTATTATTTTTTTTTAGATACAATCGAAAAAAAGTTTACCGATAGGAGAAGAGCAAAAAGCGGCCGATTCGAGCATGATAAATGTAATTCTGAAAAACAACAAGGATAAAAGTAAACCGAGAACCAAAACAGCCGGCAATAACAACGCCCGGTGAGATATCCGGCGAGTCACCGGCGGTAATCCTTTCCCTTTCATACCAACCGGCAATCCTACGCCACCTCTGCCGCTCGAAACAGCGGCAGTACTCGATATAGTCAGTTTTTTAATCCCCGTCGCCGATATGTAAAACTTCATCATCTAATCAATATCAGTTTCCTCTTCTTCTTCCAAACAAAAAATCTCATTTCTTCTCGCTTCCAGCTTCAGATCCGCTTGCTCGAGTGCTCATTCATTCCGCACTCATACTCATCCTCTGCTTCTACAAATACACATGGAGAAATAGCGAAAATCACCGATACAATCTCAGCTATGGAGAAATTTCAAATTGAACGCGAAGTAACTCTAACTCAATAAATCATTCTTGAATAACATTCTCGCCAATTCAATATCAAAAAATTTCAAGTGACTGTTCAAATCAGTGATTGATCCGAAAAATTGATCCAAAAGCCACAAAAACTACGAGCGTCAATTGCAAACTTGTTAGAATCAATAAGTTACACAGTACTCAACAGTTTGTGTTTCAATCTAATAACGGGGAGAGCATTGAATTGAAGCAGAAAAATTACCTTAGAACAGAATCTGATAGCTCTTTGATATCTTCAAGAGCTTAATAATGAAGATTGTTCAGTTTCTATATTTAGTTTCACTATAGATCACACTCTTTTGGCTGTGTAAAGATGAAAGTGGGGACGACAAAACCGAAAAGCCAAAACTGATAGCCGTGTTAAATGCTGAAGGGAAATTACATGGACTACAAAAATTCTACTACGTCCAGGGGATAAATTCTGCTTAATTCCTTTTTTGCCCTTTAGATCTTTCTGTCAGTTTACGATTTTGCCCTTCAAATCACCGACAAATAACAGTGCCAGTAATTATTTTCTTCCTCGTCCGCCATTTGTCGACAAATACCTGACGTTACCAGCTTTTCTTCTAAGCAAACAGTGACTAAACCAATCGAATTTTGACACGTATTTAGATGATTAACTGAATGAGATTAGCAGTTAATTTAGCAGATTAAAGAGCATGTTTATGGAACAGACAAGTCATTAATATTTGCTGAAAGAGAAGGGAAAATATTACAATTCCCTATAACAAATCGAAATCTGAAGAATTTCAACTCATATGCTGTTTTCGTATGACTTTTAGATTGACATGAAACGTTCGGATAAGTTTTTATATTTAGTTTCGATCTCAATGTATTCTCTTTTGGTGTTAGTTTTAGTACTCTCTTCGTTCTATTTTAATTGTCGTTTTTGCTCAAAAAATTGAATCATCATCTCATATATCGCAAAGTGATATATATATTGACAATTGAACTCATGTAGCTATAGAAAAATAAAAAAATAAAAAGAGGAGGAAAGTTGTGGCTAATTAATCTTGTCTCCTGCATGTACTGTGACAGTTTTGCTTAACTTAGTGGGTTTTACTACTAATAATTACTTAAATAACATAATTTCAGGCTTTTCTTTTGCTGTCCATCTCATAAATTTTTCTCCTTTTTTGACTTTTGCCACTCAACATCTTTTTGGAGTTTTTGAAATTCATTAAAATTTTGAATTAGTATTGCGGTTAAGTTTCATGTAATTAAGCAACACTTCTTAAATCAGCTATAGTCCATTTATGAATGGGGTAATTTCTTAAAACAGTAGCGAAGTCAGAAATTAAGTAAGAGCATCCAAGATATATATATATATATATATATGAAAAATACTTATATATTTCGCACAATTCTTTATATGCATAGTACAATGTTTTGACTATGGGTGTCTGATTGACCACTCAGGACTATATGTGGCTAATACGCTACTGTCTTAAAAAGTGTGCTCAAGCTAAAAACATCACTTATTTAGAAATGGAGGGAGCAACGGATCGGAATCATAATCGAAACATTGGCATGTGAAAGAAAGAGTGAATTGTGCGTTGGAAAAGATGAATGGTACGCGTTCTTGGATAAAAAGGATGTTACGTTGTTTGGATTTATTGCCCTATATATTATTCTCCTTCTTCTTACTCTATACTTTGTGTGATGGAACATCTTGTTTTGATGATATTGCCTGTCTTTGTTTCCCACAAAAAAGGGACACAAAGCTTAAGAAAAGAAAAAAAAAACACAGAGGATAGAGACTTCTTATTGCTAATGAAAGGTGAAATAGAAAAAAAGGAAAGTTTATCTTCAATTTGCTATTTGCCGTTTGTGTTATTATATATGTTTTGGCTACTAGCTAGTACATTTTTTAGTACTACGCATGTAGAATTGAAAATTAACAATGTCTCATCCACAATAAGTTAAGAGACTTTTGGAAGCTAGTCTACGAGCCCATTTGGATTGACTTAAAAAAGAAGAAGTAGATTTTAAGTCAAAAATAAAAAAAGTCAAACTGAAATGATTTTTAAGTCAAAAAATAAAAAATAGGGGGAGACTTACTTTTGGTTTTTGACTTATTTTAAGTCATTTTAAACTTATTTTAAGTCATTTTTTACCTTGCCAAACACTTCTTGACTTATTTTAATTGCTATTTTTTATATTTGTCAAACACTTTCAGAAGTCAAAAAACTGACTTAAACTTAACCAACTTGTAAGTCAATTCAAACACCCTCTTAAACCTTTTAAGTTTTTGAAAGGCTCACATTCATTATGTTTCATTTGAGTTATAGTAATGAGATTTTCTAATATCATATTAAGAATAGTTAGGATTTTCAAAAAAAGATGTCCTTCGTTTGATGAGAAATAAAAAAAAGAATATCGAAAATTCGAATGGCTGAGCTACTTTTGAAGTAATAAAAAGAAAATCTAACGTCCAGAGTGCATGAGTTCTGAAAGACTCACTATGGATGAGTTGATAATAAGTGGTTCATTAATCCGTTCAAAGATTATTTAGGTTGAGATGAGTTGGATCAAAATGGGCTAAACAATGATTTATAATTTTACTCGTCAAACTTTTACCAAACATTTTACCAAATTTATTTGAAAATTAGCATTAGGCCATAACAATTTTTCAATATAGATATTGAAATTGTATATAGAATTTAGAAAACATTCAAAATTATGTTTTCACTTTCAACGACCAAATAATATTTGCAAAAACTATATATATATATCACTAAACGCAACTCCTTCAAAAAATTTTGAAACATATTTGGTTTCCTTGGGCAAAACACCTACATAAATACTCTCTTTGTTTCAATTTATTTGTCTGATCTAATTTTTAAACAGACTAAAAAGGAAAGCAAAACAAACAAATTGAGACGAATGAGGTATACGATAATGAAGATAAGTGATAGACAAGAATTGACGTTGAAACAGTACGTATGATTAATATGGCCTACACTTGCTTAATTCAACGGAAATTTACTCAACTTTGGGTTCACCATTTTCACCAATAAGTCAAAAGGTAGCTAAACAATCCAATAAAGTACTACAGAAATCATCTCTAGGAATAGTATATATGTTACTATCATTTTCCATTTTGACATGATCAAATTCTTGACGATTATGATCGTGTAAGAAAAACGATACAAATAACTCCAAACACTCCAAATTGATTCATAATTCATTTTTTTTTAATGTTCGAATATTGCTATTGGATCAGGTTCATTCATAAAGGGTGCTAAGTCGTAGTTATGAGATATAGCTAGAATCAAGTATGAATTCAATCGAATTCAATAACTTTTTGTTCAAATACTATATTTGTCTTAAGAATTTCATTTAGTATATATACAAATTATTAATATCGAATCCAATAGTTAACTTTGAAAATCATAAAACTTGAACTCATAAGCTTCAGATCATTGCTCTGCCTCTGAAAATTCAAATTCGCATAGAAGCAAAGTCTCAGTTGGGTTGGTGGTGGGGGTGTAAAACATTCCTTATCAAAGATAACTTTACACTTGAAAATTAAATTTAAAATTTATGATTAAGAATAGAGGAATATTTATCACTCTACCGCGACATTCTAAAAGGCCTAGTTAGGGTGTAGGGAGGACAAAGTGGGAGTTGAGGTCATATATGTATGGAGACATGAACTAATATAAGTCAAAAAGTGAAATTAATGAATCAAATGGGAAGTTGGGTAACGTGGCTACAGCCAAACAAAGCACAAGTCCACATGCATGGTTGGGGTCCGCCTGATCATGCCCAATATTGTAAGGAACTATTTTAACATGTATGAATATGATATGATGTGAAAGTGAAAACAAAAGGTTGTGCATGATGTAGCAATGCATGTTCTAAGGACTTCTTATCTCATAACCCACTACCTATAATATCCACACACCACAAAACCAATATCTGTGTCTCCCATCATTTAAGTACGAAGAATCAGAGGTGTGATAGGATGAATTGAGTATCTCAATCTTTAATCAGAAATCTTGAATTCAAGCCTTATATATGGAAATAATTTTGTTAGAAAACACTTTCCTTTTAAATGAGTCTTATGCCATGTGAATCTAAATTAATCAATACCTGATATAGGTACTAGACATCGAGCAGAAAAAAAAGGTTCTATTAAGTTGCAATTCCATTTGTTTTGTAGTTTATACTATGGCCAAATTTGTAGAATATGATTCATAGATGGCCAAATTTGTAGAATATGATTCATAGATGTCTCTAATGATTCTAAACTTATGGTTCAATTAACCCGAATTCGTGTCATAAAAACTTTTACTATGGAGAATTTTAGGCTTCTTGTTGAAAAAACTTTGATTTAAACTTGAAACATCTATCATGTTAAGAATGAGAAAACCTTTATTACATTTATTTCTTATAAAAGATGGTAACTCAACCACTTGCTTAATTTATGAGCACGCTAAAATATAGAGTACTAGCCAATTAAGAACAATGAAGAAGGAAGTCAGTTATGAAGTCCACAGTATGGTTGAACTCATTATTATATCAAACATATAAAATGTATAATGTTGAGCACGTAATATAATAGAGTTCAGCCCTTAAACGGACACTTTTTGGACGCTACAGACCCCTTTGGCCCTCCCCAAAAACACAGATTAAGACAGACACTTTGCTCATTTATGGGCGAACTATGATAAATAACGTTACTTCCGTTAGTTCACCCAAAAACTCAAAAAAAATATTATAAATTTTTTAAAGGTAGTTCGTCCACAAATGGACGAACTACAATTCTTTTTATTAGCTTCTCACGTAAAGCTACATCTCTTTCTTCTAACAAATAAATATAGGATTATTCATTTCACAATATAATTGACCTGCTAATTATATACCAATTAACAGACCAAATTTCTGTGTCTTGTCTTCCTTAATTTAAGTCACTTGTATGCACCTTAGCTTTTATGCCGACATCCCCTTGCCAACTCTCATCTACGGCCACCAAAATTTATAATTTAAGTCTTTTCACATCGACATATAGTTCTCCAAGTCACTACTCATCCTTAGGTGTCTCTTTCGAAATTAATGAGCATTGTTTCATAATGTTATTATTCGGATCAAAATAACAAAGCGTCATATATAAGTTAATAAATAAATGTTTATAACGATAATAAAGAAAAATTATTAAAAAAATTCATACTATGTTATATTAGTTTGATCAATAAACCTACCTATATAACTAATAATACAAAACAAACAAACTTCAATTATTTTTATTTGAAGTGTGACTTCATAGTCCCGATAATTATACAGTGATATGTTGCAACACTCTTTTTTTCCCCAGTAAATCTGTTATTATAAAATAAACATTATTACCAATGATTTACCAATGACTTTTACTGATAAAAATACGTACACCATTTGTTAATTAATAAATAACAAGAAAAGGAAGAAAAAGTCGAAGAAACAATTAGCGTTTTTGGGTTCGTCAATCTTAAGAAGCACTGATAAATCCAGACATGATATTTGTTGGTTATATTTGAAGTTATTGTTCTTTCTTAAATTTAAAACCCTCAAACCCCTAATCTTGGCTCCGGTCTCTGATGGTAATTACTCATTTTGTAGCCTCTTTATGCTAAATAAAGTAAGAAATTGATAGTTAAACTAAAAGGGTTATTAGTTTAATAACCAAGAATAAGGATGGAAAATTGGCTACCCCATTAAGTTCTTTATGATCTTTTATATATTTGGGCCTAAGGTCTAATCCATAAAATATGACCCGAGCCCAAACCCAAACTGTAGTTGGCGAAATGCACCCGTACTCGCATCGTGGCGCGTGTAATTAATCCTTCTTCACTCTTCCCTCTTCATATGAACAGTCGCAGCTCTAAAATCTCCTGGAATACAATAGATTTTGATCTATTAGGTGTTTTGAGACATCAAAAGACAAACACTTTAAGGTAATTTGCAATAACTCGCTTCATAGTATTGATTCACGTTGTAATTTGGTGTTCACAATCGTAGTTGTCGAGCTTTTGTTAAAATATTTTTGATTACATGTGATTTTTGATCCTCTGATTTCAATGAAAGATGTTATAACTCTAATTAAATCATATATATAGCGAATGATTCTATTTAATTGAACAGAAAACCTGATTCAAGGAAATTATGCTGAAATATTTATAGGGTTTTTAACTTTTTATTGGGATTATTGTTCTTTTGTGTAATCAACATGTAATTTTGGCCTTTCTAAAAAAAATGTGCACTGCTGTTATAGAGTAATGATCCTATTGTATTGATTATTTTCTAGGAATGTTCAAACGCGAAAACAGGATGCTGAAGCAACAAAATAATGCCCAGAGTATACGAATGCCTGTTATTACTATGTTTTTTGTTTTGATTTGTGTTCTAGTTTGGGTTTTGTGTAGGGAAGCTGGAGAAAAATCTGATTCATTGTCTGGTTTAATTAAGGAAAATTTGAATAGTTTTAGCTTTTCGGTTAAGTTAGACCCGACTGTGGAGTTCAGAAATGGAACAGATTTAATATGGCAAACCCCAGACTCACCCAAGGCAATTCTGTTTCTGGCACATGGTTGTAATGGTAAAGCAGCGAACTTTTGGGACAGATCACCTAAGTGTCCAAATTGTGTGGGTTTACCTGAAGAAAGGCTTATCGTCCTTAATGCCTTAGCTAGGAGATTTGCAGTTCTTGCGGTATCTAGTGCTGGGAGGTGCTGGTCGATGGAAGAGGAAAGGTTGATCGTTAAAGATATTATCGAATGGTGGGTTGTGAAACAAAAGGTTCAAAGCCTGCCTATTGTAGCTTTGGGTGCTTCATCTGGTGGATATTTTGTTTCAATCCTCGCAACTGATTTAAGATTCAGTAGCATAACAATAATGATTGCTGAGGGATTGTTTGATCAAATGGACATTTCAAAGAGTTACCCTCCTACCCTTTTTGTGCACATGCCCAAAGATAAAAGGAGAAGGGTGAGAGTAGAGAGATACTTGACACTCCTGAAGGATAAAGGCATTGATGTTGCTGAGGTCAAATGCATGGAGTTTGCATTGTCACCTAATCTATTATCTGATAGGATTCCAGGTCTTGTTCTAGCTACCTCTGTGAAGTTGTATAAACTGTTCAAAGAAAAGGGTTTCGTTGACACAAAAGGTTTCATGGGAAATGACGGGCGTGCAATACAATGGAAAGCGGCTCTCAAGGAGAGAGAGATTATTCTCCCAGACAAGTACATAGTGAATCACATTCAAGAGGAAATGAATCTTGCGTTTGCTTATCATGAAATGACCAGTTTGCAGTCAGAGCAAATCTTTAACTGGTTTGAAACTCATATGAGATGATCAGATTCTTATGCTGTGTAACGGACCTCAATACTGTTGTGTGCTCATGTTATTTCACGAGGTTGAAGTCCAAGCAGGAATATCTGTGGTCTCGTTGCGATGGAAAATATTGTATCAGGATTCAAACTTCATACATGTGAAAAGGGCTGTCTACTGTTATTATTTGGATTGTCCTTTTTTAATATCCAGAAAAGAGTGTATAGTGCAACACTTAGGAACTAGGTCTGCTTTCTTTTTTTTGAGAGGAAAGTAATTGAAACTAGGTCTCTTTTCTTGTGCTTAGGGATGGAACTTTTCAAGTGTAAGTTCCTATAATTTCTTGTTATCTCAACATTAAAGGAAACACAAGCCTTTCTGTTCTTGAAGAGATTGAAAAAATAAAATCAAACTATTTATCTCTGTTATTCTTATCTTTCTTCTTTACACGGACTGGAATTTTATTTCCTGCGTTAATTATGCTTCAGCATGGGTGATTGTTTATTACTACTACCTTCTTTCATGTGTCTGTAAAATTCTTTTCCTGTATAAATTATAATAATGTAGTCTCTAGAAGAAATTGAGTGAGCATTTTGTCTGAGAATGAACTTCATCTGTTGGAAGTAATGAAGTGAATTCATCTGGTTGATATATAATCCATGGGTAACAATTAGGTGTGTCTTTCAGACCTAATGACTAGAGTTGCATTATCTTACCTTCCTAGGCTACTAGTGACACCATTAATTCATCATCATCTTATGATTCAATTCTCGCTCTAGTGCATTATGGTGGAAAAACAAAGCCTATTTAGTTATCTATTAGAATTAGATTTTGTTGGTGAGTAAATTTAATATTTTTGAAGGGATTTTACCCTGTGCGCACCCAAAGGGTAGCGGCTGCAGGTTTCCCTTGTCATCAAATTTTTTTTTTAATATTTTTGAATTCCAACATATCATGTTGAGCTGGTCCGAACAGCACGGTTATCGAAAAAAACAAAAAGTTGGAAGATAGGATTCTGAATAAAATAACCAATTGTGAAGAATTTTGTTATAGATATTGGATTCACTCATGTGGGGAATTTTGTTGTATTAGCATCAATTGACATTAGATTCACTGAACGTGTAGTAAGCTTTATGAGTCCTAGATTGAATTTTGAGGATCCTTCAGCATGAGCAGGATATAGGATTTGTTCATGTTGAGGGAGAGGATCAGGTTATGTGATGGTTTCCATGAAGAAAGGAAATCTGTACATTGTATGATCTTTCAATAAGGTAAAGAGACTACGTCAACTATTTATCAGAGTGAGCTCTCAAGATTTGAGTGACAGTCCAGATATCTTAGTTGTAGCCTTACTACAATAGATTTTCCTAGTTATTCAGGCAAGTGCTAAGGTACAGAGTTCACTTGGAATGGTTGAATTCCTTTCAGACAAGCCCATAGGGTCAGCACTTGGAAATTAATGTGGTAATAGCTCTACAATTGTGGTGCATATCAAATATTTTTTGTTGCATGTGGCTCTCATTATACTCTTTGTAATTTTCATCTGCTTCCCTTTAATTGTCTCTTTCTACAGAGTATATCTATGGACAGTTTCTGGTCAGTCTTGCAATTTGCCTCAAGGAGACATCCTTTGTATTACTGATGTGATGCTATAGGGAAATAACTCTGACAAGTGACAACAGCTTCTCTAGCTACGCGCCAGCACCTCGAAGCACCTTAAGACTATTTTATATTATCCCTCTCTTTATCTGTCATGTGTGGGATATTTAAAATCAACTCAAGCATCCTACTCCTTTTAAGCTAGGAAATACAAATTCTCTTAATATGTGCTTCTTTAAGATGCATCCACTAGTTGTACCTAAATTCTGATGGGAACACAACTTCTACACTGAAGATCTTCATTCAGATGAAGAATTATTATGAATTGTCAGCTAGAGAGACTCGTAGAACATTCATAAGTTATTTTAAAGAGTATTTACTTACAATGCATTTTCAAAGAAAACTTGTGCTATTTAAAAAGATAGATATCTGTGTTAAAACATTCATAAAAGCTTAATGGTTAAAGAATATTTACACCAACCAAATTTGGTTCTTATTAGGAAAAACATAAGGTTGAGTTCAGTTTATTTGTATTCTCCTTTCTGGCTTAGTGATCATCCTACAACTTGAGGTAGTCTGAAGCAGGGAGAAGTAACTCAGGTGCATACCAAGACTCTATTTAGTATTATTTTACTGTGATGCATCTAATTTGTGCTGTGAAGATAGGCTGTTGGGTTGGTTTGCATTCATTGTGGTGGTACATAAATAAATCTGCTGTTTTAATGCATACTGCTGTGAGCCAAAGGTCTGACAGTTTTACTTCTTATTGCCCAGCTGCGCATAATCAAAGCCATCCATCTCTCTATCATTGAGCTGTCTTTTTTTTTTCTTTTTCTCTAGGTAGCCTACTGAAATCTTGTTCCTTCAGAACCTTTACATTTTATTTTATTATTCTGTTTTAAGCCATAGATGCACTTGAACAAACAAAATTAATATCATAACTATGAAGTTTATATTCGAAGAATAATTTGAAGTTAATATGCATTCTTTATCAATAATTTCCATTCCTTGCTCTTTTGGGAGATACACATGCTTGTAGATGTATTAATTTATTGTGCAAGTCCGTTATGACTTATGAGGGAACTTTTCGTGTAAATACTCCTCATTGACTAAATAGATGCAGACCAATGACTTTTCAGGAACTTTGGTAGTTCAAACTGTTAGATTTCTCTGAAATTTGAAATGTAACTTTTTAGAGGATAATGGGAGAGCATGTCTGTTATGCTCCTATCTCAAAATAATTTTTAAATATTAACTCTATCTGGGGTTTCTCGATGAGTTTCAACAGCTTATCAAAAGGAGTTTTTTTTTTTTTGGGTTATCATCAGTAACCATACATGGAATGTGACATACTCGAAGAAAATCTTTTGTAGTATGTTTTGTTGAAGAGATTTTGATGAGATAAATCAGTTATTAGTCTTTAATTTGCAATCTTGTCAGTAAACACGGAATTCTGAGCGGGATATGCTTTTTCGTCATGCTATATTTATTATATTGTTAGGCATAGCTTCAAACCTGTTACCTCTGCTGTAGTTAGATATGTGTTTCTTCATGTTGTATTATTTGTATTGCTTCTGTAAGCTCAAGCCTGTTACCTCTAGGGTAATTCAGCCAGTACCTGCAGTTTTATGGGTCCAATAGTGAAGGATGCAGCTCATTGTATCAAATGGAGTTAATTTTGAGTCCATTCATTAAACTACTCTAAGATGGCTGATGCATTAATTGTTTCACTTGAAGGCTCTGGTGCGCGTATTTCTTTGCATTTTAGCTGGTATATTGTTTTATCAGGAGGTTCAATAGGAAATGATGTCTAACTATCAAATACAGGCAACATGAAAATGTGATGCCCATCAATCAAATAATGGAATATTGTATTATAATGTTTTATATTATATACATATCTTTTATGATGTTTGCTTCTATGCCTTATCTACCTTGACATCTCTCCAGTTAAGAAGGAAAGAATCTCTAGGAAGAAATGAGAGTGTTGAAGACATAATTAATTTAAATAAAAGTGCACTATCTCTAACAATATAAACTTTTAGATGAGGTAGTCATACAATCTAGTATGTTATCAGAGCATGTAGAAAAGTAGAGGTTTTGAGTTTGAGTCTCATTGCCACTTTTTATCAAAAGTCATTTCCACGTGCACTCTCTAGTAGTTTAAATTTTTGGATGAGATGTTCACACAACTTTATAAAAATATATCGCCATAAAAAAAGTAATGAAATAGAACAAACTGGACGTATCAGCTGATGAGTCCTGTTATCTGCATTGCCTGAATGAAGATTGATAAGACCAATGTTTTCCTAGCTGTATTTGTAATCGTGCTTTCCTTCTACTTTCCAAATAGTTGTATGGATGGAACAGTTTTTTTTTAGTTATGTCAACTCACTGATATCATTCATGACAGGGAAGCTGCTAAGTGTATGGTGCAGCGTTGATGTTTGGCATGAACTCTTCATAAGCATGCCATGTTTTCTGCATTGAATGTTGTTCATACTTACAAGAATGCCTTCTTTTATTTTCAGATCCATTGCTCAGCGCTGAATAATATCACACTTGAAGATGTTCATCAACACCCTCATGAGAAATTGAGGCTGGGGTAAAGTTTGTTGAGGAAGCTCAATTAGCCTTGGCACATCTGTTGTTTTTCAACTAATAAAGGAGGTAGGGTAATGGGTGCGTGCTTCTCTTTTTGTTCTTGATTACTGAGGTTAGTTTGTTTTATAAACAAAAGTAGAATACTTTATTTTTATTTGGAAAGATAACTTCTTTACCTTAAAGGAGAAAAAAAAGAATAATCTGAAATTGGGAACAGTCATTCACACTTGTAATACAACAAGAAATGTTTTACTGATAACTGATTAAACAATGAAGGTTGGTATCCTCTTGATTTTGTAAGATTCAAAAGCAAACAGAAAAAACATTAATTTTGATAACGATAAGCAGAAAAACATTAATGCTTAATCCTAAAGTAAACACACAGAATATCATAAAGAACTAGAAATAACAAGATATTGATGATAATTGTGAAAATGACTTTTCAAGCTCTGGGCTTGAGCCGACCCTCGTTGGCTAACTTGAACAACTGAGCCTGAGCTGCTGCAGCCTTGTCTGAACTGAGTGCTGTAGCAAAATTGTTCTTGACTTGTGTGGTGCTGTAACTGAACCTCCTGTTAACCATGGAGTTCAGCAAAGAAGCTGTGCCTTCCCTGTAGAGTTGCCCAAGTCCATCGGTATGTTGGTTTGAAAGTGCTTGCAGCAAGTTCATGTTTGAGCCGAGCCCTGGAGCACTAGCCACGCCAAATGCACCACCAACAGTTCCCCACCAACCAAACAAGCCCCATATCAGTCCCGGGTGAGTCCTCCAGTAACTGCAATCATATCATGAAGTGTTATAAGACGCTGCATATTGAAGTTAAGAATGTAACTAATAGCCTTTTTGACCGAGCTTCTGGGAAGCCAAAAGTTATTTTAGAAAGTTGACGTGTTTAGCCAAAGCTTTTAGGTAAAAATAAGTGCTTTTGAGTAGTACCAAAAACTATTTTTCAGAAGCTAAAAAAAATAGTTTTTCCCCAAAAACACTTTGCCAAGCACACGCTACTGCTCTAATATTGCAAAAGTACTTCTCAAATTGATTATCCAAACGCAAACTACTACTCTGCAAAAGCACTTCTGAAAATAAGCAGATTTAGAAAGCTTGACCAAACAGGTTATAAAGTTGACGATGTTGGTAAAATTACACGGTACTTATAAAAAAGAAAAAGGAAAAAAGATGTAAACTTTTTTGGTAAAGAGAAAAGATGTAAACTTACTCGCATGTAAAAGGAGGTGATGGTGTTGGGGTAGCAGGAGTGCTTGGAGTGCCAGGGTCAATGATAGGAGTAGTTGGCGGGGTTTCAATAGTGGGTGTGGAGGGGGTAGTAGGTGTAGGTGTAGGTGTAGGTGTACTTGGAGGGTGGGGATAGTAGCCACCTGAAGGAGAAGCTGGGGTAGGGTCATGATGCTGCCCTCCTTTTGGAGGGTTACCACAGTTTGCTGGTGGTTTGCTTCCATGAGATGGAGTTGCATGATAGGGTGGTGTGCCTGAACCTGTTATCCACAAAATGAATTGTAAGAGTGAAGACAGTATAACTTGAGACACTTTTCCAGTACTCTAGGACTAAATGCTTCAACCTAAAGGTGAAAACTCCAACAGGAACACCAATATAAGGTGGCAAGGTCTTTGATACTTTACCATTTTATAATTTATAGTGCTTTCTGTATATTAGCAAAAACAATGCTTAGGAACTTATTAAGGTAATCTATAAAATGGCCGTTAAGTTTTTCTTTTAAAGTGCAAATAGCAAAATATATATATATATGGAGGGTAAGGAGACCTGTTGGTGGACTTCCGGTATGTGGATCAGGAGTGTAGTAGTTCTTCTGCTCTTCAAAAGAAGCAAAAGACACAACGGGAATGACCAAATTCTGCAAGAGCAGTGCAGCAAATGCGGCCCACAGAATTCGAGAACTCTGGTTGCTTCTCTGTTTCGCCATGATGGTTTGCTTCTCAAGGAGACTGACAGAGATAAAAGAGAACGAACGAAGGGAGAGATGGAGAGCTCAGTAATGGGAAGTGATACAAGTGAGTAGCAGTATATAAAGAGTGATGAGATACAGAAGTTAATATAAACAGGTGAAGATGTTTGTGGTTAGTTGTGTATGTTGCAGGTGCATTTAAAGTCACTTCAATTCATGTTGCAAAATGTTGAGAAAGACCATCTTAGCTTTAAACTTAACAAAATATTTAAAAATATGTTCCATGGCCCTAGTTAGTTATTGAATTCTGTATAAACACTTCCAGGCAGAAAAGTTTGTTTATCTTAGATTGCCTGGATTATTGCACAAGTTAATTGCGCAATATCTGCTTAATTGTAAATTATAGTGTGCACAATGCAAAAAAAAATCATCTTCTTGGAGGGGGTAGGATCATTCTGTTTCTTGAGTACATTTTATATCTCTAAATTTTGCATGTTGGAATGTTGTAGAGACAGACTCAGGTTAACTTTTTTCCAACTATATGAGAGAAGCTAGTCTGTTAAAGTGTTAAACAGTCACTTGAAAATGGTGAGACGAGGTCAGGATGTCTACATTACTACTTTCTTCTCTGTTAAACTTTGTTCAATTAATTCATTGGGTAAATGGAACTGATGAAGACAGAAGCGGACCTAGCTTATAAGTTATGGGTTCACGTAAATCTTTTGTCAATACCATGTATATGTATTAAGAAATCAACTACTTTAAATACTTATAAATATTTGACTGTAAAAGCAGTTATTATTATCTATGTTAACTTGAGGTACTCATTGTAGGAACCAATAAACTTCAAATCCTAGATATGTCTTGGACGAAAAATCCGGGAGACCAGACTAACAAGATGAATTGATCACCAGAGAATGTTTGGTTCATAAGAGGTCAGTGTCAGTTCATGGCTGCTGCATCTTATTTCCTTCGTTTTTTTTTCTCCCTACTGTGAAAAGTGATGTAAAAGATTTCATTTCATTTGTATTCACATTAAACCAAGAAACTAAGTAAGCATTTGTGCTCTTTCTAAAGACTCTTTTTAGACATCTAAAGAATTTCACATATGTTATTTGATTGGGACTATAATAATAATAGTAATAACAATATAAGCCTACTTTCATTGGGTCAAAAATACTCTACTTTTATTTGTGAGTTAAATTTGTCTCTTGTTAATCGTTATACTATCAGGCCAGCGAGTATTAATTAGGTGGGTCAGATCGGGTTAAAAGAGAGGTCCGGGTTATTTAAGGGAAATCAGGTAATTTTAGTCGACTTGGGGAATCTGTCCAATCGAGGGGCATATTTGTTAAGTTTACTAATGGAAAGGGTAAGATTGACCCTGTAGTATAACGAGGGACAAACTTAACTAATAAACGAAAGTGGAAGGGTATTTTTCTGACCCTTTCCTCTTTTTTTAATACTGTAGAAACAGCAGCAAGGTCCAGCTGAATCCAGGTAGGGACCTTTTTCTTGAATTATGCCAGTTTATTACACTCAACTGGGCCATCCTAACTATGATTTGGTTGTTAACATAAGATTATGTCTAATGATAGGGATAGGTTACAAAATGATACTTGAAAAAACAATGACTAAATAAGATTAGAGGTGCCATGGATATGAAACTTAATGACCTATTAAACAAAAAATATGAAACCTTAATGGTCCCGACAGACAAGTAGGTGAAGGGAAGACATTGAATTGCAGCAATAAATGAGACAGCAAAAGCATTGTCCCTCCCTTGGTTGTGTGCGTCTGTTCTCTGTGTTAAAGTCACTTCGACTATATTTTTTTGGATAATAGGGGTGACCGAGCTAGTTTTCGCGTACCTTAACTAGTCTTTTGAGTACTTGTTATCTCTTATCAACATAGATATTCGATAATTATGTCTACCAAGGTCTTGACATATGAGAGGAAATCACTTAGCGTTTTGTTTCTGGAACTCTAATTTCTCGTGATTTTCATTCATTTCATCGATCGTTAAGTGATACCATTGGATGCACCTTTGAGTACTAACGTATGTACAGAGAAGAGGGGGTTGGGTATCTATCTGTACTCATCAATATCCTCTAGGAGTAAATGTAGAGAGAGATGAGACCAAACATTAAAATAAGCAGAACCATTTTCATTGGCATGAGCTGTCATTTTAAAAAATAACCAAATGAGGTAGGTTTTCTCATCTATGATACATATTTACACTCTTCAGCTTTTGTGGCCTTGTGGTTGCTTAACTGATCTTCTACGTTTATGTCATTTGATTATCTTTTCCATTTGGACAACTTACAATTTCAAACTCTTTGGTGGTAAAAAAAAGAAAAAGAAAGGAGAAGCTACAATGTCTTTGAACTAAGGGTCTCTCGAAAACAGTATCGTCTGCCTACACTTTACCCCCTCAGACTCCACTTGTGGGATTACACTGGATTTGTCGTTATTGAGTAAATGTAATGTTTGGTGTGAGATGGTGAAGTCCACAAATGCAAAGGTTCATAGGGGTGCACTATAAGTCTATAATGCTACTACTATAGGGTAAGTCAGAAGAAGAGTAAATGGGCTAATATATAATCTTCAGTACCAACTAGCTAGTGTAGTAGATGGAGTTTATTCTCAAATTAAAACAACAACAACAAATTGAAGTAAGATTTTAAGTATCAAATTACTTCTCAACTAAGTTAAAGTACTGATATGTGGATCATTGGTCCAGACGATATTTACGTAAATTAACTCCTCATCCGTGTCACGAAGGTTAATTAAAGGGGAAAGTCTTCTCGTTTAATATTTTCTTCATATCTATAACTTTACTTGAAACTTACTTAAGAGTGAAAAGATTCTAGTTATCCCAGCACAACTCTCATCTTTCCGAAGATGCTTGGAATTTTGTATACACAATCTTCGAGGGCATCAAATGTCTATTTTTTTGTCAGAATATCAACAATAATATCTCTGTTAGATTCTCGAATTGAAATTAGGAAAAGATCAATTCAATATCCTTTGGTAGATAAATTAACAACTTTTAGAGTTTCTTCGTGGTCTACTACTTGAGCAATTATTTATTTATTTGGTATAGGAACGATAATAGTATATTGTAAACTAGAAATATATCATAACAAATGGACCAATAGATCATGCATATATAATTAATATATATAGGAATATAACATTACATGTGATTGCTGATAGATTAGTCATCTTCGTGATGATCAGTATTAGTTAGAAATAATATTGGGAATTAGATACTAATCATTTCTTGCAAATTAATTGCTGGCGGTTGTTAATAATTAGTATACTTTATATACTGTTTTCCCTGTATAAACAGTATCTTCAGAATCAAAGAAATTTTAAAAGGATACACTAAAATTTTATTCTTGATACACTCGACCAGTAAAAGATTTTTTAGACCATTTAATTTTGGATTTGTCGCACCGGGCTTGTCTAGTGCGGGTTACCTTTTCAATGTGATTTGCGAGCTATTGGATAGGGAATAGGGATTTTACCCTATGTGCACCCAAAAAGTAACGGTTGCAGTTTCCCTTCTCGAAAAAAATATAAAAAAATATTTGATGTTGATTGGAAAATGACATATTTTAGTGTCAAGCCATGCACTATATGCTCCTTCCGTTTTGTTTTTCTTTAATTTGATTCAGTATATTAAAAATAAATTATCTTTTGTCCAGTTTTGAAAACTAATCAACAGTTAATTAGTTACTTTTTTTAAAAGATTTTATCATGAGTAACTATTTGACAAACTTATTGTAGTACTAGTAGTCAAATTTTAAAAAAAATTAAAGGATAGTTAACAAGGATAATATATACAATAAAATAAACACTTAACTAATATTTGCGTATCGAAATTACAAAATATAAACTGGACAAATAAAAGGAAACGTATTTAATCATCCAGTGCAATAACTTACAAATCACATACGATATATAGACAAACTCGATACGATGAATTCAATTGAAAAAAAGAAGAGAATTTCTTATCCAAAATTTCATATTGTATGCTAAAGGTTTAACATATCCATTTAGGTTCTTACAACATATTCTGTTTTTTTTATTTAATTGTGGTTACAGCATATTCTGTACTAAACAGAGTTAGCAGAATAAATTAAAAACCACGCCATGTAGGTGCAGTAAGATTCAAGTTAAAAATAACCGCCCAAAACGAATCTGTTGGCCAAATGAATCATCTTATAATTAATACCGCCTACTTTAAGAAGGTGGCGGAATAGATGAGATTCCTCCTCAATCATTTGAGTAATACAAACTTTGAGAATTGAATTTAAACTATGTCATCCATAAGCTGTAGATGTGTTATATTCTGTTTAATGATCTCTCATTAATATTTCTTTAGTCTATTTGTACTTCTCCGAAGACCTATCCTTTTACATCTCTTCACTAGAACATCTATGTTTTCTTTACATGTTCAAACTATTTTAGCCTTGTCTCCTTCGTCTTGTCCATCATTAAAACCACTTTTACTTTATCCCAAATATCATCTATGCACTTGCCCCTTGTTCAAAAAATGAAAATATAAAGGGTATTATCTTTATTATAATTGTTAAATCATAGTGCGAACCTGATCCGCAATTCAATTCACTATTTAACTTTCCTATAAGGTGCAGTGTGATATATATATTTCCTTCTTAGATTATTTTTTATTCAGTATCAAGTATCTGCATTGGAGTCGATTAATTTAAATTCACATTATTTGGAGAAAACATTTCTTATCTAGGATTTTTCTGTATCCAAGACTCAAACATGAAACCTCTGATTAATGAAAAAATAGTTTCATTCACTACACTGCACCCTTTGTCGGTTATTTTTTATTTTTTCAACTTGATGAAAGTGGAGAAGATGCTTCTGAAAGTTTCACGTCAACTAGAAGCTATTAATTAAATCATATTTAATTAAAATATTAGACACACCAGATATCTAGGGATACTAAGGTTATTAAATATTTCAAAACCCAATTAACAAATATTTAATAGAATCGTGGTGGCCGGTAAGTTTTTTTTTTCTTTTTCTTTCCATATAAATCTTTCAGATATATTATGATGAATTGTTGATGATTCAAAGGTTTTAAATTTCTAGGGTGAAGAACTTAAAAAAAAAAAAAAAAAAGGGTGAAGAACTTGGCTTTTGGACGGCCAACCTCACATGCATTGCATACATATGATAATTAAATTTGAAGAAAAAGGATGATCGTGAATTATTATCGATCTAACGTCTATATACTAATAATAGTGTAATTTTGACACTATATAATTATATCACTTTAAGAATAACTATATAATATATAATTGAATTAGTAATTTGAAAAATAACATGTTACAATAAGTTAAAAATATATTGTCAGTATATATAAATTAAATCGCGGAATGATGATTAGCTAGGTTTTGCGTAATTGGTTGACTTCTTCAACTCGACCAAATACCTTCTGACTTTTTAAAGTATTATTTTATTCTAAAATAAGTAATCTTTCCCATGCAAGTGAGTACTATAAATTTAGCAAATAGTTCTTAAAACTAATTATTATTAACACAACCAAAATTAGCTTTGTTTAGTTTCCCTTTCATTATTAATGGCTATAGATATGAACTTTCCTCTTTCTAATTTCACCTTATTATTATCATCAATCTTTTTCATAATTTTCTTTTCCCTTTTCTTGAAACAATATTACAAAAATGTCCACAAAAGTTATATTACCAAAAAAAAACTTCCACCAGGAGAAATGGGGTTACCATGGCTAGGTGAAACCATAGAATTTTACAAATCTCAAAAAAAGAACAAATTATTCGAAGAATTCGTCGAACCGCGTATCGAAAAATATGGAAAAACATTCAAAACAAGACTTATGGGTGCACCAACAGTAGTTGTATGTGGTGCAGATGCCAATATGTTCTTCATGTCTAATGAATTCAAATTGGTAATAAGTTCTTGGCCTACTTCATCTGTTGAACTCATGGGAAAAAATTCAATTATGGAGAAAAAAGGCGATATACATCGAATCCTACGTGGCATAATTTCATCAAGTCTTACATCTACTAGTCTAGATACAATGGTGCCCAAAATTTGTAACACAATTCAATCACATTTGTACATAAATTGTACTAGTCATGGTCAAGAAGACCGGACGATTAAGCTTTATCATCTTACTAAATCATTGACGTTTAAAATAGTATTCGAGTGTTTTTTAGGGATCGTGGTGAAACCAGGATTACTTGAAACGTTTGAAGGAGTCTTGGAAGGGGCTTTTTCACCTCCTTTTAAGTTTCCAGGGTCAAAATTTTCGAGGGCTATAAGTGCAAGGATGAAAGTACAAAAGTTTCTTGTTGAGGTTATTAGGGAGAAGAAAAAAGAGATTGAATTTGGACGGGTTCAAAATGAAGAAGGGAAATTAGATGAGTCATTGCTTTCGCGATTAGTGAAAGCAATGATTCGTGGTGAAGTTAGTGAAGATGAAGTTGTTGATAATGTTGTTTTGTTAGTGTTTGCTGCACATGATACAACTTCTTTTGCTATTGCTATGACATTTAGGATGTTGGCTCAACATCCGACTTGCTATTCTCTCCTCCTTCAAGGTACGTGTACAGAAACTAGTTATTATTTTCATAATTATATCGAAATTTTCATTTTGATAAGAAAATTTGGACTTTTGACAGAGCATGCTAATATAATGAGCAACAAAGGACCAGATGAGGGACTATCTTTGGAAGACACAAAAAAGATGAAATATACATGGCAAGTTGCTAGAGAAAGCATGAGGCTTTTTCCTCCTATATTTGGTTCATTTAGAAAAGCAATTGCTGACATTGAATTTGATGGATTCACTATTCCAAAAGGATGGAAGGTAAGAATAGTCTATAAAGTTACTATTGTCACGACTCACGATCACCAGAGCAACAATTACAATGCCTCAATCCCAAACAAGACGGGATATATCAATACGAAAAAAGGATGTTAATTTTTGTTGTTCTATGCAGGTATTATGGACAGCATATGGTACACATAATAGTCCAGAGTATTTTAAAGAGCCTCAAAATTTTGATCCAAGTAGATTTGAAGAGCCTGTTCAACCATATGCATTTATACCATTTGGAGGAGGGCCAAGACTGTGTGCTGGGTACCAATTGGCAAAGTTAAATATTCTTATATTTGTTCATTATGTTGTGACAAAATATAACTGGTCTTTAATACATCCTGATGAACCAATTGTCATGGATCCCCTTCCTTTCCCTTCTCAAGGGATGCCCATTAAAATTTCTCCCAAGTTTTAATGAAATATGTAAGATTAGTAACTTTGTTATCACTTCAGTCTTGGCCTTCTTGGCTGTTACGCGGTACTTATCAGCAAAAACTTACCTGCATCGAGTGTTTATACCAATTCAAAGGTGTACGTAAGTTTTTACCATTAGTATTCTATCTACGTTGACACACTTGAGGACATTTTCTATTAACTAAGGGAATGTCATTATCATTAGCCCAGAGTCATAGAACACAATTCTATATGGCTAATGGCTTGCAACATTTGGAAATAAAGTGACAATTACGTTTAAATAAACCAAAATGTTACTAGTAGAATGAACTCATCAACAAAGAAATGTTTGTGTCATCATCTTTCTGATTAGCTGTTTAGACTGGCGTAATACATAGATAGACACTTTAACTTAGGCTCAACTGGTAAGAAAGCACTCCAACTTTACAAAATGATCATCTAGACACCTCCAAAATTTATGTATCATGTAAGCATTGCGTGTTAGTGGGGATGAGTTGAAGTTTTTAGTTGTCAGTTGAGACCAAGTTGAGGTGTCTAGATGTGCACTCTCAAAGCTGGAGTGCTTACTTGCCAATTGCGGCCAAGTTTAATGTATATTTATGTATCATGCCTTTCATATTCAAGCGCAAACACCTCAGTTCAAGAAGGAAAGTTCTTCTATGATTCAGTCAAACAAATGTCGAAAAGATTGATATAGCATTCTTATCAGATTCCAGACACAAGAAGCAAACCCATGGAAATAATCCTGTATAATTATTTGTCTGTAACAAAAATTGTTGTTCATGGTGGGGCTGTTTTCTTTTTCCTTGGGAGGGTGGGGGTGGGGAGGAGATGACTTTTTCTCACTTCATCTAATAAAGGAAAAAACCTAAAGCGGGTCGTCTTTTACACACTGCTGGCAATCAGGAAGAAGTGTGTGACTGGTTGGCTTCATCCCCTGGCTAGACCATCTGTTCACAAGGGCCACCTCGAGTACCCTGACCTGCAGATATTTTGTTCTTACAATCAAAACATTCCAATGAAACTAAATAGCAAGATAAATTGAAATGAGGGAAGCATTTCATCCAAAACAAGTTACTTAAATATCCAAAGGCGATATCCAAATATTTCTTATCCTAAACTTCACAGATATTTACTTTTTGGCTGGATACATAGACAAACACCATAAATCCGAATTTTCATTTAGCTACCTAAACTACTTATTATACAACTAATTTATGTTCAAAATGTATTTATTAGACATATGCAACCGAAACAGTAAAGGATATGAGATGCGGGTCATGCGGCTGGCGTGGCAAAGAAGCCGATGAAAGAAAGACACGTGGCACACAACAATCCAAACAAATAGCTCCTGAGATAGTTGCCAAAAAGGTCTATTATTTTCAACTTCCTGCTGTTCCTTCTTCTCCCCCAGAAAAACAACTCTTTCCACCATAGAAACCAAACTAAGACTGGAACGCTAACAAAAAACACTCAAACATTTATCTTCCTCCCCTCTTTGCGGTCGATCTTTTCTCCATTCTGGCATTCTCACTGTAGAAGGCCAACCTTCAACCAAAAGAGGAACTTCCTGGAAAGTCAAAATCCAGAAAGACCTAATGGTTACCAATGAATCCCATCAACCATCACTCACATGTTGATAGGTTGTTAAAGAGTTTAGAGAGAGGGATTGATGAGTTGTATCCGTCACTACAGTTCTCATGGTCATTGCTACATAGCTTGGATTGTCTTTCACTTTGCACTCTCTTTCATTTTTTTTGCTGCATTTTGGTGCACTAAATTGAGATCTAAGCTAATCTAATTTTGAAGTAAATTGAGGTGTTTTTTCCATTGTAATACTCTGCCATGTATGATTTTTTTTCCTGGTTCATGGTAGCTGATTTGACTTCGTCATTCCATGGTGTTGCAATGGAAACAATGGATAATATTTATCTAAAGAAGTAGATTGCTTGCATGAGGTTTTTGGTTTTTGTCATGGAAGAGGGGGTTGTTGTAGTCGTTCATTGGTGGAGTTTTAGGGGAAAATGTAAAGAGATAGGTCTTGTTTCATTGAGAGAGTAGAGAGATGAGAAACCATTAAATGAGGAAGAGAAGTTACATGTCAGCTCATTTTCAACATATTCACGCGCTCAATACATGAGATACCCATGCTAAGTGCCACCTCAACAGCATTTGTCTAATAGGCACTATTTAAGTATCAATATTACTTTTCACTTGGCCATCTAGAGATAGTTTGCCCATAGTTAGGATACAGAGTTGGAAGAGAATGCCAGTATATCAATTTATCTTTCACCAAAGGTCAAGATCTCTATGAATATAGGTCAGGTGTTAATAGGTCATAGGCTTAGTTTAGATAGCTAAGCCTTAATTTTTTACTGTAAGTCGGCACCCTACACACTCAACATTGCCTAACCAAACACTTGGTATATAAATAAAGTGTTAAGATGCCATTTTAGCCATTTACTTCTTTCAGCATCCATAAAAGATCAATCATGATGAGAGACAACTTGTAAATTGAAGAAGTGATTACTTATATCTGCAATAAAATTTTGAGTAGAGTAACCCATCTAAAAAAAAAAAGGAAAACCTCATAACGAATTGTTACATGCAGCAGTAACGCCCGTGATTTGGAAGTCAAAATGACAAAATCATGCAGGTGATGGATCTACTTCTCATGAGCAGCTGTCGGAATATAGTGGATGAGGCATCCTATATACCAACTCCCATTGGCAGCTGCATATGACAGCAAGATGCCCAAAGCAGTTTAAGCATCAGAAAGGTTGTCTTTACTTGATAATAATACATGTTTATTGAGATAAAAGTAACAAAAATATTGGTTAGTTTTTCAAGTAGGGGAGAATAAGATGTCGACTCTACAGTCACCACTAAAGATTTATCTCGATGGGCAATGCCAGCAAAACAACAGCTGCTGGCAAACAATTTAGCAGAGAGCAGCCACAGAGTCTGATGACTGACCGGGTAAGATGAGCCCCGGTCAAGAAGCCTGATCGGCAGATAAGTGCTCAGCTTATACACAAACCCCCACTACAACTAGTATCACCACAATAACATGGAAGTTTCACTTCAAATATGGATTTATGCAGTTAAAAGATAAAAAGATCTGTGCAAACATTCAGGTTGGATAAAAAAGTTAAAATTGATAGGTCAAGAGATTAACACTATTGGAAATTTAGTTCAACATAGGTGGATTAGTCGAGGCGTGTGCAAGCTAACCTAGATACCACCATTATTAGAAAGTTGATTAGCATAGCCTAGGTAAGTCATGATTCATTTAATATGTACCAACCGTCAAAGAAATCAGTCTTCAGGAAATCTAACCTGCTGTACAATTAATGGCTCCTCTGCACAACTTAATGGCTCTGTCAAAATAGTAAGAAAACCATTTCTGTTACCATAAACTATGTCTGTAAACGGCCTATCACCCACCTGAGAAGGACACAACATGGACGGTCAACTTAGATAGGAACGAGAAGCTTACGAAAAAATTGAAAGAACTAAAATGTACCATGATAAGTCTTGACGATTCACAACCAAATTGCATTTCAATTTCTTCAGCTGTTCCAGCTGGCTTCTTCAGCCCTAAAATATACAGATAAAAAGTAGCAATTAAAAAAAATAGCATTAACTCATAGATAAAGAAGGACAGCCCGGTTCATTTAGCTCCTGCTATGCGCGGGATTCAGGAAAGAGCCAGACCACAAAGGTCTATTGTACGCAGCCTTACCCTGTATTTCTGCAAGAGACTATTTCCATAGCTCGAACTCGTGACCTCCTGGTCTCAAGACAACAACTTTACCGCAAGTAATGCAAGTAATATTCATATAATTTCTCAATTGTTTGATTTAGCATTGTTAATTCTTGTTACACAAAACATAACAGATTACCGCGAATTTGAAATAGCAAATTCAACTTACCATGCTTAATGACTTTAATTCCAATTGCACGTTCGAGAATTCTGGCTTTTCTACCATCAGGATCATATTCATCTAATCCTACAAATTCACAAATCAAAAAATACTGAGACAAATCTTCTTCAGACCTAAACGTAAACCAAACCAATGACGAAAACCGAATTACCTGCTGAGTTGCTATACACTGCAATATTGTTACCAAACAGAGATTTGCACTGATCAATAGAAGAAGCTAAAGGAGACCACAAGCTCAAAGAATAAGGAACAGTAATCGTATTATCCTTATCAAACACCACACCTTCAAACCCTCTTTTCTTTAGCTCAGCCCAATCAATATACCTTATATCCGGCACACTAACATGTGGGATCGCTAAATGCTTGTCTTTAGAGAAAACCCCTAATGAAGAAACAATCCCCTCCACATTAATCCTCTGACCCAATGCAGCTTTCAAGTCTGTCCACCACATGTTTGTTCTAATGCCTGAATGATCTGGAAGCTCAAATTCCGGGTCTTCCTCCTCCTCGTTGTACTGGGTTCTCTCTTCTTGTTCTTGAATAGAAGAATAAAATTCTTCCCAATTTATTATGGGGTTCTTCTGTCGATCTGGGTCGACACTGTAGCTGTTGTTTTGGGGTTTTTCTTGTTCTTTACTGCAACTATGTGCAGAACTGAGAGTGAAACAACAATACTTTGATGTTCTAATAGAAAGTTTGAGCTTCAAACTTTTCTTGTTGTTGAGATTAATAGAGTGAAAATGGCTAAGAATTGGGTAAGTATGGAGTGGAGTAATTGAGGTAGACTGCATAATCAGAGCTTAAATCTGGTATGGCTATGGGTTTATATATAATAATAATAATTGTATTCATCGATTACAGCAAAGCGTAAGTTCATGTTTACTACTGGAAATACGCATTCTCTTTATGGTTTAGAAGATTAACCATAGAAGAAATAGGACAAAATCAATGATGTTTCACCAAATCATGTTTTTGGGCTATTTGAGGATGGCCGGCCCACAAATGGAAATTTTGCCCCATAGACATCTAACTCATTTCGGTACTCAGGGTCGGTTGATGAACCCATATTGAAAGGCGAAATAATGTTACTGGATTATGAAAAGTTTTATTTTGTGAGTTACACAATAAATACTAATTGTGTAAGCTTTTTTTTTTTTTTAGGAAACCCACTAATTTAGAACCTAATTACTTAGATACATTTTGGTTTGCAATATTACGAATCTTACTAGAATTCGGTGTATCCAAATGCGCGTGATACATGTATCTCATGATACATGGGTCAAAATTAAGTGTAAGTTGTTCTAGATACACTGTATCCGAGTGGATTCGCATGTATCCGGATACATAACAAATCTCGTTTGCTTCCCTCTCATCTCGCTCGCCACTCTCCTATGTATTTAGTATCTCAGATACATGTGAATCACACCAGATATATACATACATCTATCTAGTGTATATCTAGTGTGATTCGCATGTATTTGGGATACATGACTATCTCGCTCGCCTCTCTCCCTATTTTAGTGTATCTGGTAGAAAAAATACATGTAACTAGGTGTATCTTCCTCAATATATGATATGAAACTATTAATTAGTTGTAAGATACATAATATTTTGAAAGTATAGGTAATGATAATATATATGACAGTGAAATATATCTAATTATGTAGTTTCTTCTTTTTTTCTATTTCTCAAAATAGTGGACCCAAAAGTATAAAGAGAAACTCGTGAAAATGTATGTATTAGGAGAGCTAGCTAGCCTATACAATAATAGCTCATCATTTTGATTTTGTTCAAAAATTGAGCTAGGTTGGTCTAATTTTTGTTTGAGCTTCGTTCTTCGTTGTTTTACTAGGTTTATAAGACTATCATAGAGTAATCCATAAGATTTCATTAGTTGAGCTTGTTCCGTTAATCAAGATTGACTTATTATCTTTGCTTCTTCGAAGTTATATTTTTGTAAGACTAACTTTCTTTTCCTGTTGTTCAAGGTTCGTTTTTAGGATTAGCTAAGTCTGTAACTTACAAATCATTACAAGTCTCAAATCTAGCCTCTATCTCCGTGATCTTGGCATTAATTAATCCCTTTTATGGCTTTTAGTGTATTCTCCTTTGGTATCTGTTTTATCATATCACTAAGTCGAAAATGATACTGAATTAAAAAGAAATTCAGGCTATTCGTTTAACATGAGTTATAGATAAGACTAATGAATGATACTGACGAAAATAATTTGGATCACATCCCTACATATTTCATGAAGAGGTTGTTAATTTCCGATAGATCCTCAGTCAAGTAAAGTGTATCAAAATCAGCATGAAAGGAAATACCAGTAAAGAAACCATATAGGAAAAAAATGGAGAAAAAAAGTCGCAACCACAAATAGTACGACGATAAGTGAAGCAAAGAAAACAACACGTAATAATAACATCGAAGAGTATGATTGTAGGAGATCAGTTACTAATTAATTATAATAATATAAATACTAAAGAAAACTAAACAACACTTGACTAACGAGTAACATTATATATACCTCAATCGTCTACCTTCATATCCTCCTATCTAGGGGCATATCCTCGATAAGCTATACGGAAAAGGAAAAAAACATTTCGAAAGAACATGTACTGCTAATTAAAAGGAAAAATGAGTGCAACAAAGTAATGCACAATATGTAATATATATATATATATATATATATATATATATATTGCTTTCTTATGTGAGTATGTTATCTGGTACAATGTATTTTATATTTATATTGCTTTCGTTTTACATCATACTCTATCAAATATATAAAGCCAATTAATCAAACTCGGGAATCAAGTTAAACAACATTGTATTTAGCCTTCATAAAGTTGAAAGTGTCATTCTTCTAGGTATATATCAAGTAACATCTTTCTTTTCTTTCACATTATTTTGGGAAATTCATGGCACAGGAAACTTTTTAAGAAATAAAAAATAACTAGAAGTTCCAAAAAAGAATATGTGGATATTTAGTGGCTAATATGCATATTGAGGCATGTTATGGACTTTATTTCTATAAGTATCATGTGTCATGAAGCTTACATCGCCTTGCATGGAAGATATTTTTGGTTAATTAACATTAATATTCTGACAGTCTAAGATGAAACTTGATTAATAAGATGAGAATGGACATTCAAATATATATATGTATAGTGTGTGTGTGTGTGTGTATTGACAACTCTAAGCACTAAAATGTCAAAAGAAGAACGTGACTATATATCGAGTTATAATGAACGTTGATACTGATTATTTAATTTGAACCAATAAGTCAAACTTCATAATATTTCATGATGGCCAACGAAATTTTTTTTAAAATGCCTAAATGGATTCACATGTAATTTTCTTGATGGGAAAAAAAATTAATTATCGTTATGGAAGAAAAAAGTCAATTACTAATTGTTTATTAATGATAATGTTTGGTACACATGACTTGAATTAATGAAGTTTCCATGTTGGAGACAATGAAGCTAGTGAACATGTAGCAAGAATGAAATATTTACTGTCACAATTTTAAATATTTATTTAGTTATGAACTACTTAATACTTATAATTAATTATGCTAAAGCACCGTCGTGAATTATTTAATTGGTTCCAAAATATGATGTTTTGGTATAGGTAGGAACTGTATGGTCATCTCATGGCAGCATGGTTCATGTTTGGGGATGTTTCCATATGTTAAGCTTAATCAAGCTAATAATTTATTTAACTTTCATAATTACATCGCAAATTTTTTTCTGTTTATCCTTCAGCCCATTTATATTCATCATGTGTAAAGATAAAGTTCATTTAAGTTAATAAGATTGAGTTTAAGTTATATGTATTCATGGTGTAAAACATATTTATATAATAACATCACTTATTGGGTGACTATGGATAAATCTTTTGATAGATATTAAGTTGTATTAAGATAAACCTTAACCGGTAATATCTTCGTGTTAGGAGTCGAAAGCTATAGTTGATAACAGAGAGGAAACTTTATTTCTTATATAACTAAACCATCAAATAAGCATCATGTTACTTCGGCTTAGGTCATATAGTTCTCTCGTGGGTCTTACCATAAGAATGTTGGTGTTACCCAATGATCCCCCTCTCAACACCTGCCTCATGCAACATGTTGTTCTTGGAAATTGAATCCTTGAGCTCTACTGATACCACTTGTTAGGATCAAACGTTTATTATCATATTCAAAACTAC
This sequence comes from Solanum appendiculatum, assembly GCA_018342035.1. Classification (NCBI taxonomy): domain Eukaryota; kingdom Viridiplantae; phylum Streptophyta; class Magnoliopsida; order Solanales; family Solanaceae; genus Solanum; species Solanum appendiculatum. The sequence continues at coordinate 800,455 of JAGDQO010001378.1, read as the reverse complement.
CAAACAATCTCTTTATGAGACAACTATTTAGTAAATGACTTTTTTTTAACCTTTTAGACTACAATTTAAATATCTCTTTTGAGCAAACTTAAAAAAATCTTACGAGAAAATATTAAATGATAATCTAAGATAGGGGTGTACATGACCGGGTTGGTTCGAATTTTTCAAATATCAAACCAAACCATTTGTGTCAAATTTTTAAATTTATAAACCAAATCAAATTAATAAAACTCGGATTTTTCAACCTCGGGTTTTTCAAATACCAAACCAAATCATTTGTGTCGAATTTTTAAATTTTTAAATCAAATCAAACTAATAAACCTCGGATTTTTTCGGGTTTTTGGATTATTTTTTTCGGTAAAGTATTCATACAAACATATAATTAACTTGTGCTCCAAATGCTTCTTTAGTCCAATCAAAATACAACTATCTAAGGTGTTTCTTAAGAAAATAACATAAAATATGAGATGATTGATGACACTAAAATATTCAATAAAAATTAATAACAAAATCGTATAAAATAAATATTGCAAATTGATAAGTCATAATGAAAATGATCATAATTGAAAGGTATTAAATTATGCTAAAATAAGTCTAATAACTATTAATTACATGATTAAATATTAAAGAAAAATTAAAATTAGATTATGTATTTTAAATGTCTAACCCAATGTAAAACTAAAGAACAAATATTCAACATTATTGTCATTCTTAGTGTGGAATTAATTTATTTTGTTAGCATTAGTATTGATTTGATTTTGAATTGAGCTTTATTAGAGCTATTAATATCTATGGACCATAACCTTTATTAGACCATTCAAAATTCTAAGTCTCAAAAAACTTGAAAAAATATGTTAAAGATAAAAATTATGAAAATGTATAAGTAATATTTAAAAATTACAACAAAGTAAATACTTTTATGTATAAAATAAATTTTAAAAATTATATATATAATGTCGGGTTGTTTTGATCTCGGGTTGACTTTTTTTAGTTAAAATCAAACCAACCCAAGTATAGTTGGATTTTTTTTTTTCAATACCAAACCATTAGTCGAACTTTTTTACGACTTGTGGTTTGTTTCGGTTTTCGGTTCGATTTTGTACACCCCTATATAACAAGTCACTACAAATATCATAGGACAATCAATGAGCAAATATTAGATTTGATCTAACATTATCGGAAAGAATAATTTTTTGAGATTTATATTTGCATAACTTTTAAATATAGAGATAAAATCTAAATGGTAAACTTAAGAAGAAAAAAAACAAACCTGGCTAAGATTTTGGTACTGGTTCCGACAGGTAAATATTAGCTAAATTACAAATAAGATATATATATTCCTTAATACCACAAACATTAGTACAAAAATACAAAATTGCTTTTCGTGGAACATAAGTGCTTTAATTTTAAGCTAAAACAAAATGGAAAAACCTCACGTATTCACATGCCATTTTCGTATTTTAATAGCTGTATCATAATGGGTAACGACTACTATAATTCACAACGGAAAAATGTATGTTCAGATGAGGTCATGTAAATTAGAATATTATAGATGAGCGGAGCCAGATAGGGTCGAGGGGTTCATCCAAACATCTTTTGATAAAAAATTATATTGTTTATATATAATAAATATCGAACTCTCTTTGGCTTCTTCATAGGTTTACTTCTTCACATTTTTAACTGTCTTGGAGGAAATCCGGACTCTAACACGATAATCTAACCATATAATAATCTATCATCAAAAACAGAAATAACGCGCAAACAATTATTCTAGCTTGCAATGATGATTATGAATAAATTAAAGTATTAATTTAATTTCCAGCTCAATAATTATTGTTGCCCAATTGCCAATCTTCCTATCATGTTCATAGAGGAATAAATTAAATAATTAATAATTCCCTCACCTATAAAAAGACTCCTAAACCAATCTAAAAAATCATCATTATTTCTCTTCAACAATAATATTTCAGCTAATTTTTTGAAAAAATGGCTAATTCTCATTTGCTTTTGATTAACATTGTAATTATGGGCAGCTTAATGGCTGTATTAGCTGCTGGTAATTTTAATGACCTTACAGAAATCACTTGGGGTGATGGACGTGGTAAAATATTAGAAGGAGGTAAAGGTCTTTCTCTATCACTTGACAAATTTTCCGGGTCGGGTTTTCAATCGAAAAATGAATATCTCTATGGAAGATTCGACATGCAACTCAAACTCGTCCCTAGAAACTCTGCAGGCACTGTCACTACATTCTTTGTAAGTCACTAGCTCAACTTTTTTTATTTGAGTCGTTTTGAATTAGTAGATTGTAAATAACTGATACGTTTAAAAATATTTATTTTTTAGTTAGCGTCACAAGGAGAAGGACATGATGAGATTGATTTCGAGTTCTTGGGAAATGTGACTGGCGAGCCTTATACAGTGCACACAAATGTTTATTCTCAAGGAAAAGGAAACAAAGAACAACAATTTCACCTTTGGTTCGATCCAACTGCAGCATTTCACACTTACACCATTGTGTGGAACTCTAACCGCATAGTGTAAGTCGAAATAAATGATACACTTCTACTGAAGAAATTTGTCTGAACTTCTCATTTACCCATTCATAACATTAATTTACAGTCATACAAATATCAGGACATGTTTCAAAGGTTGCTACTAAAAAGTGAATTTACAATGGACGAAATCCATCAAAAATTGGCTCGACGAGAAGTCCATGGAAACTCATGTTTCTTTACTAGCGAGATTTAGAGCCACACAAATAATACTTATTTTACATATTTAAGACTATAAGTTTCAAAAATCTTATTTTTGTTCTTGAACTCTGTCACAATCAAATTGCTAGCTTCACATCAAGGGTGGATCTAGACTCTGAGAGTCTATCACCTATAAGTTTACGTGAATCTAATAGCTTTTTATTGAATATAATAAATAGTAATTAATAATAAATCCAATTATTTTATACTGATTTGAGATATCTATACAAAATTTATTAATTTCAAATTTCAGATCCGACTATGCGATCATATAAATTGAAACAAATGGAGTATATAAGGGGCAGAGCCAACTTAGGTTTAGGGTGTTCGGATTGCACTATTTATAAAATGGCTAAAATTATTTTTTCTGTATATATAGTAAATATTGAACCCCTTCAACTTTGTGTGTTTACGTATTCATATTTTAACCTCCTTGATGATAATCCTGACTCCACCGCTACTAATAATTGGAATAACTTCTTACTACAATCATGTTTGATTATGATGAAAATCAGGTTCTTGGTGGATGAGATTCCAATTAGAGTATACAACAACCATGAAAGCATTGGAATTGCATACCCCAAAAGTCAACCAATGAAAGTCTACTGTAGTTTATGGAACGCAGATGAATGGGCTACACAAGGAGGTAGAGTCAAAACTGATTGGACACAAGCACCATTCACTGCCTATTATAGAAACATCAACATCGATGGTTGCGATGTTATATCAGGCGCTTCTTCATGTGCATCGCGGTCTACTAATTCCGCGAACAATGCTAAGTCGTGGGAGACCCATGAGCTCGATGCTAAGGGTCGGAACAGGGTCCGATGGGTGCAAAGCAAACATATGGTTTATAATTATTGTGCCGATTCTAAGAGGTTTCCTCAAGGATATTCACAAGAGTGCAAACGATCAAGGTTTTAAGAAATTGGATTTAATTAATTAATTAATTACATAAGGTTCGAAACTCGATGAATATGTATGTTGGTTATTGGATTGATTGTTTTTTTTGTGTGAAATTCTTTATTGTTTTTGTTTTGTTGTATGATCAATAAAAGGTTGTTTGTTTATTTTCTTTGATTAAATGATATATGTACTATTCAACTTTAAACGTTTGTAGTGGGAGAATTAGAATACCGTCAATCCCTTTATTTAAATTAAATATATTTTTTTTTCCTTTAATGAGTTCTAATGGGAGCAAAAATTGCATGATTTGTTGTTTAAATTGAATGGATTGGTCTATAATTTTTATCTTTAGCAATTGAACTTATGTCTAGTGAAGTATAAGTTCTTTAAAGGTACTGAGTATAACTTGTGGAATATTATTATGTAAAAAAATAAAAGGTTATGCTTTACAAAAGAAAATTATTTATCTTGATGTATAAAAATTAAAGACCAACACAAAACAGGTGGCAATGTTCATTCACCAAAACTTTTGTGGAATAACTACTATTATTTTACTCCTATTACTATAACTTACGCAAAGCAATATTAGCATATCAAGCTCTCTAATCAATTTTTTTTTAAAAATCACAGTTCGTATCATCAATTGTCCTTTTAGCTAGTTGTTAACTGAGCTTGCGTCACAAATCAACATTTAACCTTTGTGAAGACCCTTCAGTTCTATTTCTTTTTCTTGGTTCAATAATTAATTATATGACATTCGTGTAGATATCAACATTGGACGGGGATTGGCTCATAACCGTCACAACTAAATTTGTAATCTCGGACATTACTAAAAATATGACAAGATCAAACAAATATATTTGACTACATATTTTTTGCAAAATATTAATATATATTGAAGCTGTAATTAACGAAAAGCTAGATAACCCAACCAAAAATTGTGCTCACAAATTACATAAGCTACAAATTCTTTCATAATAACCATCTAATTTCTATAATTCATCAGCCTAACTAATATAGATTCACATTGCAAAAGTCCATCCCACCGCATCTTTTCTCTTGATTGTAATTCTTAAGAAAAGTTGAAATTTATGTTATAAATAGTAATCGTAGTAGGGGATTTTTGATATATTGAAAATGACTAATAAAAGTAAAAATTTGTTTTTGAAATAAGAAAGAGTTAATTTTTGTTGACAAGAAATAATAAAGCCAGACCCATATCACCGACATTGTGGTCAATTCTGAAACCAAAAAACATGATTTTGCATCGGTACAAAATTTCTTTATCTTTAATTCCTTTGTAGATCTAGAATGTTTGAATAGTCCAGAACTTCAGATTATACGCGGCACATATCTAGAAATAAGAACACAAGTATCCAGCTACAGATTCAAAATTTAAAGTCAACAAATTTAGCCTTTAAGGTTAGTAGTATTTAGTCGCAATTAAATTTTAAAATTATAGATTCATATTTATTATTTCCTCCGATTTAATTTGATTGTCTTGTTTAATAACTTTCCATGTAACATACTTAAAAATATTGAATTATGAACCCGGTATCGCAAGGGTGGATACAATTAGCGTGTTAGGTAGAATAATGTCAATTTTTTCCTTATGGGTTATTGGTGTCAGCCAACCCCTACGGATCTAATAGCTGTCCCCACCCATCATACTTCCGAAACCGCATCCCCTCCATATCTCCAAACAAACGCGTTACATTTCAATCCTTTCAATTCACAGCTATTTGCTTCATTTTATTCAATTCCCCTTTTCCTCTATCAAACTCTACTGTAATCTGTATATATAATATCCTCCTTTCTGTCTCGATCTCAAAACACACACATTCACAAAAACAGCTCTTATTCATCCCTTTAAATCACTACTCTAATTTCTATAATGTTGCTGCAGCTATCTGTTCTTGCACTTGTCTTGTTATGCCCTGTTTGGGCTGATAATTTCTACCAAGACGCGACGGTCACATTTGGTGACCAGCGCGCTCAGATACAAGATGGAGGGCGCCTTCTCGCCTTGTCCCTTGACAAAATTTCAGGTTCCGGATTTCAGTCTAAGAATGAATATTTATTCGGAAGATTCGATATGCAGCTCAAGCTCGTACCTGGAAATTCTGCTGGCACTGTCACCACATTTTACGTAAGTAATAACACAGTTTTCGTATTCTTACTATAACTAATTAACAAAAAAAAGCATGTCCGCTCAAGTGTTTTTTGTATAATTTCCAGTTGTCTTCTCAAGGAGCCGGGCATGATGAAATTGATTTCGAGTTTCTGGGGAATTCATCAGGACAACCTTACACGGTTCACACCAATGTTTACTCTCAAGGAAAAGGCAATAAAGAACAACAATTCCGCCTCTGGTTTGATCCAACTTCGTCGTTCCACACTTACTCTATTGTTTGGAACTCTCAACGAATCATGTACGTTACAAAATAAACATGTCTAAACATTTACAAATAGTTACTTAGTGTTACTGTTCATGTCTGACATTTTGGGGATTTGTTTCTAATGATTCAGATTTTTGGTGGATAATATCCCAATAAGAGTGTTCAACAACCACGAAGCACTTGGTGTTGCATTCCCAAAGAATCAAGCAATGAGAGTTTACGCGAGTCTATGGAATGCTGATGACTGGGCAACACAAGGAGGACGGGTGAAGACAGATTGGTCTATGGCTCCGTTTACAGCTTCTTACAGGAATTTCAATACAAATGCTTGTGTTTGGTCAGCTGCTACGTCTACTTCGTCTTGTGGAGGTTCTAAGACTGAGTCAGTAAACAATGATCAGACATGGAAAACTCAACAACTGAACGCTAATGGCAGAAATAGGCTTAGATGGGTTCAGCAGAAGTACATGATCTACAATTACTGTGCGGATGCTAATAGGTTCTCTCAAGGTTTTTCTCCTGAATGCAAGCGTTCAAGGTTCTAAGGATATAGTCTATGAATGTTGTCTTTAAAATTATGTTGTTTTACTTTTCTATTCTTTAATTTTGTTCAGGTGGAAAAAGAACATAGTGTAATTATTCATGTAAGCAATATATTCATTATTCTTTTTGTAATCTTGAAATAGAAATAACAATGAATCGTTTTCCTGACAATCCTGTCCATTTTTGTGAGATAGTGGTAAGGTCTGTGTACATTTTAACGTAACTAACCTCTCCAAATCCCACTTGTGGGATTTCACTAGGTATGTTGTATTTTTCATCTCTTGCCTTCTCTAATGGTTCCTTGAGCTGGAAACCTTTTTACCAAGACATTGATCTCACTTGAACAACAAATGTCAATCAGGCAGAGGTCAACATGAAGAATAGTTTTTTGGTCCCTTTCGTCCTGTGGTTAGTACATCGTTTTTCATGTTGAAGATGCAGGTTCGATTCCCATAAGGGATAGATACTCATTCCTGGCCGCTTTCATTTAGTGTTCATTGCTGAGTGATCCTGACTGTTACACTATGCCAGGATCCTGAAAAGGAAGAATAAGACTGATCTGATCTATTTATTGGTCCATTTTCTGTTTTGGTTTTTGTCTTTCGGAAACAGCCTCTCTACCTCCACGAGGTAGGGGCAAGGTATAGATTCTACCCTCCCTAGACTCCACTTGTGGGATTACACGGGCTATGTTGTTGTTGTTCTGTTTTGGTTTATCAGGAACTATGCACACCGTCATGTCGCGTCAAACACATTATAAGCTCTCTATTTACAAGCTTCTCATCAATTATTTTCATATTTTGCAAATTAGTATACTAGTTATCGTGTTACCGTAAAAGTTCACTTCTATTTAAAATCCTGAACCAGAATTTGATTAAACTAAAAAAAAATTACATTTTGTTTATTCCTACCCTTTTAGGGTTATGATTATTTATTTCCAAAATTGTTTAGTAGTACACTTAAACCAAGGATTGTTGTTAAATATTCTAAAATTATTTACACGTTTCCACTTTAATTTGTTTATTCCTAAACCATTTAGGATTTAGGTTAATACTATATATAATACTTGAAGTAGAGTCTTAGCATATTCCATATTTTCATTCAAGTAAATTTTAGTAGAGTAAGTAACGCCTAGCCTAATAACCATGGCACTGTTCATGCCCAGTTTTAGTGTACAACATATTCTCATTCCCACAACACAACATACTACTCGACGTTGTTACCTTCAATCAACAATCCAACAACAAAATTCCCCTTTCTTCGTTAGTTGGTCTTTTCCTCTTTCAGGTACGTCAAAATCAACACAGATGGCAGTTTTATGCCTAACTCAGGAGAAGCAGGATTCGGAGGCATTGCGCGATATGACAAAGGAATGTGGCTAGGTGGATTCTATGGTCGACTTAATATGAAAGCAACGTCAAGTCTGACACCAGAATTTTGGGCTATACACGCTGCCCTAACATAGGTGAAAATTGGCAACCTGAAAAAAGTGATTATTGAAACCGATTCAAATGAGGCCTTGATGTTGCTAATTCGTGTCAAAGAAGTAGCCAAAAATCACCCTGATTATGATGGGATAGAAAAGTGTAGGATTTTGTTGTCTGAGGTCGAGACTTGTCTAATTCATACGTTGAGACAAGGTAACAACTGCGCAGATCAATTGGCAAAGTTGGGAAGAAAACAAAATCAAGACTCGGTGATATTACAAAGTCCACCACCTTTTATGCATCAATGGCTTCTTGCAGACATGGGTCACGTATCTTATGCTAGGTACCCTAATCATGCAACCTAATGTGGATTAGGAACAAAATTGTAAAATTTGTAGAAAATGTAAAGAATTACAAGAATATTGCAATATTGATGTAATGATGATATACATCTTTTCTTAATATTTTCCGTACTAGCTCTATTTGACTAAAGGTTTTAGCAAAAACTTTCATTTATCGCAGAATATTAACCAACGTTTTGAAGATTTGGTTTATTTAGTATATATTGATTAAACATCTTCTTTCTTGCAATCTTAGCCATTTCTGCAAAGTAATATAAATATTCTCAAGTCAAGAAGGAGCAGAAAGAAATAAGTGAATATATAGAAAAATAGTAATTTAGAGGAGTTGTGAGAAGTAATTATTTGTGTAAGCAATTCTTTTTGTAATCATGAAATAGAAAAAACAATGCTTTTCATTTTCAATCAGATGTCTCGTAGGAGAAACCAAATCTAGAATGAATTGAAAAGAACTATTCAGACAGTAAGTGAGTTAAATGTAACATACCAAACTATGCTTTTGCACTGATCACACACCGGAAAGCTAATTGAGCATTGATTCTCGATCGAATTTGAATAGATAGGTCAAGATTCAGAAAAAGATAAACTGGAATAGCTTCAATATGCAAAAGAAATTTTCTTCTCTATGAATCCCAAAATGGGACTTTGTCAATAGAATCCGAAGATTGATATGCTATGTGAACCGATGGCTTCATTCCTTACTTAAGTATAATGTACTTACGAGTTCAGGGTTCACATGTTCCAGGAAAGAAAAAGGACAGTAAATTCAACCTGGTTTTGCTGCTGAACACCTCAAAAATTCTGAAGCAAGCTTTAATCCTACTTCTCTACTTGACCTGCAGAAGTACAAAACAAATAAGGAATGGCATCAGGTCCAAACACGATAGAGATATCGACATTTGAGGAAGGAACACTTCATTTTCGAAGCATCCATAAAGTACTGGTCTCCAACCCATTGCAGGATAAGCTATGAGTGGTATAACTAGTCCATAGCCTCATTTCACTCAGTTTTCCAGGTTCCCCCTACTGAAAAGTCAACAATAACTCAAATGAAAATATGAAATGCTGCAAATTTCCTTTGGTTTTAGGTTGTTTGTAAGACCCCTAGGATCTAACACTGTCTCCAATTAGATCATTTTCCTCTTCAAGACGGATAGAGAAGGAAGAAAAGAAAAAGAGATATCCAATAGACGAGATATGCTTTGAATATAGCGTCCCAACCATTGCATCTACTCCCTCCATAGTTCTCCACTTCTCCTCACCAAAATGGATCATGAAGAAAACAACAAAACAGGATTCTCAGTATACCACATCTTTAATAGTATAACCACATGAATGGGATAAGATAACTTCCCAACAGAGGCCTAAGCTGTAGCTACTGTGCATTTCAAAGGCAACAGAGCTAACAACTGGTAAGGTTGAAAATGTGAGACCATACATTTAAGTGCCAAAAGTGATGGAGTCAACAACTAACAATGAGAAATGATGGATAAACTTGCATAAACCAGGTACATATAGTGAATTTTCAAGCTACATAATGAAGTGGACTGAGAACCATCACATCTCATGACCCACCCATATAACAAGTCATGTTCAGCACTTTTCAGACTAATATACAGTTCAATACTGAGGCATGAATCAATAAAACAGCCAGGCGCCAGCCCCAATCCACATTGAAAAAAGGACAAAATCGGAGAGCTGCAGGTGCCAATGTTAACAAGCTGATGGTAATAACCCACGATGGCTGGTTGCGAAAGCATCTCTTTTAACCCACAACAACCTATAGAGAAGAGTTATTATGTGGAAGAGACGCAAAAAGCAACAAGCACAGTTTTCTTTACTGTCCAATTACAGATCAAATTTGGCAATTATTTTGGATTCTGGGAGTCAAATGGTCCATGCTAAACAACACTGCTGAATTTTTGAGAAGCTGGAACAGGGCAGATTCAGACCGAATAAAGATAACATGCTGGAACAGTATACCAGTTTGTAGATGGACACGGTTTGGAAAGAGAGGAACCTGAGATGCTTCAAAGATGAGACAATGACATCTAGAAGATAAAGGCCAACAACATTTTTTGTTTTACTTTTGGTGTAGAATGAAACTTGCAAATGAAGCTAAATCTATCATAGAGCTCCTAAAATTCCTATAGATTTAGATAAGGCTATACTTGAATCTTCACACTTTAGACACAATGTACATAGTTCCAGCACAATCTTAGTGCTGTTTATGAATACAAACCTACCATTCCATAAGAAAAACATCATCTAAAGAAACTAGAGTAGCAAGTTCATGGCAATTGAGAATGTACTAACAAATTAGGGATCATCTTTCTAGTTTTTTTCCCACTGCAACGCTACTAATTGTAGGAAGGGGCATTTATTAATCAAACCAAAAAGAAAACTACGAAAATGTTGTCATGTGATTGCAATAGCAACAACCCTGCTTCACCGTGATATAGCTCCAACACTTAATAAAGCCGAAACAATCAATAAAGTGTTTAAACAATTCAATCATTTGACGTAAACACATTATTACATACAGATTCAGCAACTCTTTAACCTTTTCCAGCAGAGTGAAAGAGAAAAACAAAGCAGTCTAATGCATAAGCAAATGGAAGAATATAGGATTTTACCTAAATCAAGTAGTCAGAGCATATACAGTTACAAAGTTTCAATAGGAAGCACTCAATGACCTTGCAAAATATTTATCCAGCCTTCCATGATGTACAAAGAATAGCATCATATCTTAGTCAGAGATGGGAAAAGTAGAATCATGAACTAAGAATGAGAAACAAATTCATAAAGCTAATGACTGGTTTCGTAGTAGAAGAGATTCAAGTGCGGTGTTTGACTAAGAGGAAAGTACATTACAATAGTTTACCCTTTGCCTGGTGAGGAGCTATATGAGCCTCAACCTACAGTCTTAACAGAAGTTTCAGAAATGAGTTTCTACAGGCATCATTTGGAATTTTGATAGAAGTTGCGAACTTCTCTTTCTTTCAAGATGATCCCTATAACCATACCAACAGTACTGCCATTGTTTGACACCATAGTACAACACTACTACTACAACTATCAGTTAATCATGTAGAGAAAGCACTCTCTGTCAATAAAACAAGAAATGCTCAAAATAACAGGAAGGGAACTGGAATAGATAAGTATGACATATTTATAGCTACCAATTATGTCAAGGGGTAGGCTCGTTCTTTAGCCCCTTACTTGCACAACCAAATGTTTTCAGTTCAGTACATTACTCAAGAAGCTAAAAACAACACTGAAGAATATCCCTACATTTGATCTGAATGCCAGGAAGAAACCATGTCAACCATGAGCTGATTCATTGCCTTTTTATATAATAGAAAAATTATATCATGTGACACGGATACAATTTGAAACCAATTGATAAACAATGTATAATTGCTGGAAGAAGAGGAGTCAATGGCCCTCCAGTAGTGACTGGATTACCAAAAAAGAAACTCAATCCAAATAACAAACAAATAATGCCAAGCTCAGCCTAAAATTGCATGGACAATCAGATTAAATTCTGAGAACATAACGCAACCTGTGATCTTCAAACAGAGCTAAATGCATGATATCTTCTCTGAGAAGTAATACCTGAACACACATATCTTTAGTACATACATAATCACTGCGACAATAATCAAAGAACTGCTTTGAAGATGGAAGAAGATGAATCATGCTAAAGAGCCATGTTAAGACAAGGAATGAGAAGAAATTTCATAATGAAAAAGAAGAAGTGTTCGACTAAGAGTAAAAATAGAAAGAATTGAACGATATTTCATAGATTTCATGCCCAGTACAATCTCTTATAGAAGTTAAATAAACCTGAAAATATTAAATGTAGCAACATCAAGCGTATAAAGAGATTTTGAACAAAATTAAACCATAAAAAAGGTTTACAACTTAAGAGCCGATATTGCCTCAGATTTAAAGTCAACCCTCAAACTCAACACTCTTCTAACCTCAGCTGGAGTAAGTCGCCAGGTCATGGGTCCTGAGTTTTCACCCCAGAAATCCAGAATCTCAGAGACCTTCTCCAAGTTTAATATTGTAGCCATTTGGGTTAGACGAGCAAACTTGTCCCTAACAGTCCTCTGGGTCATGTTGGAGAAGTAGCTCACAAGGGCTCGAATATCTCTGTCAAGTTGAAGACCTCCAAGTTGACTGAATCTCTTTTGCATCATGATAACCTCAAGCCTCTTAACAACAAAATCAATGACCAGATGTACAAGCGAGTCATAATTGTTAGCAGTCATCAATGGTTGAAGCCAAGCCACATTGGTCTCTACAGCATGGAGAAGCCTTTGAACCCATGGGTCATTTACCTCATTGTCAGCATATTCAGATTCAGATAGCTCATAGCTGATTGTTGCAACAGTATCCAACACTGGCCGAATTCGAGGTGTCACAGTAGCCACTAGTTGTTCCAAGCCAATGTTCAAGGCCTTCTTGAAACCATTGCTTGTCTCATTTAATTCAGATAAACATGATTTGACCCTCTCTCTATCTGCTGGTGCAGAAAACACCTGACAATGCACTCCAATTAAGAACAGCAAAAGAGCCAAAGGTAGAAAATAAAAAAGAAAAAGGTAACCTAAATGGTATCTTCTGAATGAGATTTGAGGTTATGATTCATCCTGAAGGTAATTTTTTTTGATAAGCGATTAGCTTCAGAATGAATCATAACCCCAATAATATCTTTGACGTTCAAAGATTAAAGGCAAGAGATGAATGTAACAGATATCATTCTAGATTTCAAAGGTAAGGGTGAGAAAGCAAAGGAAAAAAAAGGGCAGCCTAAACATGGTATATCCCAATGGAATCTGAGGCTATAGATGGATACTTAAAGTTCATGGGATTCTCAGAAGCACAATAGTTTTTATGTCACAAGACTATGACATGAAATGGATGTAACAAACTATCATTCTAGAATTCAATGTTCAACTTACTTATCAAATAAATTAATCAGAAAAATGGATATAGCGTGAGGGTTTCATTTCTCTCTCGGTGCATGGTACACTAATGTGCGCTATCCATGGGAAAGAGAGCATGGATCCCAACTCTGAAGGCAGCAATGGCAATGGACTCTACAATGCAAGTGACGGGGAAACAGAAGAAGAAGGGACATCAAGCAAGCCTTGTTCAGGAAGCAAGCAGTGAAACCAATGAAGCAGCAGAAGGTAAAATAGGGGAAATAACATCTCCTAGGGTTATGATTCAGGAATCGATTAGAAAACCAGATCCATCAAAATAGAAGGAATGGGATGAAATGATGCAGGCATCGAGCAGTAGCAGCAAACAGTCCTGGGCAGATGAAGTAGAAGTAATGCAGGAAGTTCGAAGGAAACCATCAATTTGGGAAAACTTCGACATAAACAAGGTATCAAATGCTGGTTTTCAACTTGAATTTGTAGCTACAGAAATACATGAGGAGTCTGCTGTCTGTGAAATTGGGATAGAAGATTTAAGTTCAGAAATTGCATATTGGAGAAATTCAGTTGTGTGTTATGTGTTGGGAGCCCACCCTCCCTTCTCTATTTTAAATGGCTATGTCCAGCGTCTGTGGGGGAAACATGGTATCAACAAGGTGCATATGTTGAAGAATGGCATAGTTCTGGTTCGTTTAGACTCTATTGCTGGGAAGGATGAAGCTATCCAGGGAGGGATTTACCATTTTGACAATAAACCATTTATTATTAAAGCATGGAATGAGGATATGGAGTTCACGAGAGAGGAGATCTATATTGTCCCTATATGGGTGAAATTACCTGGGTTGGACTTCAAATACTGGAGCCCAAAACGGCTTAGTAAGATATTAGGGAGTGGATAAATACGTTACACTGCTCCAAAAGAGCTCATAGATGCACTAACTTAGTGTCTAGAATTTGTAACTAGATTGTCAGTGTGGTACTGTGGTTTGTTTGTTTTTTGTTTTGCTTGAGGTCTAGATACTTGCTGCAATCTTCCTAGAAGAGAGTGGTGATACTGGATGCTCCTTAATTCTGTAAATGGCTCTTGTTGCAATGGTAATATTTCACAGTTATAACCAAAAAAAACTTACTTATCACCCAAAAAACCAAAAAAGCTAACCAGATTAGAACTAAAATGGATGTGGTACAGTACATCATATTGAGATTAGTTATTTAATTATGTTAAGTTAGCACTCACTTGATAGTTAGTAAGTCAAGCATTCTGTTAGGACAGCTATCACCAGGCTGTTAGGATTCGTTAGTGCTCTTAGTCAGTTAGCAGCTTAGATATTTTCTCTCTCTTGTATTGTATAAGTAGTTCTCCTTGAATCACTTTCTTAGCTCAATTTTCATAATACAGAAAGGGAAGTCAATTCTCCCAAACATCTCTCTCTCACTCTGTATCTGATGATTTCTAGGTCTCATCGTTAATGATGAACCTTTAGCTCTAGTTTCTGGAATTAACACATCATGCTAGTCCATCCGCCCGTGTACTAACATTCCATAGCATATATGAAGTTGAGCAACAAAATTACAGCTTTACTTATTCACCTCTTAAAAAGCAGATGCCACATTTTCATAAACTAGACTAACATTGAATTGAAATAATAAGAGCGATCAATAATGAATCTAGGACTAACCTCAGCACATTGTTCTTCAATCTCATGCCGTAATTTCAATGCATACTCACCACTCACATCCATATTATTCAAAGCCGTGGCAATCTCTGTACCAGTCTTTTGTACAGCAACGCCACCGGTGAACAGCTTTGCTCCAAGATTAGGCTCTCTGACCTTCTGCTGCAAAGCCTCATTGAACTCACCACCTAATAGACTTACAGCACTGCTTAAAACTGCAATCACAGAGTTGATATTTGAAGTGGATATGGACCTTCGACAACAGCTCTGCAGAACATAGAAGACATCGTCCACCATGGAAGTTGTGAGACTATCGAACACGAGTTCATCAATTTTTATAGCTTTTCTCACATTCTCAACCATGAAGTATCCTTCCAAGATCACATAATAACCGGTAATATCTTGCACAACTTTACTGAAATTACCACTCCTAAAAGCCTTTGTGGCACGGGGACCTAATTCGGGATCAACAGAACTCAAACCCCTAATCTTTGATATCATATACCCCGTGTAATCCTCACCCAACTGTGTCAAAGACAAGATCTCCTCCAAATAAACTTCGATATCTCTGGGGTCTGGTCCTTCGATTCCAACAGACAGCAAATCGCTCTTGTAAGAATTAATCTCAGAAGTCACTTTCGCTAGTTTCCGGTACTCCATGTACTTCTTAATAATAGTGGAACCGCGAGAATCACACTCTTCTTGAAGTTCACATATTGCATAAACAATCCCATCCTCTCCACACAAGCTCCTTAAAGTTTCATCATTCTCTTCAATAGCCAAGACGATATCTTTGAATAAATTAGTCAAACAGGATACAAAATTAAGCTGGTTCTGGCTAGATCCCTGCTGATCACTCATCATTTCGACCAATTGCTCATACTCAAGGCGCGATCTCATGGCAATTACCTTCTTCAAATACGCCACGTACACTTGCAGTCCCTCCTCCTCCAGTGCCAACGGAGGATACAGCCTTATGAACCGCAGAACGGTGGAATGATCGCGTTGATCAACTGCTGCAGCCAATTTACGCCGGACAATCCCTTCAAGCTGCTTCTTAGAGGCGAGGAGCTGGTCTCTCTGGTCAGAAGCAGCTGAATCCTTGTACTTAGCATCAAGTTGAAGGAAAGTCTGAACATAATTAGCAGCTGATTCAAAGTCCTCAGATGCAAGTGCCTTACGTACACCGTCTAAACAATTAGAGCGATCAACGATAGCATCTATACGAAGGAGAGTGTCGTTAACACGCGATTGACCTAGATCGAGCTGACGGACTTTGGCACTTACCTGATCAGCAAGGAGAGAAGTGGAACTGATGTTGGAGAAGAGGTGATCTGCGTCTGCTTTAACAATGTCGAGAACTTGAGCGGATTTTTGAAGGCCGGAAAGCTGCTTATCAAGGTCAGATCGATGGGAAAGGATAGTGTCAAGTTCTAGATCTAGGGCTCGTTGATATGCAATGCATTCATGGAGAAGTCTAGTCATGTCTCCAACGTCAGTGAGATTCCGAACCTCTTCCAACGCCTCCGGTGTACCGAATTTCAAGGGAGATGAAACTAAGTTGGTGCCTTCGCCGGATTCTCCTTTCAGTGCCATTTCTTCCGGCCAAATTTGATGAATTTCTCGAATCTGTGAGTGTTATTTTGGATTCATTTGGTGAAGCTTTGAATTATTTTTGAGGGAAAATTGCAGTCCCGTTTTGAGGAAGAAGACGGGTCAAAAAAATCAAACTTATTACAGTAATAGCTTAATTTCTTCCATAAATTACGAAATTAACCACTTTTTATCCAATAGCCAATGTTAGTCCATTTAAAATATAGCCTCTTCTTGTATTTCTCAACGAGATTTGAATTAGTATTAGTCCATACCGGTGTCGTTTAGTTAATTTTGTTCGTGCTTTTTTCTTTTAGTTATGTTGATCATTTGTTTCATTTCTAGTCGGTTAGTATATTTTCATCCTTTTTTTATAATGACATAAGTTTTATTTTGAATCGATATTTGAAAGTTTAATTTTGAGATTATTTGAAATTGTTAAATCATGAAGAGAATAAGAAATATTTTTGTATGGAAAAAGGCTTGAGTAAAGAGATCATTTGAGTGTGGTTCTAAAAGTCAACAACTATCTTTGAGTGTCAACACGAGTGAAATGACGTTAACATAAGTGATACACATGACAGAGTGACATGTGAGGTTCATTATTTTTACTATTTAGCAACCTGCATATAACTTATACATGTATAAGTTAAGAGAATTTTTTTGTTTATATTATGTAGGATAGAAAGTGAAATGACTAATACATAAATAACTAAATATTTATATAACTAAAAGCCGCATAAAATAATATACAAACTCTTTCATACCTAGTTCTTACCTTACTAATACTCATATAACTCTGGCAACTGAACAGTTCATTATACCAAGTTGCTTGTCTTTTTAGACCAAACAAGTAGACCATAGTCCATGCATGGCTGGCACCCTTTACTAATTTGACTAGACATGAAGTATAAGAAAAATAACGAGGAATTTTAAATTAAGAATGAATATAATTATATAATGTACTAAAATGTTTTTAAATTGGGAAAAAGGACAAATATACCTCCGAACTATCGTTAATGGTATACAAATACCCTCCGTCATACTTTTCGTTCATTAGTGCCCCTGCCGTCCAAAAATCAGTGCACATTTGCCCCTAGCACTAATAGAAGACTTATTTGGTACACGTGGCGCAATCCTACGACTCAACCCAGTTTGACCAATTATTTAATCCAAAATTCAAATACCCGCCCATTACCCGTTTAACCCACCCGATACACCCATTACCCACATCTATTAACAATGGTGGTTTCTTTTTTCTTCATCTTCTTCCGTTTTTCACCTCAGTACTACTACTTATCATTTGCCGCCACCACCACTACCGCCGTCTCCGGCAACAACCGTCGCGTTCTCCATGAACTCTTTTTCCCATTAGACTCATCACCGCCTTCTTCTCAACCACCTATACCTTCTTCTCAACCAACTATACCTTCTCCTCCGCCCTTACAGAGTACCCATTTCAAGGTTCTACTACTCCTGATAACAGTGATAATAACCCTTTTTTCTCTACTTATCCTTCTCTTCCACCGCCCATGTTTCCCCTGCTGATTTTGTTCCTGCAAATGTCTCTTCTATTATCCTCCCAAATACCTCCAAATCTAACCCTGTTTCAACTAAACCCATTGTCACTGCTATTATCTCTGTTGTTGTTGTTGTCATTGTTCTATCTATTACTATCTTTTTGCATATATGAAAGCGAAGGAAACAAAGTGACCGAAAAACTCAAAGATCTGATAGTAATAGCAATGGGTTGAGTCAGGATGGTGCTAAGAATGATGCTAATAATGGTATTCCTAATCTTCAAAGACCGTCTCAGACTAGTTCGGAGTTTCTCTATTTGGGTACTCTTGCCAGCTCACATGGCGGAGTTGAAACACATAATGCGCAGAATCGTAATGGTAGTAACACTAGCTCTGCTCCTTCTTTGAGAAAAATGGACTCGCCGGAGCTCCGTCCGTTGCTGCCGTTACATGGACGAAATTTGAGACAGAGTTATGGGAATACCAGGTTTTTCTCCGGTACTGCTGAAAATGATGTGAATTTTTACTCTTCTGCCGGATCTATGGGTGGTAGAGACAATGCCTCTCTATCATGTTACATCAGTCTTAATTCATTTGCATTCAACGAGGTTTTAGATTTTAAAAGTTTAACACTACAATAAAAACTAACTTCACAATTGAATATTTATAGATATTTAGTGCATTTTTCAATATGTATATACAAATTCACTTGAACTCATAACCAACACTATAATTCTGCTCCTCATGGAAAAACATATAAATTTTTGTCTTGAATTTCTGAAGGGACACTTATTTTGATATGGAGGGAGTATAAGCTTAGCTCTTGGCCTCTAGAACCGAAGGAATTTACCCAGGAAGAGGGGAAGCAAAGAGTCTAGTCAATTGAAAGATTGAACACAGATCAATTCAGATTCATGTCTACGTTAAAGGAGGTAAAATGATTCCTACTAAGGAGGTGGAACAAATTCTTTATGCAGTGGGAAACTGACCAAATTTGGAGGGGTGTGAGGAAAATCTTTTTGAAAAGACCCCGTCTAGAATAGACATTACCTTTGTCTATTCCCATACTGAAGTAGACATTTTCCTAAACTTTTAGGGGTTGTTTGGTGTGGTGGATAAGGTGGGTTAATCCCAGGATAAATTTTGATCATCTTTTATTCCTTTGTTTGGTTGCACGGCTTGGGATAACTTATCCCAGGATTAATAATTAGTCCTGGAATAAGTTATACCTAGCTTTGGGTGGAATAGTAATACCGGGATAAGTTATCCCAGTATAAAATAGAAAAAATGACAAAAGTGTCCCTTTAAACTCTTTTTATACCTCACTTTTTATATCCATGTATATTCACATTATTTTTAATATCATGTATAATAACATTCAGAATTTTCACTACTTATTTTTATGAAAATTCTTCATATTTTTCATTAAAAAATTACACTACATAAATATAATTTTTATTTATGAATTGATTTGACTAATTCTTATGTTTATTATATTTTTATTTCTCTACTACCAATTACATATTTTTAATTATATATTCTTTTAGTTGCTTAAAAAATTGTATTTTATATATGAATTAAAATGAGAAAAAAAACGAAATGCTACAATATCAAATACAAGCTTCTTGTGCAGTCTTCTTGGAAATTATAGTTTATGCTGGTATTCTTTTAGCTAGATTTTTTGTGTACTTTTTCATAATCTTCTTTTCATCTCATGTACGTTAATTTCAGGAAGAATTTCTATTGTTAGTTCATATAAATTTTGAAGGAAATAGTAACATGAAATATGATTTTAAAAAATAAAGATAACTTTAGTATTTTACAATTTAAGAGTGATATGTGTTTAAATGAAGTGACATAAATTATTTTATACTTTAGTAAATTTAAGATGAAAATTTTATTCTTAAACACATATGGTTACAATTATGGAATGCACACGCAAAAATATTTAAGCTAAGTAAGATCAAATAAATTTACTTTTAAAAATGAATAACTAAAGCTTGCAAAGTAAATATAAAAAACTAATCAAATTGAAGGGTATTTTTGTAATCAAACAACTTATTCTTAGAATTTATGTAATACATATTATTTTGAATGCAACCAACCAAACACTCAATAAAAAATAATCCCATCATAACTCATCTCAATATAACTTATCACATCATAATTAATCTCATCATAACTTGTATTCAAACCAAACGACCCCTTAATACACAAAGGAGGGGCGGCTGTACAAGTTGATGATTTGGATCTAGGCAACAAGTCTTGAACACGCATCTCGACTAATTCCACGGGTACCAGATAACTCTGTCCACTAAGGTATTGAACACTCTACTAGGGCAATGTATTTTTCTATAAAATACACCACACTTGGGATTTTTCATCTCCGCTTATTTGTTTCTCTTCTTTCCCACCTTCGAACTGAACCGTCTTACATGTTTCTCTCTAGGTTTTGGACAAAAACTCCAGCACAACAATGACTAAGGCTCTTACAATGAGGTTCTCAACAGAAGTTGCTCTGCCAAAATTTACCACCGTGGTGAAGTCTCCGCCACCAAAAATACATTTGGACACCATTATTGAGGAAGAAGCTTATGTATCAACTACTGTTTCAGTTTCTATAGACAGAAAGATGGAACAGGAGAGATACCATAAAAGTTCTCTCTCCACATAATGTCTATGGCCTTGTCACTGTCAAAATAACAAGCGTTTTGAAGAAATGGGAGGAGCTAATTCATACCCCTCCACTCAGTCCCGGTTTTTTACCATTGACAAGGGCCTGTTTCAGTTGCATATCATAAGGAATGCTAACAACTGCTTCAAATACAGTATCAGGAAGTACCAACTACCACTTGTGGAACCTCAACACGGAGACTTCTTTTACTTTGATTGATAAATTAGGAGCTGTTTCCTGCTAAAGTAGCAAAGATGTTCCTTCTTTAGTTTTTTTTTTTTCCTTCTCCATTTTTCCCCTGTTGTGAGCTCTACCATTCACAGCCTATATTTTATTGGCAGTGATGATGAGTTCAGTTTTTAAGAAGCTTGGTACACACCCCCCCCCCCTCTCTTTCACCACAAATTTTGTTATCTATGATGAATAAAAGGAAAAACTTTCTGTTCAGTTCTGCAAGCAGGAGGGTAAATATTGAACCAAGCAGATAATGACAAAAAAAGATCGATAACAGTAAAACTCAAGCAGCTTCATAATTGAGGCAATCACGACTTGTAACTTAAAAGCAGAATAAGTGAAGCTAAATCTGCAATGAACACTCTTACTCCTATTAGCTATAGAATATAACAATTAGTATTTGCTAATTGCCACAAGAAATGGTGAAATAGGAGGACGGGGAAAGAACCTTCATATTTTTGCATTGCGATACACAACCTACTTAATTTGGAGAAAAAGAAAGGAAAAAAAGTAATCGTTTTAACCTACTTAAAACAGTGTGCAATAAGCAGAAATGTGAAAATTCACCAACAGCAGAATAGAATATTGTCAAATACCATACCAAAGGGCTAGTCCTAAGAGCTTTAAACAGGCTAAAGTAACACTTTTCTTTTACCCTTTTTAGGCTAAAGCACATAGACAAAGAACAATTACCTGGTAACCTCAAATTCTATTCGTACCACGCCCATCACTGCTCAACTGCCACCCCATAACGAATCCTGCATAGGTTTAAAGGGTGCCAGAATTTGACTCCTAGATTGTCCTTTTCACTCAACGAACACTTTCCACCAATTGCAGAAAATTGTAAAAATCAGACAACAATAAATGGTGATAATCAACGAAATGGAGGGAATTGATCTTGGTGAAACCTCTGAATGTAGATGACATCCATTGAGATCTCCAAGCAATTTTCTACTTGATTTTTTTTTTTTCGATTTGCCACCTTTACACCCTTTGACAACAAGTAAATAGTGAGCGAAGTACATTGTTGAACTGCAAGGCACATACCATGTAATGGAAACAGTAGAGCTACTTGTTCCCTCGTTTTTTGAATTTCATTTCAAATTGAATGATAATGAGTTTACAAGATGACGCGTCTAACCTAGAGCATCCTAAGATTTTCAATATTGGAACTTCTTTTCTCCAAGCTACTATGACTACATGTGTTATCATCATTCATCTTGAGCAATTCAAACAAATGATGGACTTGTCGCCCTTTACAAAGAGGAACTCAAATGACATGTATCACTATATACATTGCAACAGCACATAACAATGGCCAATTCTCTGCAGCTCACCTTCTACAGCATAAAGTATATTTGACAAGCAACCGGCAAAACTCACCCACATGATGTGCTGATCATCGCACTCCTCTAGCAATTGATTAAACCCATGCATGAGGAGAGGAGCCATGTATAACCCCAGCTATAACTGGCACGCAAAAAGTAATTAGGCTATTCACCTCTAGTTTCTTTACAGGCCTCTTCCCACTTCTTCAAGTGCTGCTGCCATTGATGCTGAGGCCTCCTCGAGTGTTCGTCTTTTCTGAACTGAGTTGAAAGCCTCCAGAATATCACCCACCTCAAAGTCATCGAAATCCTCAACCCCAATACCACACTCCAGTCCCGCATTAACCTGTCATAAACGCAAATTGTAGTATATCAGGACAACCGATCAAACAATTTTTTGGCTACTTGTGTAAAGATATATGCATAGCCTGAATTTCAATGACAATATGGAATTTAGACAAAATAGAAGTTTAGGATTCCGGTTTCAACAATTGTTAATTTTATCGATCCTTCTTCAACAAGAATTGGAATAATACATTCTGCAAAATCCAACAAAGGACCTCTCTTTAATATGTTGATAACATCTTTGTATCTAACCAGCTTTTATATACAATGCAAATTTTCAAAGAGTATACCTATCTCAAGGGCGAAAGACCTATTTGCCTGGAATAACTGACAGCACACACTTAGAAAGAAACTCCAGATGAATAATCTTTTATGTCTAATGCAAAATCAAAAGAACTCCAAGTTGCAAAAGTTAATCATGAAAATAGCAGTCAGAGCGAGTCTCAGTGCTACTTGGCACTTCCACTTGTAAGTTTTCTATTTTTAGTCAAAGACAAGATACAATAACCTAACTAGTAACTACACTTTAAAATGTCCAGAATATCAAATTGTCACTACAGGACTCTTCTCTTCAAGTAAACCTCGACCAAAAAATTTCTGTAAACTGCCGTTGCTATCTGCCATGGAAGGAGGTTGCAGGCGAGGAGGAAAGAAGAGGTCCAGATAAAAGAGCTGTCCTGTTGAGGAGGTTTTTATGATTCAATTGGGAAGTATACAAAAAGCGACAAAAGCTCTTTCATATTTGAGGAGAATATTTTAGCTGAATGACGAGGAAATGCTTTTGTATATAGTAATATTCAATTGCTGAAGTATCTTAGTGCCAAACAACTAAATACAAAATGTGCAAGAAATATAAATGCTAAGGATCGATCCAATTATCTGCTAATCCCATTCCAGGTAACCCTTAAAGTCAGCAGAAAGTGCTAGCATGTTTCACCAATCATATAGCCTTAATTAACTCAAAATAAGTTGCTTAAAAGCACACAAAAAGCATTTTTCCATTTTTCTTTTTCTTTGTTTTAAATTTTTGTTTCTTTCTTGATATAGAAAAACTGAAGGCATAGTATTCTCTTTCCCCTAGATTATCTAAAAAAGAAAAGTGTTTGTTTGTATACCTCTTTCACAGCTTCCTTCACCCGTCTTAAAGATTCGACCACACCAACATGAACTTCTTTGCCTTTTCTAGTGACACGAATACCACATTCTTCCACTACTTTTCCCTCTGTTACCATGCATCCAGCAACACGGCCACTACCACTGCTGAACACAGCACGTACTTCTGCTGAACCAATTGGCATTTGTTCCTGCAAATATTCAAAGAGAGTCACATCATTTTCAAGTACTTCCTAGTCCATAGGATCCAACAGAAAACATGATAAAATTTTGACAAGAAAAAGAAAAAAAAAAGATAACATTTTCCCACAAAAAGGCTTGGTAACTATGTTCCTTTTCCATCAAAAACTCCAATTATTTAAACATTTTTAAACTTAAGTGAAGTAATGAAGTTAAACCCTTGAAACTCTCTATAAGTTACTGTAACCTACAATTCACCCCTTCCCCTCAATCCTCAGGAAATTTCAGAAAGAAACAGAATGCAAATTTAGCATAATAACTTTTATTCAATAGAAAGCAAAAAATCAATCAAGTATAATTAAAGTTGTAAGATTAAACTTTGTAACTGAGAACGTGACTGATCTACAAAAATCCCACCCGCTCAATGCACTCAAGAAATGTCAAAAAGACACATGACAAACATATTATGCATGTTTACCTCAACTGATTCCAGAAGTCCCTCCATTGCTTTTCGCACATCGTCAATAAGATCATATATAACTTTGTATAGTCGGATTTCAACACCTTTATTGTCTGCATAGCTCTTGACAGAACCCGGAGTTCTAACATTAAAGCCAAAAATAATAGCTTTACTTGCTACAGCAAGATCAACATCACTGGCACTCACATCGCCAGTAGCTTGCAGTAGGAACTTCAAAGTGACATTTTCCTGTGGAAGAACCTGAAGAGCTTGTCTGACAGCCTCAATGGATCCCTGTACAGGATTTAGGGATAGTAGTTAGTAGGTAACAAGGCAACCTCATCTTAGTGAATGATCATCAAACGTATTACATGTGTGTGAGTGACGGGATATAGCTATTATTGATCTTTTAAAAGATGGTGCGGCAAAAATGGTTTGAAGAATGATCTAAAATGTATCTGAATAATTTTATTAAGCATAGAGAGCTTTAAATTGCCAACTTAAAACAAAAAATCTGCATATTTTAAAATTCAAAGACCTAAATTTGAACTGTTGATTGCTGTTTGTGGAGCCAAAAAAAGGAAAGATATAGTTTAGATTTTCTTCAATAAGATCTCGCACCGATGCATTCAAAGGTATTAAATACTTGAAACATATTGAGACATGGTCCAACAAAAATTAAACAGTAAATCTGTCAGCAACAGATAGGTAACAATCAAAAAATTCAACCAGCTAAATGCACCATCTAAATGTATGCATTTAAACTGCTAAAGACCACACAAAAGAAATAGAGCATAATGATGATTATCACTGCCATTTACAACATACATCCCACAAGCAGAAAAAAGATCTGCATTATTATCTCTTGAAGTCTTATGGCAACGTAAAAAAAAACAGAGAGATGAAATTTGGGGCACCTCAGCAATTAGAAGGTCCAATTTATTTTCTTGGCTAGCACTGAATAATGCAAAAGAGTCAGCATTAGATCAATGTCGCTATTAAGCGAGTGAAAGATGAACCAAAAGAAACTAGGAAGTTGTACTCTTCTCGAAAATCTAATGAAGACTCTTATCATGATATAACTTTATTAGTTGAAAGCCTCCATAAAGTTAACTGAGCTAAGAATTTCAAAATAGTGTTCATTAACATAATTCTTGAAATACCAAGAACCGTAAGCACAACCAGATCTACGACATATCTCTCTAGAGAAGCAAATAGACTTCTTATAATGCTTTTCAGCCTTTTCTAAAGTAAAAAAGATATTTATACCTGAAGATCAACTTTCAGAATAATATTTAATTGGTGCAAGTCTAGACCAGTTCCTCCTGAAACAGCAGAAGCAAAAGAAGAGAGTGTAATTTTCCCATCTCCGGCCTTTTCTGATAAACGGTCACTCCGCAAAGACTCCGCTCGTTCTTCAGCCATTTCACGAGCAATATCAAGAGACTCAACAACCTCAAACTCGTCACCAGCAAATGGAACATTGTTCAATCCAATCACCTGTGTATTGGCTAATCATGTTGAGTATTTAAACACACACACATATAAAATAGGGGAACTTACCTATATGTACAGTTCGTCCAAACTTATTTACCAATATGGCCGAAATATATAAAACCTATACACTGATTATGTATATTATACTAAAATATACAAAACCTATACATTTGCTGGTAATTTTGTAAACTAGATCCCTAGAAAAATATACACTCACAAAGACAGAGCAAGTGCTCTTTTTTTGACAAGGTAAATAATTTTAGTTAACGCTGGGGAAACACAGACAGAGTAACCATTAAAAGTAAGTTAGAGATGTTGTGTTCAGTCAAGAATTTCACTATGTATATAAGACACAAATGGCGGAAAACGGTCAATAGAGCTTTATTTTGGTAAGACACTTGACTATAAAATTGTAAATTTCACTTACTTTCTTTCGGTAGGCCACATGGCTAAGAGATTTTAAATCCCACGAGGATAAGACAAATAAAACGGGTGCTATGACTCAAATAGACTGGCCACGTCACAACCCATAGTGACATAGTCCATCCTTGAATCTAATCAGAATTTTTGTTCAGTTTTTTGAGAAAAGGGTAACCTTATATTCACACCAAAAAATTCATCATCCAAAAAATGATGAAAGAAATTTACATCCCACATAGGGTATTCTTTACAAGTTTCCTATAAAATCAACTAATTCTACTATCGGAATTTTTGTTCAGTTGTAATTTATTATCTACAGAAGTCACTGATAGCAACTTCTGAAACATGGCTAAAGTATACTTCCACCGAAATTGCAGGGGCTTCCTGTTTGGCGACTAACAGTTAGTCCATGACCTCTTAAGAGGAAATCTAGTACAAGGTGCCGCTGAGGACACTTAATTGGCTGAGTAGATGGGAAGAAAAGAAGATACAATAAAAGGAAGCATACCTGCACAGGCATGGAGGGTCCAGCTTCATCAACACGTTTTCCCTTATCATCAAACAGAGCCCGCACCTTGAAATATGTAAAACACGTATTATTTCATATTGGGAAAATTGTAGAAAATGATCAATTAAGAAACATATATATTGCTGAATAGATAGGTAGGACTAGACTATGAATTTCTTGTAAGCCAAATCAGCCTCTTTTTAACCCTTAGAATCATCCATAGAGGGAAAACCGAAACAGTGAATTAAATAAAAAAGCACTTCCCAAATTCTTTCCAAGTTCTAATTTGCTAACCTTTCCATAAGCTCCACCACAAACTACTACATCTCCTCCTTTCAGGGTACCATTCTGCACAATGAACGTTGCTACAGGTCCTTTAGATTTATCGAGACCTGCCTCAATCACAGTCCCCTTGGCATTTCTTTGAGGATTAGCCTTCAACTCTTGCAACTGCAGCAGAGAAAAAACAACGTTAGATAAGACCTATAACTCTTGCATAGAATGTTTTTCTTCTTTTTCTCTTCCTATAACTAAGATTTTAAACAAAATTATGGCAGATAGATCAGAAAATGGAGGACAATATTCACAAAAATAGTTTATACTTTGACCTTCCAGCTCCGAGGATATTCAGTAATCAGTACTTAGTATCCCCTCTGTCTCAATTTGTGTGTAGTACTTTCTTTTCTAGTCTCTTTCAAAATAACCGCCACCTTTTTTTTGATTAAGTAAGAAATGGTATAAATGGCATCAAGAAGATGCAGGTTAGATAGTCACAAATGTAGTGAGATTGTAAGCTGATTTCCAAGCGCCACTTTTTATATGTAGTAAGTTTTCAGTTCCTATATTTTACCCTTAATGAAAATTCTTATAGGAATGACATGACATGTGTAAGACCACAACAATCAGAAGGTATTTTTGGTATGTTACTATGTTATGCACACCTTAAATTCGAAAGTCTTCTTTGCGTTATTAACTACGTATTCAGTCAAACTAAGACACAGAAAATGAATGGGAGTAATAGGATAAGTATGCAGAATGTGCAAACACAAAAACAAGCAAAAGAATCTCCTAAAAAGAGACATATATTACACCTCCTAAAATGGTATGTGTCAACGTGTCTTGGCACCAGCAGTGGTCGAGACATATATGATGGGATTTTCGAAGATTAAGGTAAAAACAACCTAAAAAGCATCAAAGAAAACAGGCAGTCATAACATCATCTTACCTCCGCAACAAGCATGACCGTTTCCAGCAAATCATCTATATTCTCTCCTTTAAGAGCACTGATCTGTTCAATCAAAAAGAAATTGATGAATGCTGATATAAGCAGAAAGGTGTTGCCTCATAGTTTGCAGTTTAACTACCTTAACCATTGGAACGTCACCGCCCCAATCTTCCGGCATCAAACCAATGGTGGAAAGTTCCTGCATGACTCGGTCGGGATTTGCTCCATCCTTATCAACCTGAAATCAGATGGAGGCAAGGGAATCAATTGATAAAATTTTACAACAAAGTAAGAGAAAAGATGAGACTAAGCACATATATATGAATAAGACCTTATTTATGGCAATCACAATTGGAACTCCGGCTGCCTTGGCATGTGCTATGGCCTCATTTGTCTGAGGCCGAATTCCGTCATCAGCAGCTACTACAATGACCGCAATGTCTGTTACTCTTGCTCCACGAGCTCTCATTGCCCCAAAAGCCTGTAGAAAAAGTTAGAAAACCATATAGCTGAGTTATTTGAAAAAGTTGCTGCTTAACATTATAGGGTAGTTTTTATCATCAAATTTGATGCCAAATAAAAAACTGATTTTAGGACATAGAAATCAGATGTAGTTGACTTCTGATAAATTTAAGCATTTAAACTGTATTGAGTACCTCGTGTCCAGGTGTGTCAAGAAAAACACATATCTGGGACTTGGTGTCAATAGGCACTTGCACCTTATATGCCCCAATTCCTTGAGTAATTCCACCAGCTTCAGATGCCGCCACCTACAATATCTACTGGTTAGGATTCAGTTTACAACTAAAGTCACGGTGATCTCAGACAATAACCATACCATAAGCAAATAACAAACTTCAGTATGAGACAAAAGTAAAAGGGAGCTTTCAGTCTACCTTGGTCTTGCGTATATGGTCCAAGAGAGTAGTCTGTCAAAGAACAAACCAGAAGCACATGTCAGCTAGAGCTTAGTATGCAGCATTTAATCATAAATATGTGCATAACAAGTATAGACTATGAAGTTTTATTGGTCACCTTTCCGTGATCAACATGACCCATTATAGTTATTACAGGAGGTCTATCTTCTAGTTTGTCTAAGTCATCTTCATCGAAAATTTCCTTCTTTTTTGCCATGTCTTCCACTTTAACCGAGGCAGCATCGATAACCTCCACTTCATATTCTTTGCAAACCATCTTCACCATGTCATTGCTGAGAGTTTGCACACCATCAGGCTTGATTCCTTTTGAATATAGAAGACCAAGGATTTCACCTTCGCTAGTAGCTAAGTTGTAGGCCAACTCCTCAGTCGGCATGCCTTCTTCACCAACCTCTAGAATTTCTACTTTGACAGGTGCAGACTCTTGAGCAGCCTTAAGTCGGGCTGCCTTGCGACTTGCCTTGGTCCACTTTCTTCCCTTCCTTGCTCTACCAGGAAGAGAAACATCAAGCTCTGATGCTTCCTCGTCAGGAATCCCATCATCAACCATACGCCTGCGCTGTGCTCCAGATACACCACTCTTTTTACGGAACTCCTCCCTGAATTTACCAGGAGGTGCGCTCTTTCCAAATTTAGGGGGGGCTAAAACAGCTTGAGCAGTCATAGGATCAACAGCTGATTTCTTGGAGGCAAATTTGTCGACCAATATTGTCTTGCGTTCTTTGGTCTTTCCATCTGATTCAAGTTCTTTGGTCTTTCCAGCAGATTCAATTCCATCAGAGGGTGGCGACTTCGCCGCAGCACCAACATCTTTCAATATCACCGGTTTCTTGATAACAGGAGGAGGAGGAGCTACAGACGGTCTGGCTAGTAACTGTGGTTGAACCTTCTGGGGTGGCTGAGGGGGTTTTAGAGGAGCAACACTTTGGGATTCACTATTCCTTCCACCATCAGTCATTGGTTCCTGTTTAGGGGGTGGTTTTACAACTTTTTGTACGGCAGCAACCGGATTCCCTTTTTTCCAGACACTCTTCAAAGTTTTGGACTTCCTGTTGGAAGAATCATCAGAATCAACTGGCTTGCTATTTCTTTGTGTAGTAGGTGCACTGGCAGACGCCTTGTTAACCGACACATTTGTTTTTCTGTTAGTTTCTAGCTTCTCCACTGTCTCTAATGCCTCTCCAAGTGACTCAATGACCTTGCTTCTCTCTTCTTCAATGGGATTCCTTTTTTCACCATCAGAATCAGAGCTAAGGACTGGTCCATTCCCTAAAGCAGGGCCAGGTCTAGGTCCAGGTTTCAATTGTGGTTTCGGGGCCGGCTTAAGCATAAGATCAGCATCATCATCCTTATTACTACTGGATGAGGAATCAAGAGAAATTGATGTCCCCTGATCAGCAATGAAATCCGTGGTGACTGAATATCTACAAACAGAAACATAACGCCATCTTTTCCCACCCCAAATTCTATTTACGCTTCCAAAGTTCTTCGACAAAGAAACCCTCCTAACTAATGAGAATGACCCTTCAAAGTGTCCAGAAGAACATCCACAAACACTCCCCAAACTCACCAGGGAAGCCATACTACTCATTTCTCTATACACTTAAACCTCAACCATTTACTTATCCAACCAAATCCCCACAAAAACTATCTAACAACAATGCAGCACTTAAAATCCTCACTTCCCAAAATTCTCCTCCAAATATCAAAAATCAAGAACCTGGGTATACAATGATATTCAATTCAATAACAAGAACCATCAAAACCAAAGCAAAAAACTAGTAAAAATTTAATCTTTTTGAAATCAAGAAAAGAACCCCAGATGGAATTTCTTCAATTTATCAACATGAGAGCTAAAAAGATGTTACCTTTATGAAGTAGTGACCTTGTTCCTGCATAAGAAATTGGCTAATGAGGAGAGTGGGAGAGCAATAGAGAGCCAAGAGGGTTAAGTCACCAACAACACACAGTTAGCTGGTGTTAGTTTGTGTGTACAGAGACATAGACAGAGATGAAAGAAGTGAGTGGCTGTGAAGGAATTGAAATCAAAGTGAAGGGAATGAACGGATATACATATTTGTGATTTCTGATAAGGCTTCGGGTAAGGTTTTCACCCTCAAAAATATTTTCTCATATTATTTTAAAAATCAATGACAGGATAACAAATTTTAGGGATTTTTTTTTCTTATTTTTCGAAAAAATATATTAGAAGTAGTAGTAGACAATGAGAGGTATTTTTTTTTAAAAACTATTTATAAACAAATGAGTTGTTTTCTCACCTCAACTATTTACATCGGAGCTTAAGCTTTTACGTAACTGGTGAAGGTTCGACTTTTCACCTTATAATCCTCTTTTTCATTTTTCCTTCCCCGCGTAAGTAACTTATTTTTAAAAAAAGTATTTAGATTTATTTTTTGTATGTATTTTCTTAATTTTCAATTTAATGAAATTTTGTTGATAAGATGACCAAAAATAATCCTTTATTTATAAATTCTTAATAAATATTATTTTTAATATATCTTTAAAATGATAATTTAATTTTAAGCTCTAAATTTAATGGTTTAGCTCAAAAATAGTTTAAAATAAGTTAGTTTTACGCGTGAGTAACACTTGGTCTCTCAAGAAAAAAAAATAGAGAGATATCATTGACCTCAATTCTAAAAAGTCCTTCATAAGCTTTAATTTTAATAAGACTTTCAGTAGCCCTCTTTTACTTTTGATACTATAGTGTATGAAATAAAAAACGTAGTAGTAGAAAATAGACTATCTTCTTTTATTTTCACTTAATATTTAGTACTTGTATTGTGGTTCGATTATAGTCATACTCGCCATTGAAAAGTTCCACAATCGAGAGGTAAAGTATTCTCAAATAGTAGTGTGACTAACTTCATATCCAGACTCAAATCTAAAATCTTCAGTTAAGAAGAGAGATACTTACTATTTCACCACAACCCTTGTTGGTGAAATGGACTATAACATGACAAATGAGAGATTTCGAGAAAGCTCTTGAAATTTGAGCTTGTGGGGGATTTTTAAAATTTGGGTTTAATGATTTTTTTTAAGAGAAGTCAAATATTTTTTACATGTGAACCTAGCGTTAGTTTTATTATTGTTATTATTTTGAGCAAAATCATAAAATTTGAGGCTTAAAATCAACTATGTCCCTTTCATAATATATTAAGGACCATGTATGTCAAAGGGATATATCATTAGGGAATATTTTTGTCATTTTCAATTACATTAATAAATATTTTTTTGTTATTTTCTTGACGAAATAACATAAAATTGAAAGTTAAAAGAATAAATATACTTATAAATAATACATTGAGCCTGATAGAACTATAAACTTATTTTTAAATAAAATTTTAAATTTTCTCTAGTGCTACTTATATTTTATAGTCTTTATTTAACTATGTTCATGAGTTTGCAAAACTCAAATAGCATAGGATGGTTTTATAATTTATCAACAACATAAAAGAATTGATGAATAATTCAATTGATTCATGAAATATATTAAATTGGTTGAGTGACAATTAATTGATTAGCTTTAGCTAAAATTAATTTTTAAAATCACAAAAACATCATAAATAAAAAGTATTTGGAATTCAAAAAAATTAAAAGTACAATTTAAGAAATTATTTGTTCATGCGCTAATTATGCATGGTATTATAATGTATTGATTGTTTAAAATTGTGAAACATAGGGAAAAAATTATATATTTAATATTAAATAATGTAATTATTGTATAGTGAGTAATATAAAAAGTTGAAATAGGTAAACAATCAATTTAGTTGAATGATTTTCACTTGGACATTTCAATTGAGACTAATAACTACTAGGCATATAATACAATAATAACACCAACAAAATCATTAAAAACTTGCAAGTGAATATGAAGAAGATAGAGTATGCGTAAATTTTATCCTATCTGATAAAGATGAAATATTATTTTCGAAAATAACTTGGATATACTCTTTAAGAAATTTACTCACTCTTAAAAGGTAAAAGATATTTTTACTAATTAAGTAATATTTAATATGATTTTTTAGTTTGATAACACCTCACGTATTTAAACAAGAATAAATTTAGAAAAATATATTAATACCTTTTTAATTATATAATAGTTCTTGTTTTGGATTAAAATAAAAGCTAAACATAATATGAACCGAAGGTTGTAAATAAATTCTTACCTAAAAAATGCATATTAATTTCAACTGATGAATTATTATCTAATTTTTTTTTATAACTGATTCAATACAATACACATGTGTCAATATTGTCATTAATGAGTCGTTTGGTAAAATAGGAATATACTTATTATAAAAAATAAAAAATAATATACTATGTATTAGATTTAATATTATTTCCTGATTTGATATAAGTGATTTTGACTTAACATATCTACTATATTCTCTGTTATTTTTAAATATAAGAAATCATGATAAAAACTTCTCACTTCATTGCATCAATTTTAATCAATTGAGTTTAAATTGAATATCAAAATCTAATGTAGGTGTGATTTAGCTTTACTTGACTCAAAGCTCATGCATAGATCCTATTTGACTTGGTTTAAAAGCTGATCAAATCTACTTTAAAGTCATTTTTAGCTTTTGGGAGTGTTTGATAAAGTTAAAAATAACTTAAAATAAATTTTTAAAAAAGTAAAAATCAAAAATAAAACTCTCCTTACTTCTTTTTTTTTCATTAAAAGTTATTTAAGTTTAATTTTTTTTAAAAAACTCTTTTCAGCCGATCCAAACTATTTTTTGACTTTTTTGTCACAATACACCTTGTCACACCCAATTCCAAAGTCCAAAAGTAAGATAAATGTCATTAATAGATGGTTTGGTAGGAAGTATTTGTTATAGAAAATAATATACTATATATTAAATTTAATATTATTTCCTAATTTGATACTAGTGTTTTTGATCTATATATAATTAAGATATACATTATAACAAATCATTATAAAAACATTTCATTTTATTGCATTAATTTAAATTAATTAAATTTAAAAGTAAATATCAAAATCTAATATAAATACATGTAATTCCACTTGGATGAGACGTGAGGCTCAGACACAATACAACTCCAAAGTCCAAAGGTAACATAAATGTCACAGCAAAATCGAAACTGAAAAAATACAGAAATTTCGTAAAGCAAAATAAGTATAGCTCTCGAACACCATCAACGAGATAGAGAAAAAACCAACCATTATACACGCACTTTCACACAGTAGAAGGTGAAAAATCATGAAGGAAGAAGCTATAAGCTCTTCCCATGATCCTCAATTGCGGCCCAAATCATCATCTCCTCCATCTATCCCTACACCTGCTGCTAGGTAAACCCCAAAACCCTAGCTTTTCAACATTTCCCCCAATTTTTTTGCTTGCGTTTTGTACTGAATTTGTCTTTAATTCGTTTCTAGGGTTCAAAATTCAAGAAATGTTGTTCGGAATTTTAATTCATCTGGTTAATTATGAGAACAGAGATTTATATGTGGAGCTTTCTCTTGTTCATTAATTTGTTCTGTTAGACTAATATTTTATTTTGTTCTTTTTTTGTTGTAGAAAGTTATACTCATTCAGAAATGTTACCAGTTTCAAAAAAAGTTATACTCATTTATAGCTCTGCTTGTCTAGTTGTTGTATTTATTATTTACCTTACTGGTTTGATTCTTGATGCTTCATTCATGTGGGCTGGTGACATTTCTCTGTTTTTGTTTTAGCATGAAAAGTGAATTCTACAGTTTAGAGTAGTGTAGTATTTGTTTGTCTTAATATGATTTTCATGTGATTAACCAGGTCTGAATAGAGTGGGATGTATACAAAAGGAAGGTGTAGCCTTTTGTCTATGGGTTTTAAATGAACCCATAACTTCGGGCATGGAGTATAGGATATTTATTTAATAAACTATTAAAATCATAACAGGTATATATCTGATTCCATAATTTTAACAGTACAATGAGTTCAATGCTGAGAATCTTAAAAGTTGAACCCATTAAATTGAATTCCTGGATATGCCTCTGGATGTCTACAAACTTACAAAAGCTTAATATAGTACAAACCAATTAATTTGGGATTGAGAAGCAGTTGATTTATGTATTGATCTTATTTCTGCATGAGATGTGTAGATCGAAGGCCTTTTTCACACAAAAAGGAAAAGGTGTAGATTAGAAGGCACTAATCGAAGTTGATTGTTGTCCTCCAACATTTTTAATCTGTTAGGTCAGAAGTGAATTAATAATTTAACTTTTTGATGCAGTTCTGTAGGGGCATCATCTCCTGCCGTTCCAACAAATGCTGGGGGCACAGATTGGTTTGCACAAGCACAGGGGTCAAAAGCAGCTTCACTTTCCCGTATTGGTTCACAGCCCATGTGGACTTCAGTGAGCAATAGTGCTGGTGGTTCTGCTCTAGGATCATCACAACCTTCATGTAGACCATGGGAAAGGGGTGATCTATTGAGGCGTCTGTCAACTTTTCAGCCCACAAACTGGTTTGGGAAGCCTAAGGTCTGCCTGAAAGATTCCTTTTGCATCATCTCTTAAGATAATTGCATGATCCGTCGAATCCTGCTTTTCCTAACCACAAAACTCCCAAAACCAATATCTGTATGTTTCCATTTCCTGGCCTGTTTTGCTTTTATGCTTATTGGGAGCTTGTTGCAGAAATTGCATGACATAGATAAAAAACACATTTTATGTTAGTTTGTCCCAGGGTTAGGATGTGGTGCATGAGCATAAGGATGCTTGCTTACGTGATAGGATTTGAATAATTATGTTTAAGATTGTTTTTCTGACGAAGTAAGAAGTTTCATTAAAGGCATCAAGAAGATGCAAACAGATCCACAAAGGATTACAAAAAGGTACGGTTAGATCCAATCCAAATCAGTTAGGCTATACTCAGGGAGCTAACAAAATCTAAAAACAGAACTGAGGAATTTAAAGTGATCCGGTTAAATGTAAGAGACATTTGGCTTATAGGGAATGGTTAGGAGTTAAATGCCATCAAAACATCTGCAATTCCTTCTGTGCATACAACCCAAAAATGTTTGCTGGTATCATCTTCCTGAATTTTATAATGGCTTTACCAACTTTCCATCTTTCCCAGCTTCCGATTGCTTTCTTCACATTTTTTATCATGACCCAACTAAGTCCATACAGCCCAAAAATTGTTTAAGATTGTTAACTAGAAGGCAGTGATGGAGCTACAGCTATAGTGTCCCAAGGGTGGTTCAACAAACACCCTTCACCGGGAAATTATACCGTGTGTATAGGTCACATACCACTTTATATGAAGATATAATCCATTTTAGTTATCGTATTATTTGTTGCTGCTGCTGTTCTTTTCTCCATTATTTTCGTCTTGGCTTCTTCACTACGGTATTACTGTATTCCCTTTCCATACCTGCTTTGAAATGCTTTTCTTGAGCCGAGGGTCTATCGAGAACAACCTCTATGCCTTCACTAGGTAGGGCTAAGGTCTGTGTACACCCCACCCTCCTATACCCAACTTGTGGGATCACACGGGGTATGTTGTTGTTATTTTGAACCTCCTTGACACAACTGAGAGAGGTAGCCCAGTGGCCAAGGGTGTTCAAAGTGACGGCGGGTGCACAGGTTTGATTCCCCGTTCAGCATTATCCGCCCACTTTTGTTTTCCCAAAACTAAACAGAAGTGGTCTTTTTACCTTGTGTATGAAATGGTTTTAGTTAGTCTGGGAAAGGGGAGAGTAGGTGTATACCAAATACAACCTTCTCTTCGGATTTCTGCATCAAAGTTGTTTACATTTTAGAACCCATGACTACAGGTTGTCAAATGAGCAACTTACTGTTGTTTCAAGTCACTCCACATTAAAAGGTGCATGATTCAATTGGTTCGAACAAATCCTTTAGCACTTTAAACTATTCACACGTGTTTAATGTGATTGTAGCTGTCCCATGACCCACATCGAAATAGAAAAGTATGCTCATTGCAGATGCAAAGCCCATAAATAATATAATAAATTGTCGGACCTGTTAATAAGTTTAATTATTTTTTTTTCAGTTTCAAAAAAAAAGTACAAATGTTTTTTTCTAACTATGAATGTGGTGTCCCCTACAATTTCCTTTTTCCTTACCCTTTATCCCAAGGGTTGAACATGACAATGGCAGCCCGAATTGCTTTGTTCCATTGGTATTTCAATTTCATTTTTTCCTTTCTTATCAATTCATAAATTTTCCATCATGGTGAAGTACATACTTGCACAACTTCTATACTTCAATTGTTGACGCAGGCTTCAAGTTCATTGGCTTGTGCTAGAAGAGGCTGGGTGAATGTGGATGTTGATACAATTGAGTGTGAAGCTTGTGGTGCTAATCTGAGATTCATTTCTTCTTCAACATGGACCTCTGATGAAGGTGAATTCTTGTTTTCATTGACTATAAGACTTTGTTGGTAGGTGTTTTAGTTAAAATTTGCTTCATAAGATACTTCTCAGAATGATTAAATTGCTGATGCAGATATTGTGTTAAATTATAGTAAGGAGTATGACCAGTGCCAAGGAAGCTGGCATAATATTAATATTGTTTTAGAGGGTTCTACAATATGAAGTCTTTCTCATTTTTTTGATAGTCACCAGACTGGACAACAGGGAATCTTCGGAATTTTACATTCAGTTGAGTTTTGATCATTAGAAGATGGTATAGTTGGTCAGCAAGAAATCTAAACAAAACAGAAAAGAACAAATCTTGACTAACATCCTCAAAAATATAGCCATGAGATATCTTTGTGTCTTGTCTTCAGAATTTTCCTATTGTGTATTTGAGGGAGGGAGAGTGAGATCATTGTATATAAAAAATGTTGTGGAATCTTGCAAGAATTGTATTCTTTTCTCTCTTCTCCTACTTTTATTCTTCTATTTGTTCTCTTTCTTTCTAAGTGCTCTTAAATTCTGCTTATCTCTGTTTTGTTCTTCTCATTATTTTTTCAGTCTCAGAACAGCTCTAAAAGAAGTCGTGTCTCAACAAAGTATCTCTCCCATATTAGCTCATTCTGTCCCTGATGCATATAAAGTCCAGCTGTAGAAGAAGTTATTTCCCTAAGTTAATCTTAAATGCAAGATCCTACTTTTAGTTGCATTGAACCCAAGGATCTTTCCTCTGTCATTTTCTGATTCATTCATGGTGATACTTCAATGAAACTCCATTGTGTAAATATCTGGTGAACTTTCTGTTTTGTTTGTTTCGGAATATTTTGCGATATTATTTCCTTTTTTATTGGATATGTTAGATTCAGCCATTCTGTTATAGGAATGAGGCATTGCTAAAGCCTTTTCCATCGAGGAAAGAGTTCAGTTGGAAGAACTCTTAGGTGGATCATAAAGCATGAATGATCAAGACAATGTGTAGCTTGCTTTCAGCTCTAACTAGGATTTTAGTGCAAGAAACATTCATTATAAGGGCATTACTTGGTTCAGAAAGTAAAATATATTTTGTATGATATCCATGCTTCTAGTATCCTTCAGTAATGTCATACTTACCCTGTCCATTTCTCTTTGAGTTCAGTGTTTAATTAATGGGAATTTAAATAATGCTAGTTTGTAAGTTTATTTTGTACTTTAGGAACCTACATGATTCAACTGTCCCACAATAGCATATGGACAATTGCAGATTACCCTTGTTTATTATTTGATTGTTGGTTATGGCTTCTATCCACCTATTTTGTGCAAAAATCATTTTGTTCATACTTTTCCCCCTTTTCAGTGTGATCTGTTTAGCTCTCCATAATTTCTGTTAGTGTGGGATAAAGTTGCCGTAAGTTCCAGTTTGCTTCTGTTCTTATTTATTCCTATGCAAGGAAGTGGATATAGTTTTCTGCTAGCCCCCACCCCTAAGTATGTATGAGCAGAAGTAGCTGTAGCAGCTTTTGTTGTCGTTTGGATTTATACTAACCAATTTTCTGTGCCAATTATGCTGGAAGAGCAGGACCATACGAACTGTATACTTGCCTTTTTGCAAAGATAAATCATATTGGAAGAGAAGAACCTAATTATGCTTGATACTTTATCATATATCATTATGACACTTCCTTTTAATGTGTTCGGTTTCTATGAAAAACTTTGGTGTATCATCAGTATCATCAGTGTGTGTAGTAAAATTGCTGCTTCACACATTTTGAGGAAACTTTTCTCATCTGTTAGTTATTTTTGATAGCTGATATCGCGGGGGAAGAATTTGCAAAGAAACTTGATGAAGGGCACAAGGCCACTTGTCCTTGGGGAGGAAACAGCTGTGCAGAAAGCTTGGTCCAGTTCCCTCCTACACCACCATCAGCCTTAATTGGTGGTTATAAGGATCGATGTGATGGATTGCTTCAGTTTCCTTCACTTCCAATTGTGGCTGCATCTGCAATTGAGCACATCAAAGTCTCTCGAAGTTCAGAAATTGATCGCCTTCTAGCTCAGTCGCAGGCTTTTGGTGGGATGGAACCCATCTTTAGGTTAGAGATTACGTCAGGAACTGAAACCAACACAGAAGATGTCTTCCTTGTATACTCTCATGTAAGAGTCTCATTTCATTTAAATTGCTAAATATTATCACTTTGTTATTGAGTTCTGAATAAATAGATATTCTTTGCAATTTAGGCTAATAAGTTGATAAGCCTGTGTGGATGGGAGCCAAGATGGCTTCCAAATGTCCAAGACTGTGAAGAACATTCTGCTCAATCAGCTAGGAGTGGGTACTCCATTGGTCCCACAAAATATCACACTTCTCTGCAAGATTTTGGCCATGGAGAAAATGTATTGCCTTCTTCAAAGAAAAAAGTTCATAGTAAGAACGAAGCTGTGGGTCCCAGGTCTAAAGGTGAATCTAGGTCGCCTTTATTGGATTGTAGTTTGT
The DNA here is from genome assembly GCA_018342035.1 of Solanum appendiculatum. Taxonomy (NCBI): domain Eukaryota; kingdom Viridiplantae; phylum Streptophyta; class Magnoliopsida; order Solanales; family Solanaceae; genus Solanum; species Solanum appendiculatum. The sequence continues at coordinate 760,517 of JAGDQO010001378.1, read as the reverse complement.
GTGGAGCCACCGTTAGAATCTGGGACTTCCTCACTGTTGTCCGTCCTGCTTGCTTTGCTCCAAATAGCAATGATATCCCTGAAACAAGCAAGAAAATGGCATTGACACGTGGAGTAAGTGCTGCTAGTGGAATCAGTGGGTGGGTTGCTGCTGATGGTGTGGAAAAGGAACAGACAGAGGACCTTGATGAAGCTGCAACAAATGAAGTGGGAAGGTCTTTGTCAAATATAGGAGTAGATCTGAATCTCACAATGGCTGGTGGATTATCCTCTTCACAGGTGAACATGGATGCGAGGCCTGAACAATTCCAAGATGTCCATAAGCAAAGATATCCAGTTACTGGGCAACCTTCGAGCAGTGAAGTTGGTGGTCAAGCAGCTTCATATGAATCCCGAGGCCCTAGTTCTCGCAAACGAAACTTGGAGGAAGGTGGAAGCACGGTTGACAGGCCACAATTGCCTGTACAACCGGCTGACAGTGTTGAAGGCACTGTGATAGACCGTGACGGAGATGAAGTAAATGATGGTAGTCAGTACTCAGCTGGCCCATCAAAGCGCCCATGCCAGTCTGATGTCTTTGGGACCCACCATACTTCATATGGCAAGGATTCATCAGGTGCTGGTCCTAGCCTGTCACTTGGTTTTGAGATTGGTACGGGTGCTCCCAAAGACGATACCTTTGGCCGAAGATACGAACAGATAATTGGTGTGCCCTCTACTCGAGACTCAACACATGTTTCATCTGTTATTGCAATGGACACTGTTCACAGTACAGATGATTCAATGGAAAGTGTTGAGAATCTTCCCGGAGACTTTGATGATGTTCATTTCCCTTCTACGTCTATGTTAAGAAGTGCAGACCCAGTGGAAACTTCAGAATTGAACTACAGTAACCAAGCACAACAGAGTACTTGTCCAGCTGTGGTCAGAAGTGCTGGAGAAATGGGTGTTAGTAGCACAAATGATGAAGAAGTTGTGAATGCTGATACTGCCACTGCCAATGTGAGGGATGGCCCTAGCTTTGGGATCAGTGGAGGAAGTATTGGAATGGGTGCTAGTCATGAAGCTGAAATCCATGGGACAGATGCTTCAGTGCATAGAGCAGATAGCGTCGCTGGTGAGGTAGAAGCGGTTGCTGAAATTACTGAAAATCAGGGGCAAACAGGTGAATTTGCTCCAGATCCGGGGCTAATGGGTGACTATGTCCCTGAAGAAGTGGACCGTGGAGATCCTAATGGTGACAGTCAAGATCTGACATCTCGTTCAGTGGGAAGGGCTGATAGTGGCTCAAAAGTTGTTGGCTCCACCAAAGCAGAATCCATTGAAAGTGGTGAAAAGAATTGTCATGTGCAACCTATGCTCCCGAATAGTCCACACCCTTCTCTTTCTTGCAATGCTGTTGTATGTTCCGCCCATGAAGCATCCAAAGAAGAAGTTACCCAAAATAATGCACCAGCTACTGATGACTGTGGATTCGTTGAGTCAGACTATATGCTTGCGAATGGGACAGGTAACCTTCATGCTTGAGTTTCAGGGTCTCAATGTCTACTGTATGTTCCTACCTCCCTTCTTTCTCTCAGAGACTTGTTTGAATGTATGTGCAAAAGCACCTTGTATTGATTAAAAAATGCAGCTACATTGGGAAGTTTCTATATTCTGGTAAGTATCTCATCTCTCATTAGATGATAAAATCACAAAATATACTTCATTCAGCTTGGAATAGGTAAACTCATATTCAGGTACACTGCTGGTAATGTTTCATACTGATGCTCACTGTGATTGGATTCAGCACATCTCGGGTAGAACTTTACATGGAATTAGGCATCGTTTACCTTTCTTGATATTCCTTGATTGAGACTTCACCTTTTTCCATTTTAGGCATCATTACTTTTATACTTTCAAGTATTTTTTTTCTTCTTTTATTCAGGTTTTACTGATTTGGTTATTCATAGCTTGCTGAAATGATGAAAATGAATGTTATTCAGGGCCTCCTATTGGAGAAAGCAACTATGAAGAAGCTGTTGAATTTGATCCAATTAAGCATCATAATTTTTTCTGTCCTTGGGTTAATGGAAATGTTGCTGCTGCTGGCTGCAGTAATAGTGGCAGTTCCTCTTCCAACACTGGTGCTATTGCTCTCTGTGGTTGGCAGCTAACATTAGATGCTTTGGATTCTTTCCAGTCACTTGGACATGTTCCAGTCCAAACTGTTGAATCTGAATCAGCTGCATCTCTGTACAAGGTAGTTGGTTTTGCACCTGGTATTCCCAGCAATGAGAATTCTTTTTGTAGGCTTTGTGAAGGAGAAGGAATTTTCTTTTGTTGTTTCTAATATGACGTGGGTTTAAAATTCTAATGTTGTTAATTTGCTAGATATCTTAACTTGATGTATGAGCTTGATTGTTAACAGATGAAAAAAGGAAATAGCATGTTTTGCAGTATCATGTGCTGTTACCTGAAGCTTTCCCCTGCCAAGTGATTGCTTTCACAAATAACAAGTTCTCTGGAAATCGTTTTCGCTAGACTCAAATCTCCGTTTCTTTTAATCTGTATCTAGATTAAAATCTTTTATGTTTTCTTGAAAGGATGTGGAAAAATCTCTTCCCATAGTCCTCTCAGACCACGGAGTTTGTTGTCTCTTTGAATAACCACCCTTTTCAATTTTATAGCTCCAGGGGAGTTCATTTCTTTTTGGCCCGTTGTTTTTCAATCAATTCTTGATTTCTGAGGCCAAGTATCTGATACAAAATTTTGCAGGATGATCATCGTGCACCAGGTAGGAAACTCTTGGCGCGCCACTCTTTTAGCAAACATCATGGACATAACTGAATGTGAAACTAGGCGTGAGACTTACAATCTGGTATATTACGTTGCTTGCGTTCTTCTTATGACATATTGAGATCCTTTACTTGTTTTACTGCATCATTTGATGGATATAGCTTACTACATTAATCACTACCACCAGTAACAGCCTTTATTGAATTGGTCGAACACACAATATGCTGCTATAAACTGAGTTCAAACTGGTAACCTGGTCATAGATTCTAACACGGAGCCCGTCTCTCTTAGCATATAGAATCCTCTAGAGTTCATTGGTCTAAAGATCTTATCCCCAATAATGCGAGAATCAATTGATTTAGTATACCTGAGTCAAGACTTTTTTTTTTGTTGCTGGAGGTATTAGGTGATTTTATGACTACACGTCAATCTTATACCAATTAGATAGTGTTTGAGAAGTCATTACCTCATGTTATTTGTACTATATTTGACTATTTTATCCTTCTTTGATCAGGGCTTGGAGCAGCAATGTTGAAGTACCCCAATGGCCAGCTTTGCAGTGTTTGTCAATATACATCAAAACTGTTTTCTTTCATGGTGGCTGATTGTTGTCTCACTGAAGTTGAAATTCTGTTACAGCTGGTTATATATGTGGAGTTGTGAAGGATATTCTAGCTATATTCTGGATTTTCGTGGATTCCCTTGCTTCCTTGCTTTTCTTAGTTCGAACTATTAATAATGTCTTGAAAAGGAAGAGGCTGATTTAGTTGAGGATACTCTTCTTTTTAATGGTTTAGTAGGTTTGGCTTTTCAGACATCCTGATATTTGAGACGATGAAGTTGAGCGAGTAATTCTGTAAACTTATAAATGCTCAAGCCTTATTTATATAAAGCATTTGGCCAGCTTAGACTTTCCTTAAAAACTTGATTTGTTTCTAAACTTACCGTATTTAGATGTGGCCATCCTGATGCTGTTAGTCGTGTTTTTTTTGAGATGCAGTTGAATAGCATACTTGGTCCTTGATTCTAAGGATATCACAAGTATTTCTTGATTGATTTCGAGTCTTTGCATCGCAGGATCTGCTCTTTGGTGTTGGATTTCGATCTCACCTTTACAAAACTTTAAAATTTCCCTTGTCCTAATTGATTTGTCAATTTCACTTATTGAGGATAAATTTAGCATATTCTTAAAGCTAAATCAAGCTAGATTATTTTCATGTGTTTAATACCCACTCTTTAAATCTTCTAAGTTTACTTTCATGTGTTTATATCCATTCGACTTGATTATGTGCAATTACAATATATCTTGAGGGGAAATTCAACATGTTCATTGTAGATACTTTACTTGCTTTAGAAGGTGAAAAATTGTTGGTCTTAAATTTGTTGTCACGGTTTGGAATTTTATTAAAGAATGAATATAGTTATGGGTATTTTCTTATAAAACTGGATTTTCTGTCTAGTTTGCATGCACCACCACTAATTTTACATCTTTAGGTCCACCTTCACAATTATCAGATAATTGTGTCTATCAAGACTTAGATAAATAGAAAGATCACTTAGTATTTCTTTCCCTTTGATAGTATTTGAACTAGAAACATCATATGTTCTCGACCCACTTTATTGACCTATAAACCACACTCTTGGGTGAATAGAAACTTGTCTCTTGAATTTGTTTGTAGTATATACTTTGAGAGCCTTTATCCATTCTTAGAGGCTCAAATTTGAGACCTTTGATGGAACAATAGAGTTGCCTAGTATCCGTGCTGGTAGAGAGTAGTAGATATTTAATGAAATAGTGGATGTTCAAGAAGGCTGATTCGAACATCACCATTATCCACCTTCCATATGACCAGTGGCGGATCCAGGATTTTCACTCAAGGTGTTCGGAATATAAAAAATATAAATGGGTTATCTCTCTTCTATGGTTGAGGTGGTTCAAAATTAGTATATATACAAAAATATTGTAAATCTACCCTATATATACAGTGTAATTTTTTGTCGAGGGGATTCGGGTGAACCCCTGGCACCCACATAGGTCCGGCCCGGCATATGACACGTATCGACCTTTGCTAACTTACAACTTAATAAAAACCTTTTTTCTGACATTTAATTGTTTCCCTTCTTTACCCATTCACCACCACCACCAAGTAGCCTTAATTGCAAGAACATGAACAAATTCACAAGTAATCTTCTGGGACCAAAGAATGATTTGAAGGTCACAAATTTAACAGATATGATATTCAAGACAAACAACATCCTTTTCATGAACAAAAAAAAAAAGTAAAGCAACATCTTGATTATACCTAATCATCTAATTTATTAGTATCTGCCGTGTACATGATATAGTAAAACCAACAACTAAACTAAGAGGAATCAGTTTCAAAATCTCAATAGTTAGCAATCTCAATTCCCCCTTTGTTGTTATAGAACCCAACTGGTGCATCATACTTGCTAAAAAGCCGATAAGACGAAAGCAACGAAAGCCCTGCATAACAAAGACTTACTATAAAAGTGATGGACACAGATGCTGTAGCTTTGTGGCAAAAACCTCCAAATGAACTACATGATTCACTCCATGAAACTGCTGTATCCCCTTTATATGCTAAATACACAACCTCCGTCGATACAGCTCCAGCGGCAAGTATTGCATATGTCAATATCTACAAATATCAGTGAAAGCAGGGCGGGTTCTGTAAGTTCAACTGAACCTATTCCTTTTGCCTCAAACTATATGACAAAATGATTCAAAATGTGTACATAGATTGAGATCACAATAGAGGAACCTGATCAAGGAGGAAGAAAGTCCAGGCTCTAGACATCGTTATGGGACGAGGTACAACTGCTACAATTGCTGATAGAAGAGAATAACCTGCACAAATTCCATTTGCATGTACTAAATACCTGCAGTAGATTCAACAATTAGGTTAATTTTCCCCCAAAATGCACACCTTTCTTCAATTAGTTGACAATTAAAACTTAATTTCCACAATTTTCCAATGAATAACTACAGAATTTAAGAATCATTGTAAGATCCTTTTTCTCCTTATTAATATGCTTGAATAATTGAACTCTCTAGATTATCACACTATCTGAAGCTAAGATCTTTTGAAAACAGCCTCTCAGCGGTAAAATTTGCCTATATTCTATTCTCTCCGCACTTTACTGTGGAATTTCGAGCTCAGGGGTAATTCCGTCTAATTTAGGACTACCGCCTGAGTGACAAGGCTGATGCCCAATCACATTAGGCCATATGGAATATTAATGACACAATTAAATACCATCGGCATCTCAACCATAAACGATGCCAACCAGGAGTCGAACAATCCCTAAAAAAAAAAAAAGAAGAGAAGAGAAGACGAAAAAGAGATTATTACCTGAATGTTCCAAGGTCAGAGTAAGTAATGGAACCATACTCATTAGTTTGTTGATTTTTGAGCATAATAACAAGAGCAACAACACAGAGCCCCATAGGCAACAAACGCAGCATAGTTTCAGCTGTTCTCATGCTGCTACTACTTTCATTGTCATCTTCTAATTCTCTCTTTTGTAGTGGAGTACTTCCAGCCATAATAGTACTACTACTACTTTTCATTTTGGAATATATATTGTACTCTCTTTTGGCCTTTTGCTTTTTTTTTTTCTCAGAAATGATTTTATTGTAAAGGAAGAAATTGGGTGAATGATAGGTAGCACTACTACTTGTGAATAATGGAACTTAGCTAATTAAAAGGGGTTGGGGTAGTTGAGAGCATTAAATTGGATCAATAAAGATTGCCACACTTTTCCATGCAAGCCAAAAATAAAAGGTCATCAAAGTGATGGATAGCTATCATCCTTCCCTAATTGCTCAACTATCTCTCTCTTTCTTATTTTTTTATTTTCATTCGATGTCCGATATCTATGTTAGAGTCTGACTAACACCTTGTTTGGATGGTTGCTACGTACCTGTTATATTGTATTGTATTGTTAGTTTAAATGCAATGTTTGTTTTGATTGTTACTTAAATTTTATTGTATCGTATCGTTTAAATCCACCGTTTAGATGGTTGTTACCCAATGTATTGTGTTGTTAGTTTAAATACCATGCTTGTTTTGATTGTTACTTAAATTCTATTGTATCGTATCGTTTAAATCTAGCGTTAGGTGACAACGAAAAGACTCATTTTATGTAACGACCGATTTGATGTGATCACGTCGTTACCTTAATATTTTCTTCTTATTTTTGTATTTATTTATTATTTAATAACCATATTTCATCTTTTATCCTACCTTGTCATAGTCGCTTTTCTCGTAGGTTTCACACCTTTAAAACCCAACATGTTTATCATTCAAATTATGGATGTGTGACATTATGTAATGACGGAGAACGATACAATCTATCCAAACTATGTATTCATTAAACAATACAATACAATACAATATAACACAATACGATATATTATGGAACAATACGTAACAACCATCTAAACAAAGTGTAAATCCGGATTTGCGCCGAAAATTCCCACGAGTAAAGCGCTCTTTAACAAAAGCGACTTCATATCCAGGAAAACTTAAACCCACATGTCCAAAACCTCTGATTAGAGATGAAAAAATATTTACTACTCCACCGATCTCTTTCTTTCATTTAGTGTGTGTCCCTACACTGAGTTCTTTGGGAATAGATTCAAGAACCAAGTTTTTGCCACATGTACAAGTGTGAGCCCTCTAAGATATAAAAATCCATGAAATAAGAAAAGGGTCCCCAAAGAAAGGTCGTGATGCATCATGCCAGAAAAATTATTTCCGCAAGAGAGGGGAAGTTATAAATTAACAATTTTACCAATAAAATTTGCAACTTTCAATTTATTTATACTAAAATGATAAAATTATTACACTCATTTTTTTTTATATTGGTGTCGTCTGTTCGGATATTTTTGACTGTTATAACAAAATGTTATGATATAACAAAATTGAATTAACACGTTCAATGAGCTAGACGGACGTGGACGAAATGTGACCAGACTCAAATTCTGTGCTACAAGAACGGCAAATTGAATGAGGTCGGCAAAAATTCTTAGGGTAGGTTGGGCACAAAATCTCATCGACCGAAAATTACATGGCTTATATATGATTAAAATCATAATTTTCATTATGATTTCGGCATGGCTATGCCTCTTAACGGGGAATTTATATAAATATGTTGAATTTCCATGACTTTTTTATATACTTTTTATATTTTGACATTTTCTAATGAAAATTCTAACTTCACACCGCCTACGCCACACCCCACAGCAACAACACATACAAAACACATACAATCTGTGATATTTGTTTAGATAGTATTCTCGAAACAATATACTTTGTGCTAATCAAGTAGGAGTACTATTTTAGATAAATAAGAAAATAACTTTTTTTAATAGAAAGTATTACTCTAATCATTCATTTGAAAAGGTTTTGTTTAGCAAACAGTTGTAAAGCACAACAAAATAAATGTATCAAGTCACTTTAATGAATGTTTTAAGGCCCCCTTTTTTTCCAGATAATGTCACCATTGTGCCACCTTGAATCAACTACTCTATGATAATTTATAGATGCATTATGAATTACAACGTCTTTCCTTAATTCAAAATTAATATAATTAAACGATCTATTTATTAACAAAAGGACCATTTCAGTGAGTAACATATCCTGGTGGTCCATCAAGGTGACTCATCATGCCCTGCGGACCAATCTTTTAACCATCTTGAATTTGGAAAAGATCTAGATGAGAAGTTCATGTAGGATTTGAAACTATGGAGTTTACACAATGTTATGTAGAATGAAATTCCAAAAATGTTAATTATCGCCCTATCTTAATTTATGTGATACCTTTAAATTTTCAAGAGTAAATCAAGTTTTCTTTATATTACCTTTTTAATATTTAAGTTATTAATTATTACTTATGGTTTTAGTTTTCAAAATTTAAAACTTCTATGTTCGAATTCATGCTAAAAATTTAGAATTTAGAATTTCAAATTGTACTATATAAACTGAGACATAAAATATATAATATTGATCAGAATTGAACCTTCACAAAGCGACATTTGCATATTAGGATTATATGTTGAAGTTGGATGCTACACTGCTATCACACATGTTCAGGGAGCATAATAGAATGGCAGATACAACGACCAAGGAGGGAGCAAGGAATAAAGTTTTTGATGCACCAACCTTTTTGCTAGTTCCTCCGATATTTACACATAAAGAGATTGAAAAGAGAAAAATTCTAGAAACTAGTTATATTATGAAAATAAATTTGGGGTTATAATATTATCCCGTATGTGACCCAAATACTTATTAATGTGGCTCCTCCCACGGGAGATGACACACTTGCTCAAACTAACTAACTATATTGTATTATATTTGTTGAAGAAAAATCAAAGACGGAAGCATAATAGTAGCAAATTAAATTCGAGTCATACACAACATTGAAGACCATTCGAAACTTTGTTTACATGTCCAAAATGTTTCGAACTCTAATACAATATCTTGAAATTCAAAGTTACAAAAGCAAAACACTAGAAAAATATCACTTAGTTCGCCAAAGGCATAACTTTTGTCAGGGGTGTCCAACTTTAGATATATATCATTTAAATGCAAAATTTGAGATATATATTTATACAACGTAATTTTCTAATGAAGGATATCTAGTTGGACACCCCAAGATGGCTATAGCTCCGCCCTTTGTGTCACTACTGCTTCAAACAAAGATAATAAGGGTAAAAAGGTTTTATAACTGAAAATTAATCCTTGTTATTATTATTATTATTATTACTATCCAATTGTACTCTTATTCTTCTATTATATTATTATCTATATTTTCTTATTTTGATTGTCTCTATTATGTGTTGTTGTTACTGTTTTTTTTTTTTTTACATGAATCCTTCACTATTGTATATCCTTTTCTTACTAATTGTTGTCATGCTTTACTCGAATTCAAGGTTTATTGGAAATAATTTCTTTTTTTTTTATTAGATAAGGGAAAAGGTTGTGTACATATTCTCCATTCCAAATTTCACTTGTGAAATTTCTCTGGTATGTCGTTGAAGGCCAACCCACACTTGTACAAGACAAATTGAAGGTAGAGGCCACGCATGGGAAAAATAGAAGGCCCATGGGCTTTAGGAAAAAAAAAGCCCATCACATTTCACAAATTACGTTAATAGAGTTTTTAAAAAAAAAAGCAAATTACCCTTTTGTCCCCCAATTTAGAGTAGCTTAGATCTGCCGAATTTTCCCAAGGCATCATCGATCAGTACAATACAACAAGATCTAAAAAAAAAAACCTGATTGCAACTCACGCGATAGTAGGTCCACACATATAACACGCGCAAACGGTTTTTATTGGCAAAGTCCCCAGTGCCCTCTCTGGATTGGGAACACTTCACGCTTCTTTTGCTTTTCCCCCTTTCTTCCAAATCTCCGTCGATTCCACCGTCATTTCTCACTTTTCCGATCACTCATCCACTCGCCGGTAAGCAATTTATTCATTAATTATAGATCTAGTTCAATTAATGTTACGAGTATTTATTTTCATTTCTGTCGTACTGTATTAATAGCGCCGGAAAACTGTATGTAGTATACAGAAACGGATCTAGGATTTAATTTATTAGCTGCAGAGGGAACAATTAGTATAACTTAATGAAGATTATGGATATGTTAATTTGAGTGAAGACGGCGGTGTATGTGCACTCGCTGCAACGAGGTGGATCTGTTCATGTTAGCATTAGATTTGAGTTATTGTTAGTTGAATTATTTCTGGATTTATTTTTCTTCTGATTCTTCTCTTGCGTTTAGATCTTATGTGTAGAGTGATTTGAATGAAATGTTTTTTTTTTTGAATCATGATAAGAGTAGAATTAATGCGTAGAATGATTTGAATGAATAATTCAATTAATGTTAAAGAGCATTTATTTGCATTTTTGCCGTATTCTATTAATAGCCGGAAAACATTATTTAGTAATAGAGAAACGGATCTAGGATTTTAATTTAGTAGCTGCAGAGGATACTGGACTCACTATTTGTTTTTTAATATTTTTTTATTACAATGAGTGAGTGCATAGGGTAAAAAATGTATATCTCTTAGTGAAGATTATGGATATGTATTCGAGTGAAGACAGCGGTGTGAGTTCACTCGCTGCAAGGAGGTGGATCTGCTCATGGCATTAGATTTAAGTTTTTGTTCGCTGAGTTATTTCTGGATTCTGGCGTCTAGATCTTATGTGTAGTTAGATTTAATGAATGTTTGTTTCTTTTTTCTTTTTAAATCATGAAATTGATATGTGGAGGAGTAATATGTTTGAGTTGTTGTTAGAGTGTTCAGTAATACGAGCTCTGTGATATGGAGTTGTTTCTTTCTCTTTAAACAGTCGGAAAAGTTTATCCAGTACATAGGTGGATTTATTATTTTAATTTTGTAGGCTTGGATTATTTCCGCACTAACTATTTCTTTGTGATAATGAGTGCGGATGTAGTATAAATACATGATTTAAAAAATATATATATATATTTGAGTTGAGGTGTACTTGTTGTTTAGCATTGGTGCACTTTCCCTTGCTGTAGGTGGATCTGCGTCCGCCTAGTATGACCATTTGGTTGCCGTTGTACTACTAATATTAGTTGGATTTGGGTTATAGCGATTTGTCTTACTTCTGGATTTCATTTTCTTCTGCTTCTCTAACTTCTAGTCTTGTTTGTGTTTAGTTGCATAATGAGTAATTAACTTACTGGCAAATTCAGTAGGTACAGTAATACATGCGAGTTTAAGTTAAGATGTTCACCAATATGATCAGTGTGATATGAATTTGTTTCTTACTCCTAAGGGCCTGAATTGGTGTTTATATCTGTATTTTAGTCTACGGATGAAGTAATTTGATATTACATTGATTGGCATTAATGCTAGTAGATACATCTCTATTCTCATAGCTGGTAAAACTTTCCTTTTCCATAATCTCTATGGCTCTTGGTTGTTTCACCGCTCAATCATACTTCCAAATAAATAAAGTAAAAGTAGTGTAAGCGATATAATTGTGAGGTGTAAATGTCCCTTATCTTTAGGTGGAAACATAATATTTTCCGATTCTTCATTTTTCATTTATCTAGTTCTAGAAAGATCACTAACACTTTATCTTTATCTCAGAGTTCCTGGAATAATCTACGGAGATCTTGTATTTTTGGTTAGATCAAACTAGCACTCAGGCGACTGGTGTTTTTGTTGAGCAATGGCTTCCCCATTGATCTCAACAAGGAGATATTGGTCTCTTTTCATCTATGTTGTTCTGGTTTCTCATGCCAGTAATGGTTTTTATCTTCCTGGAAGCTACATGCATACATATTCACCAGGTGAAGAAATATTAGTCAAAGTGAATTCACTGACTTCGATTGAAACTGAACTTCCATTCAGCTACTATAGTCTTCCTTACTGCAAGCCTCCAAGCGGAGTCAAGAAAAGTGCTGAGAATCTAGGAGAGTTGCTCATGGGAGATCAGATTGACAACTCCCCCTACAGATTTAGGATGAATGTCAATGAGTCTATTTACCTGTGTACTACTCCACCCCTAAATGAGCATGAGGTAAAGCTGTTGAAGCAGAGGACCCGTGATCTGTATCAGGTTAACATGATTCTGGATAATTTACCTGCTTTGAGATATGCCAACCAAAATGGGCTCAAAATTCAGTGGACTGGGTTTCCAGTTGGCTACTCACCACAAAACAGTAACGATGATTACATAATCAACCACCTTAAATTCACGGTTTTAATTCATGAGTATGAGGGTGCTGGAGTTCAGATAATTGGTACAGGTGAAGAAGGTATGGGTGTCATTTCAGAGACTGATAAGAGTAAAACATCTGGTTTTGAGATTGTTGGTTTTGAGGTGGTTCCATGCAGTGTTAAGTATGAGCCAGAAAAGATGACAAAACTCCATACGTATGATAGCACTTCGTCAATAAGCTGTCCACTGGAGCTTGACAAGTCTCAAATAATAAGAGAGCAAGAAAGAGTGTCTTTCACTTATGAGGTTGAATTTGTTAAAAGTGATACTAGATGGCCATCTCGATGGGATGCTTATCTGAAGATGGATGGTGCCCGAGTCCATTGGTTCTCAATTCTCAACTCTTTGATGGTAATATTTTTCTTGGCTGGTATTGTTTTTGTTATCTTTTTGAGAACAGTTAGAAGGGATTTGACCAAGTATGAGGAACTGGATAAAGAGGCTCAGGCACAGATGAATGAGGAGCTTTCTGGTTGGAAGCTTGTGGTGGGTGATGTTTTCAGAGAGCCAAATCACTCGAAGTTACTGTGTGTGATGATTGGAGATGGGGTTCAAATTACTGGAATGGCAGTTGTCACTATTGTTTTTGCTGCATTTGGTTTCATGTCACCAGCTTCACGAGGCATGCTGCTAACAGGCATGATATTGCTTTATCTTTTTCTGGGAATTGCTGCTGGTTACGTTAGTGTGCGTGCTTGGAGAACAATAAAGGGTACTTCGGAAGGTTGGAGATCGGTTGCATGGTCAACTGCATGCTTCTTTCCTGGAATTGTCTTTGTCATCCTCACTGTTCTGAATTTCATTCTTTGGGGAAGCAAGAGCACTGGCGCACTCCCCATCTCATTATATTTCATCCTCATATCACTTTGGTTCTGTATTTCAGTGCCTCTCACCCTCTTGGGAGGATACTTCGGCACTCGAGCTGAGCCTATTCAATATCCTGTGCGGACTAACCAGATTCCTAGGGAGATCCCTGCACGCAAGTATCCCTCTTGGCTTCTTGTTCTTGGTGCTGGAACTCTGCCATTTGGAACCCTCTTTATTGAACTCTTCTTCATCCTCTCTAGCATTTGGCTTGGACGATTCTACTATGTTTTCGGTTTTCTGCTTATAGTCCTCCTCCTGTTGGTTACTGTTTGTGCTGAAGTTTCAGTTGTGCTCACTTATATGCACCTTTGTGTGGAGGATTGGATGTGGTGGTGGAAAGCATTCTATGCATCAGGTTCTGTTTCTCTATATGTGTTCCTGTACTCCATCAACTACTTGGTTTTTGACCTTCAGAGCTTGAGTGGCCCAGTATCAGCTATACTTTACCTTGGCTACTCTTTGATAATGGCAGTTGCAATCATGCTTTCAACTGGCACTATTGGCTTCCTCACATCATTCTACTTTGTGCATTATCTTTTTGCATCAGTGAAGATTGACTGAACAGGTGTGCAGAGCCGCCTCGCGATTACTATTGTTTAGATGGCTAAAGAAATACCTGTTGTGCATTGTGGAACTTTACCTAGTCCTGCCAGAAAGAGTATCTAAAATTGCAGTGGTACTTTCTATTTTACTGGAATGTTCTGAGGCTAGCTAGATATTTTGTTAGTCCAAAAGCTATTGTTTAGTATTTTTCATCTTTCATCGTGTTTTAATTACATTTTCCCCTATTTCTTGTATCTTTACAACCTTTGCTTTCAATGGGAAAATTACCAGAAAACTCATTGTAGCTTTGAAATTGAAAATGCAGATAGGTTTAAGGTGGTTTGGTTACATTTTAGTTTTCAACGTACACTCTGGTTATTTGTACATCACAACCAGCTAAAAGTGTGTTGGGTTCGAGGTCTTCAGGATGCAGAGCGTCTGCTTCTTATGCTCTTTTTCACTGAATATCTAGATATTATTATAGTAATTTAGAGTCCAATAACTCAAAAGGACTACGATCCTGAAGCATAAACTTCAAATTCCGAATCCATCTGAGCTCAAGCACCCGGAAAGACAAATAAAGCAGAAAGCGAAGACTAACTGTAGGGAAAGTCTGAAGCACATAACCAAAGTCTACCTATGAAGGTTACTGAACTGTAATCCTGCAGATTATACCACCCAAAGGGGCTCAGAATGCTCCCCAAGTCAACATAATGTTGCAATTTTCAGTAGTCATGAAGTCAACATATGCATGTCCATAAGCATCATAGGATTTCTAAGTATTGACTCATTATATGTAATGTTATTCATTTTTATATAAACTAGGAAAGGCTAAAACATCTATAGTAACCATGGATCATTTTGATTTTAGGCATGTTATCTTAATGTTTGTAAACATTCTCAAATCTGGAATCAGAATACCCTGGCAATTCGATCCATTCAACATTCACCAGTTTACTTTAACGGAAGTTAGCATTCTTCTCTTGACGTTCTTCATCTTCTCTTTCACCTCCTTTAATATCCGTTCGAATTACAGTAACAATAGAATCAAACAGTGGCAAATATATATACGAGTCGGAGATTTCTCCAAAACTCTTACTCTGTCATTGCTAGTCTGTTTAGCAGTACCAAAATACACATTTTGGTATGTTTATCCAATGATCATATTGATTTCTCTGTGGTATACTTGGCTTGTCAAGACTTTCAATATCTTCCTGGATTGGATACAAGAAATGTCTCCTTCAATGCCTGTTTTCAGTATTTTCGTCGTAATGGGAGTTGCCACTGCCAGTCTAAACCTTGAAGAACAGCAACACAGTTCAGGGATTGAAGCTGTTTAATTAACAGATGGACAATGAAGCTATTTGTACATTATTTTTTTTCAGACACTTTGATCAATATTTATTAGTGACTGTTATGTTCCCTTTTAGAATAAAAAGGTGACAATTATAGCTTTGTGAGGTATCACAATGTACAAGTCCAGAATTACTAATAAAAATATGATAGTTAAGGGGGTTTAGCACATGAAAGTTATAGTTCACAATAACGTAAATTGGGCATTATTTAAATATGAAATTAATAAAAACTTGATAATTTGGTGGGGGATGGGGGAGGGGTTACATATTTATTTGTGCCCACCATAAAATGCAAGACTATTTTATCCAGCATTTGATTGGAGGTATTAGACAATTCTGAGATTATTTATCTTCTCCATTTATACATGAGATAAATTATCCCTCATACATGATGGAATTAACTTATTCCATGATAACTTATCCCAAAATAATTAATCTCGGAATAACTTGTTCCCGACCAAACAACCTAATAAATGATTTTCTTCTTCTTTATTTTAACGGAAAAAGAGACTTTAGAAACAAATAATTGGGGCAGCATATAAGTATTAAATTCATCTCCTTTATTCAACTAGCCGTTAGAAGAACCAACTCAGCTCAAGACCGCTCTTCTTCTTCTTCCCCATTATACTTGTTAACTTTTTCTTGTTTTACTCCTCAACCTTTTCTCTCCATAATCCTTCAAATTCATTTCTAATCAACAAACAAAAATGTTTACAGAAGGTTTGGATGAGTCTGCAATTAACTGGATCAAACAGGTAACAAAGTTGCCATCTTTCTTGTATACTTCTTGTTTTTAGTTTAGTAAAATTGTTTAAATTCTTCAACATTTCTGAAAATTAACTATTTTTACATGTGGGTTTTGTTTAATTTTGAGTCTGAATGAATCTTGAAATTTTGGGTGCAGGGGTCTGAAGTTAAACAATCATGTAGTAATAGTACAAGATCGCCCTTATCTGAAAAGCTTGATGATAGATACCCAATTCCCAGATCTCCTTTGGCTTGTTATACGCCGAATTCACATGTATTGCCACCTTTGAAATTTCATTCTGGTCTTTTGAAACCCCTTAATACAGTGGGCGTAGACAGTAATGACGATGATTGCGATTTCGATTATGATGATGAAGAAATTGAGAGTGAGAGTGTGGCGTCAGCTTCGGAGGACCTTAACGGACATTACTCTGAAGAAGAAGAAGAATCATTAAGTACAAATTCTTGTCAAATTAAAGGAGCTGGATTGAGCAATCGACATGGGTCTACGCTTAATAGAGGAGTTTTACAAGGGAATCTTCGAATTGAAGTACCGGGAAATGCTAGGAGATTTACTGAGGGAAGTGGACAGAAAGCTCAAATTTTGGGTATTCCTAGCTATCTGCGTGAAAAAGTTCAACCACGTAGTGCCTATGTAAGAATTCCTTCTGTTGTCGTAGTGTTAGCCTTATACATGTTGTTTCTTGCTTTTGATATCTGTGACTATCTATTGTCTATTGTGTTTCAATTACCGCATTATTTCATTGTTGTTACTGTTCTTTTTTCTAAATGAGTGCTCTGTATTGCTTTCCTTATTAGTAATTGACATGTTTTCTTCACTGCTGTATTTCCTTTTTTATAACTACTACGATTTGTTGCACTTGAGCTGAGGGTTGGAAACAACCTCTCTACCTCCACGAGGTAGGAGTAAGGTTTGCGTACACTCCACCCTCCCCAAATACCACTTGTGGGATTTCATTTCATTGGGTATGTTGTTCTTGCCTAAATATAATCTAATGCAGCACAATGCAATTAATTCATATTGGTCGGTCGATTGATTGATTATATAGTAATGTTTCTAAATTTGTGTTTTTCTTGATGAGAAGTAGGGGCAGAGTCAGGATTTTTAGTTTATGGATTTTGAATCACAAATATATGATTTGAGCCTAAATGATGGAAGCTACAATGTTGGCTTCGCCCCTGATTATTTATTGAGAAGTTAACTATTTGTAAATACAGGCAACACCCGTTGGTAAGCTGGTTGATTTAGGAACCCCGAGTGCACCGCCAATAGTGGATATTGGAGCAGATGAAGCTAACTCTGAACTAGCAAGTGGATTGAGCACTTCTGGAGCATTGACTGGAACTGAGCATAATAGTATGAAAGCCTTTCCAGAAACACCAGAAGAGGCCTGGTATGGAAATGGATTGGGTATTTCTGAAGGATTGTCTGGAACACAGGACAGCAATAGGATAAATATTCCAAACGTTGCACAAGTTCTTTCAGAGACTGAAAGTAGAGGGTATGAAAAAGTTGAACTGACCTTCAGAATATGAAATACTTTGCAAATGTCCTTCATTTCAACATGAAGTTCAAGAAACCAATGACAGTTTCATTTTGGTGCAGGGGAGATAAGGCAAGTGTAGTAGAAACGAATGCACTGCCCTATTCCCAGCAAGGGAACTCGGTGGGATTTCCAAGCCGTTATGATACCAGGTTTTACTTCACTTCATTTTTTTGCTTGCTACTCTCTTTTTTGTTTCTCCATTTTACTATTAAAATGCTAAACAGCTCTCTTTTATACAAGTGTGGAACTGTGTCATTTCCTGTTCTGTTAGCATGTGCCTTGACTCAGCAGAAGTCGACATAAAAACTGTATTCTAAGAAAGTATTCCTCAAGGAATTATTAAAGAGCATAAGGGGATTGTGTTTTATCATGGACTTATATAGGCTTCATCTATGTTATTTTGCAAAAGGATGACCATCCCTTGAAAATCCCCCCTCCCCCTTTTCCATAAAAAGAAAGGAAAGAAAATATTTTGACAGAATTTTAGAGATTAAGGTGACTGGAATGATGAGCAAAAGTTAAGTCTGAGCTGCAGGAATTCTTAGTGGGTTGTTGTTGAAGTAGTAGAAGAATCTACCAACAGCTTAATTAGCATATCCCTTGTGTTGATGAAGCCAAAGACTTTTGCTTCTCTCTTCACCTTATTACTACTATAAGTAGCTCTACATCTAAACATTTTCACTTGGTCTAGGTCCACTTTAGGTTGCAAAAAAGAGCTGGACTTTTTCTGAATCTGATTTTCTTTTTGATTGCAATTACTGAACATTTCTTTGAAAGCAACAGTCAAAACGGATGGCAAGTTCTCCTGGCTTATGATGCCTGCATTCGTTTATGCCTAAATGCTTGGGCAAGAGGATGTGTTGAGGCACCTGAGTTTTTACGTGATGAATGCCAGATGCTTCGAAATGCTTTCTGGTATGCTAGCTTATCCTTTCCCCTATTGAATCACTTCAAAAAATACCTTTTTATGGATACAACTTCATTTCTATGACTAATACCATTCCCTCTATCTTATCCAACTTCTCAGCTTGCAGAAATTGTTGTTGCAACCTCGAAGCATGCAGACAACAGTAAGTATTCATAAGACCATTGGACAAACATTGCCCTTGAAAGTGAGAAAGTTAGTTGGGAAAGTTCGTGTGGAAGGTATAACTCAAAAACAATTATTTCTGCTTACATTTTGAGGTTATTTGTTGTGCACTTCTTTGCTCTTTTGTTTTTTTGTGTGTGAGAGTGAGGTAGGTGCGTGATTTGTAATTTTGAGCTAGTAATTTCTACTTATGTGAAGACATATTCGAATAATAAGTTATGGTTTCATTCAACTGTTTGCTGCAATATCTTGTTTAATTTAGACACATTACTTCTCAGTTAAAAATTGTTAAGTCAACTTATCTTTTGACTAAGATGTTTTGGAATGTGCTCTTTTAATGTTTCAAATGAAGGTAGAATGCAGTCTGTGTATCTGCCAGATGAAGAAAATGAAATAAAAGCTGTCAAACTACAACTAGATCTCTTATTCTGTAGTGTAATGTGTATCTTTAATTTACATATTGCAGTAAGAAAGTTAAGAATTGTACCAAAGAGGAAGCTTAAGAGCACAGACTCAATGCGAGGTGCAATTAGCTTGCATGCAGGAGCAGATTATGTCCGACATGTTTCATCACTGGTGAAAAATGGAATCAATTCTCTTAAAATTCATTCATCTCTGTTGACATGTGAAGGTTAGTCTTCATCGAAAGATTCTTTCTCTTCCATTGGATCAAGGAAACAATTTACCTAAAATGCTTGAGTAGAAAAAACATAGTCCTCTAAACGGTTTATTGAATTTTCCGACGACAGCTATACTTGATTCCTTAGAATGGTTATTCTAGAGGATGAAATAGCAAACTGATTGATTTATTCTTTTCTTCTCCTTGTAAACTATGTTGGTCTCTAGGTGTGAAAATACGATGATTGAAGAGTGCTAAAAGGAAATATCTTAGACGTTAAATCACACAGAGAAAAGTGTCTCAAAAGTACTACTACCTCTAGCAACAAATGCAGACTTGGTTAATAATTGAATTCAGTGGTAGCAAAGAATACCAACTAGTAGTTGTTATTATCTGTAATAGAAGGTGTCTTTAAGGAGGTATTCAGTATGTTTGTGGATTTTTATGTCAAATTAAGTGGGAGACTTAGAGACACTCCTCTAGTTTTAAAGAACTCCTACTTCGTCCTAGAAGACAAATTATTAAGTATTAGAATGAAAAGACCTGAATCAAGTGTAATGATTTCCATAGATTCATACAACCGACCCCAGCTAGTTCGGGGTCGAGAACTAGTTGATTCATTACCTAATAAAGCATTGATGGTCTATGTAGGTTATTATGTGCGTGTTATAAGAGTTCACATGAGCTCCCTGATAATAAGTAGATCTTTTGGACCTATCAAAATCAAACAAAAACGCTGTAGAGCTTTTTTGATCCTCATACATAAGTAAGATAATTGTTTTTCCACTATGTTCTCTGCAGAATCCTTGAGATGCTTGGTTGTCCTGAAGAGTTCAACTGAAGATACTAAATTCGAACCAAATTCTGCCGTTACACTGATACCGGGAAGTGGTGATCACCATGACTTGTAAGTTGTTATTTTACTTTGTTGCTGTCCATAGTGGCTCTACAGTGCTTATTAATCCAGTTGAATAACCTTCGGTTGCACTTGCTCCGAGTCCTGAATATTGTTAGGAAGTGAAGATCAAGTTGTGTGGTTATCTAACAATTGAGCACATCTCAAGATTAGAATAAGCTTAATATAGTTGGAGGGCTAAAGGAACTTCCTTTCTCTGATTAAAATCTGCAACAAGAGGAAAATGGTTCACCTTTTAAGTTAAAAAATAAGATGTTTATAATAAGATTCTTTGTGATTCCATCTATGCATAGTTCTGTACTTCCAGATTTCTATTTGTAATATGTGTATGATGATCTAGCTGGGGGATCAAACCGTGATGTTAAGATGTTAATTTCTCCATACAAGATAACACATGTTTCTGAATTCAGTTTTCCAGAGAACCAAGGAGATGCTCTTTTATTTGAAGTACAAGATATGAAGAAAAGTACTTTGGGTCGAACTTCAATACCAGTTTCAGCTGTGGCTGACAATAATGTATGTCTCCTCCAATATGTCATTATGTTTTTACTGATTTATTCAGTTTTCAAATTTTTATCATTTCCTCCTTCTTACATCTGTTTTGTAATTGCTCCAGAATGATAAGATTCGCTGGTGGCCCATTTATCATGATGATAATGAATGTGTTGGGAAGGTTCAGCTATCAATCAATTGTACAATCACAACGGATGAGACAACACAAGTCAAGGTATAACCATGGACACTCCACTAATTTTCTTTTCAGTTCGATGGAATTATGTTCTTTTTTGTCTCAGTCTAAGGAGAAGAAAGGAATATGAATACAGAAAGATAATATCAATTGTTCTTCCACTCAAGCCAGAAGAGTAAAATTTAAAATTTGAATCTGCTTAAGTATGATTTCTAAGTTTAATCAATATCTTTCCCTTAAGCTAGTGCCTATAAATTTATTTTTCGTTCACCTACTAACTTCCTAAGCAAAACTTTCAATCAGCATCACTGCCTGTTTCTGTTCTCGGATTTATATACATTGTTCTTGCAATTGACATTTGAGATGTTAAAATGACATTTCACTGGAGACTTAATCTTAGGCCCTTTTGAGGCCTGTTATTGTTAAAATATAATATTCAAAAATGTGCTTGTGTGTGGTGTCTTAACTCATTTTATAGGTCTTCAAATTAGTAATAAATTTTGATATGCATTTCATTCCCATTTATGATAGAGTGGACCGATTGCGGAGACTCTTGCATATGATCTACTACTGGAGGCTTCAATGCGTGCTCAACAGTTCTGTGCACGAAGTTTAAGGTCTGAGGAACCTTGGAACTGGTTACTCACAGAATTTTCTGAGTACTATGGGGTAACAGATACCTATACTAGATTGAGGTACTTAGCTTGTGATATAATTTTTATCAACAAGATATGGAGTGTTATATTTTCTTGAATGTCATGGATGTCTCAACTCCAACAAAAGCTAATAATCAGAGTTCAACAGGTACCTTTCATATGTCATGGATGTCGCAACTCCAACAAAAGATTGTTTGGAGCTCATTCATGAGTTGCTTGTGCCAGTTATGAAGGCAAGGAGTGACAGAAGTATGACAAGACAAGAGGTATCAAATTCTAGACTCTCAAAATCTTCAAGATGGATGGTGTCTTAGTACACTCAAGCAACCTTACCCTTCTCAACTGTTTTCAGAAACTCTAGAGGAGTTCAATGCATTTTCAGAAACTAAAGAGAATGCATTTGGAACTATTTTGATAAAAGTGGTCCTTCTATAATCCTTTACCCTTCACTATTTTAATACCGGCTTATCTTTTTGAAGTGTTGATCATCATATTAGACTTGATATAATAAAAAATGCTAATTTCAGTAAGCTGGCCAAAATCAGGTACCTGAGCTGAAGCTGATGGAAATTTACGGTTTTTTCTTGTTTCAGAAAAGTTTGCTTCTGGATTGTGAAACTGAGATTGAAGGTCTCTTGGCCACTGTGTTTGAAAACTACAAGTCATTGGATGAAAGTTGTCCTACAGGTTTAGCAGACATGTCAGCTCCTATACCAGAAACTGCAGCACCAGCACTTGCTCCTGCTGTGCAAATTTACACTCTTCTCCATGATATACTTGCTCAAGATGCGCAAATGACACTTAGGAATTATATACAGGTTAATCTTTTTTTATGTCCTAAAAAATTGAGATTTTAATATTTTAATATTCTTTTGTATTTTTAAAACTTAGTCTTTACCATTGATTAGATCTCACCCCTCCACATATTGATGCCAACCTTGACATCCATGGCAATTACTGACTTTAGAATTTGGTGTAACAACTTATTACTCTAAATACAAAATGTACTCTGATGGAAGCTAGTCGAGTCTGTTTATCTAGATAATGGTTCATGGGAAAAAGACAGAACAAAAGAAGAAGAAATGAATGAAACATGGCCTTTCTTGCTGGGGAAAAGATACCATATTCTGTATTTGCACTTGATGGTTTTAAAGTTAGACAAATCAAGCTAAATTACAATGTAATTTGGACATATTAAATGAATGCAAGTGTCTCTTATGCACTTTCAGATAAAAGAGTTGAGAGCAGATGGTTGTCTGGTTTTGATTGCACCACTTGTCTAACAATAATATGATTTAACAGACAGCAGCAGCAAAGAGATGCCGGAAACACATGATGGAAACTGACGACTTCTTGTCAATAAACCTTGATGGCTTTGTCATGGATTCAGTAACAATATCCACTGCTTATTCAAAGATGAAGAACCTCTGCTCCAACATATCAAATGAAATTCAGGCAGATATTAAGATACATAACCAACATATACTTCCTAGGTACGTTGGAACCAATAGGTTAAATTTGCCTACAATTACTGCTCCAAGTTCTTACATTATACTGACTGTGTTGCAGTTGTGCAACTTAAACTGCTATCGATTGACTTAAATGGTACATTCCTTTTTCAGTTCAATTGATCTCTCTAGCATAACGGCTTCAGTTTACAGTACTGAATTGTGTAAGAGGCTCAAGAACTTTCTTGCTGCATGGCCTCCATCAAGTCCTTCTCCACACGTGAATGAACTTTTGATTGCAGCAGCTGATTTTGAGAGAAACCTAGACTCATGGAACATCAGGTAATCTTGAATAAAAGTAAATTTGTAAACAAATACTATTTTTAGGCTTGCGAAGACAAGTTCTTCTCACATTGTTCTTTCCTTTCATGCTTCAGTTTAGTGCAAGGTGGTGTAGACTCAAGGGGTCTCTTTCATAGTTATATAATGGTATGGATAGAAGATATGCAACTTCACTTACTTGAGCTTTGCAAGGCAGAAAAGGTACAACACCTGCACTAATAATCACTTAAATACCCCGGTATCTCTTTATTGCATCATAGGCTAATGATTTTCTGTAGATGCAATTGGTTTGATGAGGCAGCATATTTCTCACTCTATCACCTCTTGCAGGTGTTATGGTCTGGAGTTGTTACAAACTATTCGACTTCTCCTTTTGCTGAAGAAATGTTCGAAAAAACCAAACAAATGTTAACTGAATATGAAGTAGTGATCAACCGTTGGCCTCAGTACACCATCATTCTGGAGAATGTAAGTTCTATTTTGCTATCCAGGGAGCATGTAGACCGATGCTTGATGTGTTTTATGACCCCTTCTGTTTACTGAAAACCCTTCTGTTTACTGAAATGCTTTCTGTTTATGCCATACATAGGCTGTTGCTAATGTAGAAAGAGCAATTATAAAAGCCATGGAGAAACAGTACAATGAGATCTTGACCCCCCTGAAGGATAGCATTCCAAAGAAGCTTGGAATGCAAGTTCAGAAATTAGCAAGAAGGCAATCAACTACTCTTTATAGCATTCCTAATCAGGTAAGTGCTAATAATAGATGGATAGGTTATAAGAATCAGTGTGTTTATGAAAGGTGAATATTAAAAGAGAGAGACGTCGCGATCTCTTTTTGTAATATTCCTATATCAAAGAATGCATAGGCATAACTAACTAAATATGTTTGGCCTTGTTTTGACAGTTGGGGACTTTCTTGAACACAATCAAGAGAATTCTTGACGTCCTACACTGTAAACTAGAGGACATTTTGAAGTCGTGGGCGTCCTATCTACCAGCAAATGGAGAGAAGAAGTCCAATTTTGGGGAGCAACTGAATGGAGTTACAGTATTGCTGAGGACTAAATACAAAAACTACATGCAGGCAATAATAATCAAGCTTGCTAGTAATGTAAGCAACTTCTATCTCATATTTAATTTGGCTATATTTCTCAGTCAGAGCAAAAACCATGTGATAGCTAATGTACATTTTTATCACATGCATGAAAATGAGGTTCATCTTGTTCTAATTTTTGACTTCTGCAGACACAATCGAATCGTTGCACACGTTTGCAGAGGATCTTGGAGGAAACAAAAGAAACAGATGGGGAGACTGAGATCCGCGAAAGACTGCAAATGCTGAATTCACAACTCTCAGATTCCATAAGCAACTTGCAGGAAGTCTTTACAAGTGCCATATTTGTTGCAATCTGTCGTGGATATTGGGACAAAATGGGACAGGTTGGTTAATCTAGTGGCCATTCAAACTTGAGCTATTCAACGACAATGATTTTTTTCTTCTTCTTGAGTACCATGTAATGACATTTTGTTCTTTTTTCTTATACTTCTAGATCATACTGAAATTTTTAGAAGGAAGAAAAGAGAATCGAGTATGGTATAGCGGTTCCTACCATGCTCTTGGGGTAAGTACCACTAAAATTCAGTATATACAATGTATATCATACAAATGGTTCTTGAAAATGTATGTATTAACATGGTTTACTTTACAGGTTCTGGACGATATATTTGCTTCCCAAATGCAAAGATTGCAAGGAAACGCGTTGCAAGAGAAGGATATTGAGCCCCCTCGTTCAATTGTCGAAGCTCGAGCTATCCTCTGTAGAGACACTAGCAACTGTCCAGATTCCTCCAACTACTTGTATTTTTAGGAATACAAACACTCCTTCATATGCTCTTGGTGTACTATGATGTTTTTGTGGTTTACTATTTTTACATGTTCATATATCTATATTCTTTTGTATGTAAAATTTTCAATTCTTTTTGTAAGCTGTCATCAATAAGAATAAAATACTCTGTCTCATCAAAATTCCAAAGTTATTTCAGATTCTGTCCTGAGTTTGTTATTTTTTTGATGCATACACCTAGTGCTAGAGAGTCTTTGATAGCCTGTTGTGTTTATATAAGAATAAAATACTCTGTCTCATCAAAATTCCAAAGTTATTTCAGATTGTGTCCTGAGTTTGTTCTTTTTTTGATGCATACACCTAGTGCTAGAGAATCTTTGACAGCCTGTTGTTTTTATATAGGTTTAATAAATGGAGTAACAAATTTTCCAAAAAATGGAAATTTTCGACTATTGATCAAATCGGAAGAATCAAGCTATGGAAGTGACTTCGTATTAGGGTAGACAGTAAACATCACACTCCTTGAGATGCAGCCCTTCCTTATACCTTGCTAATACGTAATGTTTTGTGCACAGGACAGACAGACAACAGCAAGATATATAAATATAAATATTCTATATTTTCCTCTCTCACGTAATCCAAAATCCTTAGAAGAGGTTGTCTTATTCATGGACGTGATAGTTTATTTGTTTGAGCCTTCATTATTTTTATTTTTTTTGACAAGTGAAAACATTAATTAAATATTGTTGATTGGGCGTTTAATCAGTATATACTAAATAAACTAATTCTTCAGAAAATTGGTTAATCTTCAATATGAATTTTTTTGTCTTTTTTTAATAGACGGGTTTTTCTAATATTATAAAATTAAAATTTAATCATTCAAAAATTATGTAAAAAATATTTTACATTACAAATACTTTCCTCAGTCCAACAATAGTTGTGTCCACTATACTAAAAATAGTTGTCCAATAATACTTGTTCAATTTAAAAAATCAAGAGATATTTACATTTTCTGTGTATTTTACTCTTGCTATTAAATACTATTTATCATTTAACACATTTCTCAAAACATAAGTCAAAGGATAATATGGTAAAATTACCCCTATTATTTATTGTTTCTTAAGGAGTGTGCCAAGTCAATAGTGGACAACTATTATTGGACAGAGGGAGTATTTTTTTTAATATGATTTAGAATACTATTGTAAAATACTAATTAAAGTTGACACAATTTGAATCTCTAAAAGCGAAATATATCACATAAATATTTGACAACAATATTTATACCCACAAGTTAATATACATATATCATATACTCCATTCATTTCGATTTGTTTGTCTTGCTTTTCCTTTTAGCCCGTTACAAAAGGAATGTCTTTTTTCCTTCTTTTTTTTTTATAACTATTTGATTTCAATTTTCCTCCTGACATGCCTAAGACCAAAGATTAAATGACATTTTCATACATTACACATATCTTTAGTTTAAGATCACAAGGCTCAAAAGTTCTTACCTTCTTAAACTTTATGTCAAATAAATCAGACAAATAAATTGAAATATGAAAATATTAGTTATATACATAACTGTTAGTTTTTTTTTTTTTTGGATGGATTAAATTAGTTTTTGTTTTTCAAAATACAGAAGATAGATGATGGAATAGGAATAACTTACTAGTAGAATCTGCACCAAAGTTTCGGTTAAAACCTTAATTATATAGTGCTAGTAAAGAAATTAAATAAGGGTTGTGGTGGAGTAGTAAGTACTCCTCCATCCTTAATTAGAGGTCTCGAATTTAAATGGAGATCGAATGAAAAAAAAAAAGAAGAAGAAATTATCAACAACAACAATTTTTTTTTGAAAATACACATATTAATGTTTACAATTTAATAGTACAATATTTTTAGTCCAGATAGAGAAGTTTTGAGCTTAGATAATGAAATCCTATATTTTCCTATCACATTACGTAATTTTTGGCGATATCTCTCACACGATTGCTTTCATACTCAACCGCTCATTCGCCGCCAATTACCCGGATTTCTATTTTCTATAAGTGCGGTTAGGACATCGCCCACTATTCCGGTGTAAGGCTATCTTCATATTCAATTATTTGTAAAATTTCATTTTTCTTTTACCCATAAAAACTGTTTGTAAAATCCCATTTTTCTTTCACACTTGAAAATAAGTTAAAGTAAAATTTGGTTACAACTTTAGTTATGGATTGTGACTTAAAATGTCTGTAAAATGTCCTAGCCATTTTCCTTTTTACCCATAAAAATAAGTTAAAATAAAATTTGGTTTTCCTTTTTACCCATAAAAATAAGTTAAAATAAAATTTGGTTACAACTTTAGTTATGGATTGTGACTTAAAATTTTGGAAAGATTAACATGGTCTCAAATTCTAAGTGAATTAGGACTTTTTTAGTATTATCATGAAGAATAGATAATTAAATAAGCACTAGAAATTATGATAACCAAATTCTAATTTAGAAAGAATGATTACCAAATTCTAACTTAGAAAGAATGGAAAAGGATTAAGAATGTTTTTAGACCAGGTGAAGTTGAATAAAGAATACTTTTTAAATATAATTTATTCTAAAAATATTCCTATGGTTAATAGTTTAATATCACAGTTCACATAATAATATTTCTATTTATTATGGCAAAGATTAATTCACGTTGATGAGAGGTTAGACATGTCTTTCTAATATATTACTTTAGATGTGTTGCAAAAAACTTTCTTTTATTAATATAAAATTTGGACAGTTTAATTTAAAATTTTATAATATTAATCTACTATTTAGAAAAGGGGTTATCGACCTTCTCTCTTTTCCCTTTTCTTTTGTAAAATTTTTACTCTTTTTCCCCTTTTTCTTCAACGATCTTTAGTATTGTTCGTGCAAAAATAAAATCATAAAATTCACTTTTAAGTTTTTTAAACTCTTCAAATTTTGAGGCCTTAAAAAGCATAGATTTTATTAGTATAACTTACATAAATCCTATAGTGTAAAACCTAAATTACATCTTATCCCTACTCTTTTTTATTTTATAAAAATCGCTTAAAAAACCAGTCATCCGAATACATAACTGGTTGTCCGGATGATACATTATTGTGTGGCTGTTGCCCTTAAAAGGGAAAGAAAACGGAAAAAATCTAATTAGAATCCCATAATTTCAATTCCTCCTTAAAATCTTATCCACCCCCATCTCCCTCTTCTCCGTTTTCCGGCGAAACCTCGCCAGAACACTGCACAACAGCACTGAAATCCCAACCAGAAAACAAATCAGCCGCCCCATAACCATCACAAAATCACACAGCAGCTCCAAACCAGACCTCCTCCTCCACGAACCGCTGCCGGAAAATCGAGAAAAAACCCTAAATCGACCCCACTGGTCAACTTTCCTCAAACCCATCTTCTCTTTCATAGTGCCGACCCCCATTTCGACCTCCGACGAAATCCCAATGAACCAGATCTTCCCATAAATCGAAGCAACAGTGAAGACAACACTGATCTCCGTCCGTCAAGTACTTCCTTTTAGTCTAATTTTTGTTCTAAATATTGATTAATACTTAGGTTAGTTTGCTATTTATTCCTAATCATGATTGATTTGTTTGTTGTTTACGCTTTTGTTAAGTTGGCTTAGTTTTTGCTTATTGTGTTAAGTAGTGACGTAGATCCTAACATAACAAATCAATTCAAAATTCAAAACTGCATATACATCATTGTTCTCCCTGTTTCGTCGTTCTCCCTTTCATTGTTCTCCTTGTTTCGTCGTTTTCCCTGTTCATCGTTCTCCCTATTTCGTCGTTGAATTTGCTATGTATTCCCTCTGTATTGATACAACAGATAAGAATTTTGACGAGATACAAAGCTTTGATGTATCAACTGATGCAATTGTCTAGATCTGCTATGTATACCCTCTGTTTTTTATTTTTGAATTTGTATATTGATATATAAGTCGTGATACATTGGTGATTACAAATTGATACATTCCTAGTTTGATGTATATATAATGTGTTTTTAGATCTTTGAGTTAGTGTGCTGATAATATAAAGTATCATATACATGTGAATAACTGTACATTGAGGTGAAGAAACGTGAGGTTGGATTTGCTATGCATCCCCTTTGTATTGATACAACATATGAGAATATTGGCGAGATACAAAATGTATCAACTGGTGCAATTGTCTGAAATTGCTATGTATATCCTCTGTTTTTTTATATTTTTAAATTTGTATATTGGTATCTAAGTCGTGATACATTACTGATAATAGTTTGACGTATGTAACGTGTTTTTCGATCTTGGAGTTAGTGTGCTGATAATATAAAGTATCAAATACATTTGAATTTATTTTTTTATTTTTTATCTGTGTTTTAATAAGTATTTTTTAATTTTTTATTTGTGTTTTAATAAGTATTTTTTAATTTTTGAATTTGTATATGGATATATAAGTCATGATACATTACTAGTTACAACTTGATACATCACTAGTTTGACGTATATGTCACGGATTTTTATAGCTGTGAGTTAGTGTGTTGTTACTATAACGTATCAGATACACTTGAATTTCTTTTATTAATGTATCGGTATATGAATTTCTTTTTTTAAAAGAAGTATCAGTGTGGAAGAGAATATATTATTTTAAATTTTAATGTATCTATTATTCACTTTAGCATGTATATTAAACTTTTTTTTTATTTTGGAAGAAATTGTCTTGCCATCTCGTGTTCATTTCAACCACACATTATGTTTCATATACCTTTTTTTATATAATGTATCATTCTATAGATGATAATAATGTACCAGACATTATGTTTGTGAATATAGTACCACTCAATATATTTCAGATACATTGTGGACAAGATAAGTACAAAATGTTGTGGACATTGTGGGCAAGAAGGTCACAATCGAAGAACTTGTACTTTTTTTTCGAAAAAAGATTGACAAACTCTTTTTTGGGACTACTGCTATGTTTCAGATACATTATTTTGAGATTATAAATTTTCAGTTTTTTGCTTTTTCCACTTTTACTTTGATAAAACATTACAATTTACTATTAGCTGGTGAAATTCTGATACAATAAATTGAAATGTTAAGATTTTTAACCTTGTGTTCATTTTTGTAACACATTATGTTTCATATACCTTTTTAAAATATTGTATCATTAGCTATTTGATAATAATGTACCAGAGATTGTGTTTGTGGAGATGGTACCACTCAATATGGTTCAGATACATTTTTATATAATGTATCATGATCTAGTTGAAAATGATGTGTCTGATACAATAAGGTTGTGAAAAAAGTAGTATGTAAAATGAAATAAAGTGTATCTATAAATGTATCACAATAAGTAAAAATTAATTTATCAATTAGATACATAAATGAATCAGGAACTAACTACAACTAATTATCCAATGTATCGGCATGAATGAATAAGCAACTAATTATCCAATGTATCAGCATGAATGAATAAGCAACTAACTAGAACTAAGTTATCAATTAAATACATATTAAAGTCAAAATAAACAATATTTTGGAGAAACACTCTAAAATTTGAGTACAAGTATCTTAAAACAATAAAAACAAAAAATTCTAAAACTAGAGTTAATATATCTAAAAAACTATAACACTATAAAAAAGTGTCTAACAACTGATAGATAGTCTCTATTCAACATTAACCAAATCGTCTTGAGTTGGTGTTGTGAATTGACTCTTAGGCCTTTGGTGGATCCTCATTTTCACTAACGTATCCTGCCTTAGCCTTTTCAGTACCTTATTTCCATAATAGGGTTGCATATCGTGTACGGAGGTAATCTGCACGAAATGACAAATAGTTAAATTATTAACTTGTAATATATCTTATGTTTGAATCTGATACATTTCAATAAATTTTTGAATCTGATACTTATTAAAACCAATTATGATGTATCTGATACACATTGACTAATATAATTTTAATTGATAGAAAATTTAACATGAAACTAATGTATCAGATACACAATGGATAATAATTTTTGAATGATACACTAATGAACATTATTTTTGTGTCAATGACATGACTTCTAATGACTGATACACAACTAAGCATATTATAATACTTTATACATTATATAGGGTTTAGTGTATCAACTGATTACACTTAAATACTGATACATTACAATATGAAACATGAATTTCGTTGTTTATGTATTATTTTTTGATTAACTAACAAAATAAAATTTAAAAATCAATAGAAGAAGATCGAAAACCTAACCTTAGGTAAGGAAGGTCTAGAAATTGCAAGAGTAAATTTTTGACCCCTTTTTTTGGGGGTTTTAACATTGGCTTTTGAAGATGAAGGAACTTCCTTGTTCGCCTTGTCAATTCTCTTATTCTTCATTACTAATGAGTTATGCAAAAATTTAGATTTTTTTTCAGCCCATTTATCATCATCAGAATCATATATTCGACTAGTATTGGAGAAGTTTAGATGAGTAATATCATTACTAAAAGATTAGCCGCCCATAACCATCACAAAACCACACAGCAGCTCAAAACCAGACCTCCTCCTCCACAAACAGCCGCTGGAAAATCGAGAAAAAACCCCAA
This sequence comes from Solanum appendiculatum, assembly GCA_018342035.1. Lineage (NCBI taxonomy): Eukaryota > Viridiplantae > Streptophyta > Magnoliopsida > Solanales > Solanaceae > Solanum > Solanum appendiculatum. The sequence goes on along the minus strand of JAGDQO010001378.1, from coordinate 728,682 downwards.
ATCGACCGCACTGGTCAACTTTCCTCAAATTCATATGTATTAGGAAATAACGATGACAGAAAAATTTGAAGAAGACAACAATGGAGAAAAGAACTGTACCTATTCGACGACAATGGGGAAGAGAACTGTACCTATTCAGTGGTTTGAAATTGATTAACTGGAGAGAGAATCCTTTTGAAAATCAAATTGATATGAAAATTGTAACTGATAAGAATGTGGAGTGAAATTAGGGAGAGATTAAAGGAGAGAAAAAAGGAGTGGGTAAATGTGGGTTTAGTTGGGGATGTTTATGTATCCGAAAGTTTTAAGAATTGGGGAGAAATAAGGAATTTGTGTAATATTTTAAAAAGGTAGGGAATAATGAAAAATAAGGTAAGTAAATGTGTGTATATAGGTAATTTTTCCATTACCTCTTCCTTGGGACCTTTTTGTGTATACACGTATCATTAATATTATTGAGCATCATGTCACATTTATCTGTAATGTGTTATTTTAAAAATAATAAGTTTCATATCTTACGAAGACTTACCTATATATGTCCTTTGAATAACTTCGTAATATAAAAAGATTATTCTCATTAATGATATATATAACTTAAACTATATATTACTTGAATGCTAATGATCCACACAACTCACAGGTTAAAAAATGAAGCTATATATCCATAGGAATGGCAATTGAGCGATGCAGGGTAAGTTTGAACTTACGCGGGGGTAAGGTAGGGTGGATTAAAATAAAATTTCTGAAAATTTAATACACGGCGAGACGGATTTCATACCGCTCACAACTAGGGATGTTCACGAAAAACTGAAAAGTTAAATTTAAAAAAACACCGATTTTTTTTTATTTGATTTTGATTTTAAAATTTTAAAATCAATACAAAGTGATCTGATTTTAATTTTAAATAAAAAATATCTGAATCAAATCGAATGTATATGTTACGATACATATTATTCTTTTGCACTATTAATCCGTAATCTAGGTGTTTGTCTTTATATTAATCAAATTCTTTGCCTTATGTTAGTTTCTGTTAGTTTAAATATATATGTTTGTCTTCACCTGGGCCAAAAGTGTTCGCTTTTTAAAACTTAAAGGACCTATTTTGTTCAAAATAATACATAAAGAACCAAAATACACTTGACCCTATAAACGAAGGACTCTTTTGGATTTCTCTCTCTCAGGGTTTTAGTTTTACATTCACTTCTACAACTACGATGGGAAGTTAAAACGCCGACCGCCGACCGCCGACGCCACCGGTTTCTACTATTCCGATTCCCGACTCGGCGGTGCACATCGCAGTGTCGGAAACTGCTCACCTTTTACATCATCTACAGATCTACTTAGCTTTCGTTCTGAGGTCAGTTTTTGTTTTTGTTTTTTTCAGTCTCGTTGTTTACTTGGCTTAATTGTGAAGGCATGATCAAATTTTAAGGTGATTTTGGTTTGAAAAACTTGTGAGTGTATTATTTTTTTTTGAAATAGGAAAAAAAATGTATGTTTCCAGTAAACTCTCATTGTTTTGTGAGTATGGAATATTGAGCTATTTGTATTGCAAGTTGCATTAGGTTGAATATCTTTGCTTTAAATTTCATTTCATGTATTTTTTTAGCTTTAAGTAAATAAATAATGAAAAGGGCTCCTGGCCTACTGGTCAATGAAGTGGGTGAGAGTCTCACATTCAAATTCGAGCAGAAATAAAAACGCACCGGCCTGGACACCACAGTCATCAAAAGAAAAAAGACTTAGGAGAAGAACAGAGTATGTTGGTTTAACAGGAACGAGCTTGGTACTGTACAGTTGTGATGAAATTGAGTTTCTACTTTTATAATCCTTAAATAATGTTTTATTCTTAGGTACATTGGTCCAAGTCTCTAACTGCTACAGTAGTTCTCTAGGTGTTTGGAGGGGTTTATCTTTGGTTTCATGACTATCTAGATTACTAATTCAGTAGTGTTAAAGTTTTTTGTAAATATTTTCCTTTGTTTCATGAGGTTTGTTTCTTTTTCATGAGTGTGTATCGATATGGCTGAAGTGGAACAACGCTTGCTTCGAAGGGAAGAGAACTCCTATTTGTAGAATGAAGAATAGATGTTTACAAAATTTGTACTTCTGGTGTAAAGTGTAGCTCAATAGATAGTTTGAACCTGTATATGGATTTGTTGGATATGTCAGGAAGAAGAGTGTCGTATGCTGCTTTTTGTTCTATGCTGATTTTGTTTCTCTTTTTTGTGCCATCTTGGTATCTTTTCTTAAAATCCTTACCTTTAAAAAAAAGTGTGTGTATATCCATATGTATATATAAACAGACATGTGAATGGGTGAGTGCATTAGACTTGTGCGCTTGTTTTTCCGTAACATGCAACCTGATGGCTGTTTTACCATTGATTTTTTTCTTTTTGTAAGAATACAGATTACAGAGACGGCTTCTCGGGACTGAGTTTAGTGAAGGACAGCTTCTGCATTTCCCCTTTTTCTTGTGTTTCTCTTATCCTCTCTTTCTCCGGTGACTGGTAATACACTCTTGAGCTTCATGTTTTTGTTTCCTTTTGATTTTCCATGGAAGTTGAAATTTAGATAGGTCATTACTTATGTTAATTTGATATAAATAAAAAACTGTAACTGTGAATTTGTGTTTACGACTGAGATGTGAGGGTTAATCTGTACAAGAATTGTGAGATTTGTCTATGCAACTTGTTATAGATTTTGAATCATTGTTCAGTTTGTTATATAGAAGATAAAGCACCTTTTTCTCATTCATTATTGTTCTCTGTCATTAAAACAAATTATTAGTCAATAACTCAATATTCAGACTTGGTCTTCATTTATAGTTGTTTTGATTTCAATGTAATTTTCAAGTTGTCATTGGGACGATTTTATCTACATTTACCATTATTTTTAATTTTACAAGTAACATAATTTGATCTATATAAGTTTCGAGACTTGTCATTGTGTCTAATCAATACAACAAGCCTGATGTGTTGTTCGAATCCATCTTACTCTAAACATAAGGGTCAGAACCTTATATTCTGAGCGCCCTTGGTTGCTCTCTTCTTTTACTAGTACAACAGTGGCCCATTCATAGTTTAAACTTAGAGGTGGGAGCCATGCTTTTTCTTCGCCCCCTCTTTCAATTTTTTATTTATTTTTAATAAAGATAGGTCTTTTAACTTACATTTTTAATTCAATGGGTGGGGGTGGGGGAGGGGGCGGGGATCCACTGGTTTATCAATTATAACCAAAGACTAATCCAAAATTTGGACTGTTCGGAATAATTACAGTTTATACCCACATTCACACATAATACAATTATGGTCTGCAGTTATGACAATTGAAACCTCATGTGCTATTCTTTGAAATCTTTTTTTCTTGTCAAAATTTGTAATAGTAGTATGTGATGGCTCCATCTCTATCCTAGAATTTATAGAACGTGCCTTCGTATTGCCAGGCTCACTGAGATTCAATTGTACTCCACATAGTATACTTAATTGTGGACCATCTCGTTGAAGATGCCAATATTTTGCTGCAAGTGCTATCATTCTAAGTTATTCTCTGAGTCTGCCTAAGCTAACACTATGATCATGTGGTACTATCATTGTTAGCTGCAAAATAGTACTATTAGCTAATTGGTTGTTAAATTCTTTTCTTCATTCGGCACACATAATAGTAAGCGGATTCACTGGTGAAACATGCAGTCATTAAGGCGGGATAGGTTGGAGATGGGTGAAAGCGATGTGGTGTTCATACTTGTTAGGCATCCTCACCCTTCTCGAGTCTAAAAGAGAATATAGAAGGCCCCGCTGAATCACAATTATTAATTCATTTCAATGGATGCAAAGCATTTCATAAAGCTGTACAGCTGTACCAAAAGAAAAGGAGGGAGAGAAAAGTTCACCCTTGTTGATTAGGGTGTTCTGGATAAGGTAGAAGTTCTTATGAAAGATGTTGAACTAATGGACTTTGTTTTAAAGTGATAGCAATGAATTCGTCTTCTGACTCCTGATGTCTTCTTGTTTTTTCATCAGTCAATCGGATATATTTACAATTGTATTAGATTTCTCACTGAACCCTTGTTGATAGTGGCTTGCATAGATTTTTAACTGTCACAATTCCGAATTGATGTTTTCTTTATGCTGGTAACGTAAGAGAATTTTTACAGTTTTAGTCACTGGTATATAACTACAAGTAATCATACATAGAAATAAAACAACTTAAATGATACCACGAGTTAAGATATGCTAATAGCGACTTGGTTTAATGTGTCTTGAGACTGTGCTTCTTTGTGCAGAGAATCCATGTACTGAGCTGCTTTCGGAACCAAGAAATGAACTTTGGGAGACTAAAGAATGTTGTAGCTGCTGCAGCCATTGAAGGGGTGGCTGAAGCAAGGGCCAGGATATTTGGTCATGTGCTTAATCCAACCGGGCAGAGATCATCCCACAAGGTTTTACGCAAGAAGCTCATCGGTGAGAAGGTGTCACAATGGTACCCACATGATATCATGAAAGATGATCCTCTTGTGATGGCACGTCAAGAGCAAGAGCGCCTGAGCAAGCTTGAAATGCTTAAACGTCGTGGAAAGGGACCTCCTAAGAAGGGTCAAGGCAAGCAGGCTAAAAAGCGTAACAAATAGAGATGATGCTTTCACCATCTTGCAAATTGGCTGTTTCTATGGGTTTACTCTGCGCGATTTGATCGCCTTCTTGTTTCTGATCTCATAGGATTTCTTTCTACAACTCCAGCATCTACTTTCAATATACTCTTTTTGTTTTCATGCTTACTACTGGTACACATTTGTTAGTTTCAACTAGAGTGAATTTAGGGGTTGAATGGTTTGGATGAACATTTGGGGTTTATTAGTTCAAATGAATAAAAAGTGTGTCCAAACTCTATGAACTTCTAATCAAAGTTTTACAATCTAGAAACATTATACTATTTTCTTGGAAACTCCATGCATGCAGAGTTTTACATTTAACGTACATATCATCAAGTTATTTCTATCTGTTGTAATATGTAATTTATCTTAATTTCAAGATTACAAGCTTCATATTTTACAAAGATTTTCTACATGTATCCTTCGATCGACTTAATAATATAAAAAAATCATTTACACTGATAATATATATAATTTAAGTTCTATATATCTTACATAAAACTCTGATCTACACAAGCCAAAAGATAAGTTATATATCCAAGAATAAACTCTTTACTCCACAATACAAGAATTTAATCAACTCAGCATCCACCACCACCACAACCACCGCCTCCACCACAACCGCCACCTCCTCCCCCACCGCAAGCGGTGGTGCCTCCACCACAACCGCCTCCTCCACCTCCATAATAACCTCCATCACCCCAACGCTTCCTTTCTCCGTTAGAGGAGTCTCCACAAGCAAAAATGATCATAGAAATCATTAAAACAGACATAACAACCATTCCCAGCATTATCATTAGCCCTGAATCCTCAATTGCTGAGCCACCATCTACCACACCATAGACTCGCACCATATTTTTGTTTAGAATTTAATCAATTCTCTGCAAAATACTTATGTATATATGTTGCTAAATTAATCTCATGATCCAAGGAAACAATATCTTTTATAGGCCTTTTGTGATGTTTGACTTGTAGAATTTTCGTAATAGTTCAACTTCAACGAAGTTGCAATTTAAGTTCATAAAAAAGTCGAAGACTTTGATTTGGTCAAAATATCTTTAAGTTATTTGAGCTACACTTCAACGTAACTACTAAGTAATATATTCATGTCTTGGAATTTTCACACTTATTTTCTGGTATTATTGGAAAAATATTCCTATGGATAATGATTAAAAATCTGCTAGATTTTTCTGTTACATTTATTGTTTTATTACTCCACTATATAAGAAATCAGAGACTTTAAAATCAACAACAAATACAATGAAATTTCACGGGTGGAGTTTGAACAGAGAGGAAAGTGTATGTATACCTTATTCTTATCTCATGAAGGTAAAAAAATTGCTTTTGTTTTAGTAAGTTTTTCACTATATTTCTATATACTCATCGAAAGTATCGTTGATCCATATGAAATAATTACTTAAATTATATAGTCCATCTACCACCTGTTATAATTGATTGCATACCTATAAATTAAGAAGCGTAAATGAACGAGTCTCAACTTTATCAAGTGCAAAATTTTATAAAGAATTTCACAATCTAGAGGTATAGTGGTAATTTCCTCCGGAGACTCGATTGCATATGTACATATTACTTGGATTCAGACAAGTGAGACTTGCTCGATCTAGTGGTTGAGCAGCTTCATCGTTAAATCATTTGATAGTTCGAGTCATACTGACGGGTAAGTGGAAATAATACTATAGATCTTTCTGAAGAAAGGAATTCTTTTTTACTTGGACTCAAATCTAGAAGTGAAAAAAAAAAAGCATATTCAAGATCGAGTTATTAACTCCACATCAACAAGACGAATTTAATCACAACCACCACCACAGCCTGCTCCACCGCCTCCTCCACTTCCATGATAGTACCAATCATCGTCCTTTTCTCCATTGGAGGAGTCCCCACAAGCAAAAATGACCATAGAAATCATTAAAACAGACAGAATAATCATTCCCACCATTATCATTAAGCTTGAGCCTTCAAGTGTTGTGCCACCATCTGATCCCACACCATAAAATCGTGCCATATATATATATTTATGTTTCGACTTTATGTAATTATCTGAAGAAATAGTTATATGCTTCTAATTAATCTGATCATATATAATCCAAGGAAAAAATCTCTTTAACAAATTTATATATATAGGCATATTGTCATGATATTTGGCTTTTCGTGTGAGTTGACTATTAGTAATTAATAACTTCGTTTAGGTACCGTTGATTAATCTAATCTATATATATATTATAATAATAACATAGAAACTATAGTATAGTACTACGAAGTTTCAATTTATCATTATATTTTATCCAAGAGGACGACTTTGATTTGGTCATAATTTTCAAACTTGTTTTACTGAGATATTATCGAGAATTAGCCAAATCTATGATCCTAACATTGTGATATTTTGACATTAATTATGTCTTTTTCACGCTCCAACACGTACCTGATCTTCAACTCCACCCCTTAGCCATCATCCCCACCACCCCATACTCTTAACCCTCTCCGCACTTATCATAGTGTGTCTAAATTATATACAAATATTTTTAGAACAATATTTTTTTGCTTATATTCAGATAACAAAAAAAAAATAAGTAAGAAATTCAAATATTTTTTATGAAAATTTTTTCCGTCCGTACCGAACACACCCTTAGATGACTTATTTTCTCTTTCCTATCCCCCACCAAAAGTGAAAAGAGAGATCGGTACGTATGAAAGAATCGGAAATTATCTTAAGCAAGTAGTTTAAGATAATTTAAAGTGAAAAGAGAGATCGATACGTATCAATTTGGTGCATAATTAAAATGAAAGAAGTGGAAATTATCTTAAGCAAGTATTTTAAAGAGTAATTAATTTATATATACACTATTTATCAAATTAAAAGACAAAATTACTCCAAAGTTATATAAGAACTTTTACAATCTAGAGAAGGATCATTATGTTCTTGGAGACTCCATGCATGTAAATTAAAGTTAATTTTTGCTAATATTACTTGGACCTCTAATCCACAATTAATTAACCACCACACGCGCCTCCACAACCACCACCACTTCCACCAACGCCACCATCGTCCTCCTTTCCACCGTTAGAGTGGTCCCCACAAGTAAAAATGACCGTTGAGATCACTAAAACAGACATAAAAATCATTCCAACGATCATCATCAGCTCCGCGCCATCAAACATTAAGCCACTATTTCCCACACCATAGGATCGCGCCATATAGATATTTTTGTTTAGACTTTAATTAATATTTCTCTTCAGAAAATAGCTAATAAATATCATGATCCTAGGAAATTACGATCTCTTAAATAACTAACAAATTTTTATATATAGGCCTTTAATAAAGTTTGGCCTGTTGACTTTTCTTAAGTATGACTTTCACCGCCCTTGATTAATCTAGTTATTCTAGTCTAGTGTAGAAATTAATATCCAATAGGGCGACTTTAATTTGGTCATAGTATTTGACCTTCACTTTATTTTTGAATTTGTATATTATTTGGCCTTCTAGATGAATTTAACTAAAAAATATAATTAGTGAAAATTTATTTATGTAATATAATGAATCTCAATTTCCTTTGGACATAAGCATAGAAATTATTGTATATTTAATGGCATAATTTTGTATAACTGTTCATCAAAATAATAGTCGATAAATAATTATACATCATTTATGATTACAGATGATTTGTATTACGTAATACGAAGCTTCATCTGATTACTTTCTTGTATGTATATTTTATAATTTTTTAGTTATAAGAAAGAAAATAGTTTCATGATGCCTAATCTTATTAGTGGAGTTTGGGCCGGATAATGGATATGATATATGTAGACTTTATCCTATTTTTATGAAATAGAAAAAATATTTTTAATACACTCTTGACTCAAATGAAACGTATATCAAGCATAATAATAATATACAAAATGATATAGAGGGAAGAAACACAGAGTAACCTATAAATAATTAAGGAGAAAAATATCACCGTATAAGAACATTACATGGTTTAATGTATACACAAAGCATTAAATCACCTTTACCTCCTTTTATTTTCAAGATTACAAATTTCACGCTTTACTAATAATATATATATAACTTAAATTTTATATATATTTCATGGACTCGAGATAAATTATATATCCAAAAATAAACTCTTGACTCCTCCGATCCACAAACACAATAATTTATAAAATTCAGCATCCACCACCACCACTGCCACAACCTCCTCCTCCACCTCCATAAATTCCTCCGCCGCCCCAACGCTTCTTTTTTCCGTTAGAGGAGTCTCCACAAGCAAAAATAACCATAGAAATCATCAAAATAGCATAACAACCATTCCCACCATTATCATTAGCCCCGAACCCTCGATTGGTGAGCCACCATCTATCACACCGTAGAATCGCGCCATATTTTTGTTTGAAATTTAATAAATTCTACGTTGAAATACTTATATATGCTACTGCTAAATTAATCTCTTTATATAGGCCTTTTGTGATGTTTGGGTTATAGACTTTTGTTTAAGTTCAACGAAGTAGCAATTTCATAAATAATAATTAAAAAAAAGATGTACTTTCATTTGGTCAAAAATTGTTTGCTGTTATTATTGAAAAAAAAATAGTCCGATCGATGGATAATTAAAAATCTGGTTGACTTTTATGTGTGTCTGTTTCTTTTTAGTTGTTATAGTTTTCTTTTTGAGAATCAAACAATATGAACTTTGACCAACATTTTAAAATGTACTATCATACTGATATGAAAAAAATTGCAAGTTATAGTACTTTTCGTATAGTTTTTGAATATCTAATGTTTTATTTTAAATATCGAATTAATGTAATCTAATTTAACTTTGAAAGTTAGTCAAATTGACTTTCGAAAAAGGAAAGGTGAAAGTATTATATAAGGAATCCGAGACTTTAAGCTTGCACGTCCGGTGTGTTTACACGTTTAAACTAGGGGTCATGACCAGTTTATTGAATTGATTTAAGTATTAATAATCAAAAATACATATAAATTATTTTATTTTTTTTGTGAGTTACATATCTATTATTCATTATTCTTTTTACCAGCTAATTTTAAGGGATTATTATAATTAGAAAAAAAATAGGGATAGATAGTAATTTCATCTTTTGTGATTTATGTAACTTATACAAAATAATATACAAAACGATAAAGCGGGAATTAAGAAACAGGGAGTAACTTATACAATAATTAAGAACAAAAACATCATTTTATAAGAACATTAATTACATGTAATTTATCTTATTTTCTAGCTTACAAGTTTCACATTTTACAAATATTTCTCCGTGTATATCCTTTGAATAGCTTAATAATGTGAAAAGTTTATATATATATATAAAAAAAAAAATTAAAAAAACTTAAATTTTGTATATATTCCATGAACTCTGATCTGCACAAGCCAAAAGATAAGTACATATCCATGAATAAACTTTTGACTCCTCCACAAAGACAAGAATTAATTATTTAACTCAACATCCACCACCACCACCACCACCACCACAGCCTCCTCCTCCACCGCCACCGCAACCTCCTCCTCCACCAACTCCACCTCCATAATGCCGATGCTTCTTTTTCCCGTTAGAGGAGTCTCCACAAGCAAAAATGATCATAGAAATCATTAAAACGGACATAACAACCATTCCCACCATTATCATCAGCCCCGAACCCTCGATTGGTGAGCCAGCACCTACCACACCGTAGAATCGCGCCATATTTAGACTTTAGTCAATTCTATGCAAGAAATACTTATATATATAAATGCTGCTAAAGTAATCTAATGATCCAAGGAAAAAGTACAATCTCTTATATAGGCCTTTTTTGATGTTTGAGTTGTAGACTTTTTGTAATGTTTAACTTCAACGAAGTTGCAATTAAGTTCATAAGAAAGACATATATCTGTAATTTGATTTGGTCAAAATTGTTTAAGTTGGTTGTGCTAGGCTCCAACATGACTACTACTACTACTACTAATATATTCTACGTCTTAATTTCTTGGAATTTTCAAACTTGTTTTGCTGGTATTATTGATAAAATATTCCAATCGATTCTGTTGACTTGTCGGTATATGAAATTGCACTAACTCTCACACCGTACAACAATAACAATATATCTAGTGAACTTTCATAAAGTGGGGTCTGAGCAACTCTCACACCATGAGCAATATAATTGTGTTTATATTATTACACTTTTATTTTTTGTTCTTTTTTTCATATTCTTGCATTATATGTTTAGGAATGGATCGAATTGAAGACTTGCAAATTTAAGGCACATAATACATAAATATATATGCCCTTTAATTTGGCCTCAACTAAAATTTATGCCCTCCAACTTTGAGTGTGCACAAGTAGACACTTAAACTTGTATAAAGTTGAATAAATAGACAAACACGTCCTACGTGACATCCTACATGGTAATTAGCGTCCTACGTGGTTTATGTCACGTAGGACTCATGTGTTTACTTGTTCAACTTTATACTAGTTTAAATATCTACTTGTGCACACCTAAAGCTAGAGGACATAAATGTGAAATGATCAGATCAAGCTAAAGGCACATTTATAGTATATTTTGTTTTCCCTTTATCAACCTAAAACTGCGTAATCAATATAGATATAGACGGTGAGTACACAATATTTTTCTAGGAAGTTGCTCTTAATTTCGTCCATAATTAAGATCAACTAATTAATATTTGGTTGTTTAATTTGTTCAAGCTTCTTTTGATCAGGATGTACATATCTTTAATTCAAAATTTAATTTTATTTATCGGTCTTATTCAAACTTGTTTCCTGTTATTTAGGGATACACACAAAACTTATTCAAACTTGCTTCTTACTTTAATATGAAAAAAACTATATTCAATATTTTGGGTTATTACATGTACATTACTTATGGAAGAAGAAACTTGAAATATAAAATAAAGAAAAAGGGAAACTATAGAAAGGAAGTAATTTATATTTATTGTTTACAAAATACACTATCCTAGCTTATTCATACTTTCCTTAATTTTCTTAATTTCTATCCTAGAAAAATGTGGAGGAAAATTAAAATGCAAAAGAGAAACACATGCTACGTACCAAATAAACGAAAATCGAAAAGAGAGAAATCAATATTTCTATACTCCATATCGAAAATGTTGAATTTATATGAACCAATTACTTAATTATATTTTTCATCTGCAATTTACGATCGATTATGTACAAATAAAAGCGTATATTAACGACTCTTCACAATCTAAAGATAATGGATTACATATATATATATGTACACATTACTTGGACTCAAAACTTCACAAGCCAAAAGAAAATCAACATATATCCAAGAACAAGCTATTGACTCACAACAACACCAACAAGAGTTTATTCACCACCCCCACCACCACCACCACAACCGCCACCACCGCAACCACCACCACACCCACCACCTCCACCGCCTCCTCCACCTCCACGATTATACCAATCATCGCCATTAGAGGAGTCCCCACAAGCAAAAATGATCATAGAAATCATTACAACAGACATAACAACCATTCCCACCATTATCATCAGCCCCGAGCCCGCAACCGCTGAGCCACCATCTCCCACACCGTAGAATCGCGCCATATTTATGTTTCAACTTTATGTAATTAATCTCTTGATAAGTTTATATTTATAGGCCTATCGTCATAATGTTTGGCATGTTGACCATTTGTGTTTAATTAACTTAATTTACAAATTGTTTACTTGGTATTATCGAGAATTAGCCCGATCGATGACCCTAACAATGGAGTGTATTTTAAAAATAAAAATAAAAAAAATTGTAGACCAGAATTATGTAACTAAGTCATGTTTCTTTTGTTTGTAAAAAGTCACTTAACTATATACTTATATCACTCAGAAGATTACTCAACCGGCCAAATACCTATTTTATCCTCTATGTTATCAACTTTTATCGTTTTTTACTTTTTCAATATTATTTTATTTTATAATCTATATACTCTATAGTATGGGCTTACCTACAGAAAAAATAAGTACAAAAAGGATATACATTATTTTGCTTTCTATATTTTTTTTGGGTGAAACTACAAAAGAAAAAAAAATAAAATTCATTTAGATACACAAATTGCAAAATCATCAATGAATGATTTAACTTTCATGATACATCGTCAAAAAACAATACATTCTGCTATTGACAAGATTTTTTTTTTCCTACTAGTAATATATAACACAAAAATTTCTTTACTATCCAGCCATTTTCGAGGCGAAAAAAAAATATAAATCACCAGCTGCCACACAAAACTGAGAAAACAACATATACTTCTCAACTGAACAGATGGTAGTAATACAGAACTCTGAGCATCATCAACAGATGAATTGTTGTTTATATATACAGCTCAGAGTGGCCAAAACTTGAAGAAATGGCTTCTTTTTTTTTTATATGCAACTCCAATTTATATTATGGCCCTTCAGCTTTAGCAGGTCTACGTGATCTGAAACCACGACGGGTTTACCTATTATGGTTTTTTGGGCTTGTCCTCTGCAAAGCAATGATACATTATGGTGGATTAAAATCAAAACGACGTATCCAACAAAGCAATAGTTAATTAATCAACATCATGAAGTCAGATAAAATCGAGCAAGTTGTAACTAACCATTATGAAGGTGCATATTGTACCCCGTATGGATGACACAAGGAAATAACAGAGACATACATGGCAGATTTGTTTCATTTGTTGTTCCATTTAACATGTCGTAAAGATGAGGAAGGACCAAGTGTGCTGCTATTAAGTGGAATTGAAGAAGGCAAAAGAATATCCGATCTTTTCAAACTCTTACCTGGATGCTATTTCTCACCTGAGATTTCTAATCAGCTCGTTGACTGAGATGAGCAGTGGCACGACTTATATGTAAACTTGAACAAGAATTTGGTTGATGTTTTCTTCTAGTTCCAGAGGTTCAAGACATGTACATCTTGCTTCAATTCACTTAAAGCTTCCTCATAATTATGGAGTTTTTGGCTACTTTTGCACGCCATTCTATGTGTGTATGCCTAACTATAAATCAGTAATGAATTCCTAACTCCAAAACAAGTGTTCGCCGTATTCTGCTTTAATTCATGCTTTCTGTATTTTGCGAAGGCTTTCAGTATCCTAAGAATTGTATATCCCAACTAAAATGTTACTTTTGACAAGACCAAAAATGGTTAACCAGTGATCTTATATTTAACTGCAGAAGAAGTGCTCAAGAACTGAACAAAGGCAAAGAAGAAGAGAATAGAATAACAGTAACAATTACAGATGTTATCAGTTAAAACAGACACCGAAAGAGTATATAAATCAAAGATCATGAGCTTCCGTATAGTAATTTCTCAAAGAAAATATAACTCACGTATAGCCTCTGGATCTATATGCACAAAGAAGCTTGCAGCGACTATCAAATAGCAGAGAAGGAGCATCAGTCCTTTAAAGTAATTGGAAGTTCCGTCCTGCAGAAAGAGGAAATGTTAACATGAAAACTAATGTTCAACAGCAGGAAGCCTTGCAAGCTAAATTTCAATCATAACCCCAGAAGTGAAGAAAAGAACAAAGGATCGAGAAGGAGGAAAAAGAGACATGACATTTCTTTAACTGGATCAAGCTCCAACTATAACTTGCAGAGCTTTCAACTTTTAGAAGAAATACATTGGTTTATGTTGTAATTTTCAAGCAATTTGGAAAGATGAGAAAGTTTTAAGTTTTCCCCAACCTCAACCTCTAAATTAAAAGACAACAAAGAAGCCAACAAGAAAAAATAAATACTCAGAGAAATGGGAGAAAAGTAGAACCAGAAAGACTTGTGAATTATCTAATTTAAGAGCACACCTGCAGCATGAATGCTACTACAAGGACACTCATGAAAAGTGTGGCCGTTTCAAACAACTGGAAATTCAAATCCATAGGAAGACCCATAATCCATCCAACCACCACGCAGAAGGGGATCTGCATCGAAGTAAAGGTTAAAAGAGGAATAAACTTACAAGAAAAAATTTCAGTGGAAATTATTATGTGATGGTCCAGGAAGTTGAGGCAGATAAAATATGAGATTGTGCATCTATATTCAGTTAGAACTAATGCCTAATGGTAGAGTCTTCCTGAACGAGACGTCCAATCTGAAGCTATTCAAGAGTAACTTACTTCTTAAAGTTTCTCTTTGATGTAATTAACATGCATAAACATTTTGAATTACCTACCCCAAACATGGCAATCTGCGTTGATGAGCCTATTGCCACTCCCAAAGAGATGTCCTGTAACGGCACCAAGTAAGTGAAGAAAAAGGATAGTAAACCATAGTTTTAATACAAAGAAAAGATAGATGAACGTACAAGCTTGTCTTTGACTGCAAACATGACAGCACCAGCATGTTCAGCTGCATTTCCAACAATCGGGAGCAGTATGACACTTATAAATGCCACAGGAATACTCATAGCAACTGATGCCCCCTGAAAACATAGAGTAATTTATTGGCAGAGAAACTCAAAAGGCAATATTTTTTAGTTTGTCTTAGGCTACTTATATGTGTCAAAGATAGAGAACACAGACTAGAGACGATTCCCAAGTTATTGATAATTAGATGATTCTACTAATAGAATGCCAAAGTATGGCAATCGGAAAACGAGAATAAATAGCAGGACAAAGAAATTACCTCTATGGCATTAACCAGGTATTCTGACAAGACCGCGATCCATAGTGTCAAAATCGAAAGCCATATGATTGACCCCCATTTTGATATCTCGGGAGCTTCTTCCTCTTCTAGGCTCTCGTCATTCTCACCCTCTCCCTGAATTTTATTAAACTTTTAGGAAACCTGAAGCAAACTCAATGGAAGAGTAATTTAGCTAATATATGTATTGATCAGCCTAGCTTGTGTGGGATAAAGGATGGTTTGGAGAGGGAACTAAACAATTGTAGAACCTTTTGGTTTCCTCATTGATAGAATGTCCAGAAGACTGCATTATATTCCAAATCATTATTATATACGCAGATATGGTTCACCGATCAAGTGTTTAAGGCAGAAAAGCGAAAATAAGAAGGAATCCAGTTTCTGATTCTCCAAATTTATTGGAAGCTTAGAAACAAAAAGAATTATCTCCTTGTAGGCAAGTGAGGAAATTTTGACTTTCAGATTACCAGATGCAGTGGCTACTCTTACGGAAATACGATCAGAAAATTCGACAGGAGAAGTAAGCTTAAGCGGTTCTAATGACAAAAACTTCTTCTATTCCAGTTTCGACAGCCAGTTCTGTATCTAGTGTCAGCAACATTAAACACAAAAAAGTGCAGAGAAAATAAAGAACCCAAACCTCCGCAAGTGGCATGTAAAGACTATTCTGACTAGTCAGCTGATAAAACAGGTATGCACCATATGCTACAAGCATTACGCAGCTGGTAAACCGGGAAAGTGCCAGCTCTGACTTCCCAAAATGCAACTCGGTGTGTGTAAAATGTAGGACAGCAGGGAACAGTAGGCCCATCACTGCCATCAGAAGCAACCCCGAATTCATCACTGCATTTCCCTGACAGCGAAAACTCTGAGAATGTCATAACTTGCTATCATGGTCGTGAGATACAATTTGAACTAAACTGATATTGATTTCCGGGTCATATAGATATGGTAGCATAACAACATAATCTACCTTGTCAAAAAGTTGGTCCTTAGTAGAGTGAGCAATTCCACCAGCAAAAAATGCACATCCAAGCACTAGTAACGTATTCGACAGTATTGATCCTAATAATGACTGTTGAACCACACGGATCATGCCCGTTCTCAGTGCATACATTGATATTATTAGCTCTGTTGCGTTACCAAAAGTTGCATTTAGAAGTCCTCCAACTGAAAAATTACAACAGCAGATTGCTCAAAGATGACATGAAGTTCTCTAAATTGAAAGCAAGTTAAGACTGAAAGATTGATTATTGTTCTAATGCAACACAATGTCCTGTGATAAAGAATCACAAACAGAAGAAAATTGACCTTTGAGGCTTTGAGTCAAGTATATGAAAATTACGTATGTACATCAATGATATGAAGAAAGATTACCTGTTGGCCCTGTATAGAAAGCCAGCTGCCTACATAAATGGAAAACCAAAAAACATCAATTATGAAAAATGTAAATACTATAAACAGCTTTTAAATAACATAAATCAGCACCTTTAGCTTATTTTTCAATTACAAAGTTCCACGATATCAACTTAATAGACCATAATTTAAAAGCTATACATTTTCCAAATTATCCATACAGAAAAACAGGAGCATGAATAAGTGTAAATGCATTGTAGCCCAAACTTCCATTTTATTGTCATTAATAGACACTAATCCTGAAATTTTAAATTAAACGGTGACAAGTCCATTGCCAACAACAAATGCATTCCCCTTGATCCTAAATGTTCGGCTCCTACAAAGTACTGTAGATACTGAGTTAGAGAATTACTCTGTCGCCCAACCTAGACGTTCTGCAAGGGGTATGATACCTAACAAGCTAAGAAAAAAGATCCATCCCTGAAAAAGTCATGACAGAAAAGAACAAGAGAAATAATGTGAGAAATTAAGCTCTTCAAAGAGTAGAAGATACCGGACTGGAAATAGTTTTGCAACTTACGTGATGATCAGTAAACGTATCAACAAGCATTGCTAAAGGACCACACGGAATAAGTAGGTTTAACTTCTTGGAGAACAAAACTATGTGCATGTGCCTTAGTATACTATTCCACGTACATTTACAACTGATATCATCTGTATCGGTATCAAAAACGGATATCTGCGGAGTGGCATCCATAGAAGGTGTCCTCCTATCATTATGCTTAGAGTCCACAAGATTCTCATCCTCAAGCTGAAGTACCGCTCTTCCTTCTAGTGATCCCATCTGTTTAGCCAGTATTCCTTTATTAGATAAGATAAAAGAAGGCCAAAAGGTGTAGCCTCTAAGATATTTTTGGTCTCTATGCAGAATTAAATCCTAAAATAGACAGAACAATATAATGTTCTTTTCACGGACATGAGAAAAGTTCCTCAAATCGAGCTACTCATTCGCCTTGTTCATACTTTCCACACTGACTTGGTGCATTCAATGAATTAACTTTAATTTGAATCATCAAAAGCAAAAGAAAAAGAAGGTAATTAATAGCTAAGTTGCTCGAACTCTTCACTTCCAGTGCTGCACCCGTGTCGACACGACATGGGTGTGGGATCCGTACCGATCTGGTCTACCTATTTTGTGTACTTTGACCAAAATCAACGAAGAAATCCGGACAGATTCAATGATTTGTGTAGTCAAAGCAAAGCTAAGCTGAAATTGAAGAAAATGGAATATCTTGTATATAGAAATTTCTCTGTCACTCATTTTCCTTTTATCTTCGAGGATTATCCTCTAGATCAATATTTCCTCCTCAAGTTTTCCACATTAGTCTCATAAATAAGGTTTTATAACTCTATTTTTAGCCGAATCCCTGCACATGTATTCATACCTTGATTCGTAACTCCGGACTTTAAAATTTAGATCATGAAGAAGGCAACCTCTAGATCCGCACCCAAGTCCAAGCAACTTAGATTAATAGAATGTCAATGAATGATTAGCAAGGAAAGAAAACATAAAACCTTCCAAATTGAGCAATGGCAAACTAACAAGGAATTCATTTTATTTAACATCAAGGAAAGAAAACATAAAACCTTCCAAGTTGAGCAATGGCAAACTAACAAGGAATTCATTTTATTTAATATCAATTTGTTCTTCATAATCATAATTTTTGCTAAATTTAACATAACCATGACCCAGTGCACTAAGTTCCCACGCGATCACACCACAAGAGTCAATTGTACGCAG
Organism: Solanum appendiculatum; assembly: GCA_018342035.1. NCBI lineage: Eukaryota > Viridiplantae > Streptophyta > Magnoliopsida > Solanales > Solanaceae > Solanum > Solanum appendiculatum. The sequence goes on along the minus strand of JAGDQO010001378.1, from coordinate 710,197 downwards.
CCTGCTCAGAGAGGAAGGACCATATAACTGGTCCACTAATTAGGAGAGGGAAAAAAAAACTCACTTCCAGATGGGATTTTCCCCCGGAAAATTGTGAATCTTTAGCCATCCACTAATGATTCTGCTCAGCTGAGAAAACAGAAAAATTTCCATCTCCAACCATTTGCATAGCTAGCTGCCAATAAAAATTCAAACCCAAAGAAAAGATTTTTAATTTTTTTTCCAATATACCAAAATTGGAAAACAAAAATCAATAAAAATCAACAAAAGGCTTATGGATCAGATTAATTTATCAAAAAAAAAGAATATTTATTACCTGATAAAGGTCAACAAATTGTGCTAGAAACCCAATTCGTGATATGCATGTTCTCTTTTGATTTATTGTCAAACAAAATTAAAGAATCTTCACAAGGGATTTTATTTTTTCACTGCAACCAAAGTTTCTTTCTTTGCAAAAATTTACACTGTCTTTGTCAAAGATTGAAACTTTTTTTTTCCTCTGTCTTAGTTAGTTTCTTTATGTTGCTTTGGCGTAGCTTACGGTACAAAATGGTGAGAGAAAGGGGCGGTTGGTATAGTTGGTTATGGATGGATCAGAAATAAGAAAGCATAATAGCCTTTAGAAGATCAAACTCCAATGTCAACAGGTGGTATTAAATCGTGGCGGAACCAAAATTTTCATTAAACAGTTTCACAAGTATTGAAAACATCAAATTTGGTGTAAATTATTTATTTTGTCCTAAACTATTGATAGCCTTGAAATGCTCTTTTACATGACTAACTAAACTTACATACACTCTCAATCTGCCACATGACATAGCACGTTATCTCAAACTTCAGTAAGAATATGAGGCTCTTAGTAAAAATCGAGAGAAGTGTTGAAAACAGTCTTAAACTTGGCAAGAATTTAGAGGTGTATTCCACTCATGTTGCAAAATCGAGGTGTACTTAAGTTCAGTTAGTCAAGTAAATAGGCGTTTTTAAGGCTGACAATAATTCAGAGATAAAATTAATAATTGGCGCCGAGTTTAAAAGTATTTTTAATACTTTTCTTTTCAAAATATAAAAAAATAAACACATAAAATAGTCGAATGAGTTTCAATATCTATTATATTAATATATAAAAAAATTAGTTAATTATATATAAATAAAGTAAGTTTTCGTAAAAAGAGATTCGGACGAACTCCAAGCTTCAAACTGGTTCGGCTCCTCATACTAAACTATTAAATCTTATTTATTAACATGATGTACGAGTAACTTGACGTACATATTCATTTATTGACTATTTCTATTAATATGGTACTTCTCATTGATATAAAAATTAATTTATTTTTTCTATCAAAATTAAGATCGATTGACATAATTCACGATAGATGAGGGGTCATGTCATGCCACTATCAATAATATTCTACAAGAACTTGTTCAAGGAAAAGACCTTTAATTTTTCCTAGATATTGTTGTGGAAATTTACAGCAGATGCAAAGGTAATTTTGACAGCTGGCTTTGTAAAAGTTTTCCAGACTATGAGGAAAGGTATATATTCTAATAAAATCACGCGTTTTCTTCTTTAAATGGTCTGATCGTTAATTTTTGTCTTTTAATAATTTAATTTATACTTAGTAAAACATAAATTTTTAAAAACTGAAGTCATGATTAACTATAACTTGTGTTATATAATAATATGAAAGTATAAACTTATGACCTGTGAATTCATTTTTTTTTTTTTATGAAGGACGTGAATTAAAGACTACCACAAAAAAGAATCGGAAGATAGATCATTTATATGAGCTAGCTTAAAGTCATCTAATCATCTTCACTCGTGTTTGAAAGAGTCCACAAAAATAACACAAAAGAAAGTGATGTCTTTGTTATGAGCTTGAAAATTATTACATTAAGTAGAATTTTACAAGCTAGCTAAAAGTAGTCACCTCGTATCATTTCGAAGTTATTTCACTCCATAGTCTATTTGTACGGTGTCATGTAAGACGCAATCATATTTTAAAAAAATATAAAATCGTAATCAAGTAAAAGCTTTTAATATTAAAATTACTATTATTACAACGTTGAAGAAGTGAATCTTAAATTTTAAATATAAAATTAAGTATAAATCAAGAGGTGAAGATTACTTTAATAGAAAAGTACGTCCATTTTGGACATATATGTCTAGAATTTCAAACATTTAGTCTTGGCAAGCCAATCTTCAGGCACAATTGTCAAAAGTTTGGCCTTAACAAGTCGAACTTGATACACAAATATTTATACTTCGATTGCGTAATGCCAAAAGTTTCAGGTTAAGTTTATAAATTTTTATACACAATGATTATGATTTAAATGGTAATCCCAAAATCGGTTATAAGTGCACTTTGCCCATTTTCTATGTGGGTTCTCACGGCCCACAGGTACCAAATTGTGGCCCAAACATAGGCCCGCTAACTTTAATTTGAACTGACTTGTTAATTTAATGTTAGGCCCATTTGAATTGTACAATTAGCAGTCACAGTCGGTTCGACGAATTCCTCACGGTGGTTCTCCTCCGGTGATTCCACCGGTAAGTTCTCTTCACTCTCTCTCTCCGACTTTCTCGATCTAGGTGATTGTTTCTATATCGCTGAGAAAAATCCTAATCTGCGACTTTTTATACTGGTAGATTACAAGTTATAGATTATTGCAATCTGTTCGTGCATGAAGAGAGCCTTAATTCGAATATGTGTTAAATTTTTCTGAATTGTCCTAAAAAATGGAATTGTTGATATTTCTGTAGTAAAAACTAAAAAACAGACGAATTGTTGATACTTGGATTGAAGCATAGTAGATTGAACGTATTTCAATTTCTTACTGTTTAAGTGTAATTGTTTGAAATAAATTAATTTGAAATTCCACTGTATATTTTAGTTCTAGCTTGAGATCAGCATTGCTTTGTTACTCTGTCTCTCCGGTTTTAATGGTCTCAGTTTGACTCTGCACTATTATTAAGAACGGAGCTCAAATTATGAATTGTTTAATACTCCTAGTTATGAAGAATATAGGTTTCATATTTAGGATTTTGAGCTTCTGAAGAATTTAAGGGAAAGCTGCATTACAAGGATTAAGCTATAGTTTTAGTAAATTAAACTTAAAAAGAACGCAGTCTCTAATTTCATATTCCATTGGTCATTAATTATCAGAGAGTGAGCTATAGTTTAAGTGAATTAATGACTATTTTGTCAACACTTATATATTTGTATGCTTTGTCTGATGTTAGTCGTGGAACTCTTAGAAGAGAGGAAGATGATCTGTACTGTAACTTATAGAGTTTTTCCATGTCTATGATTGAAGCAAGCCCTGATTTGAAGTGGACTCTGATTGGATGGTTGATTCATCAGTAGCTATTGAGAATCATCTATTAAGGAAGTACTAGAAACATCAACAAGGAGCTGCGTCTTTGATGATACTATGTGTTAATTCCTATGGAAACATTGAGGGGATAGAAAGAAAAAAGTGTTGGAACAAATGAGCCCATTGGGGAAAGAAATTTGTATAAAATGTGATAAAGGTGGAGAAGTGTTGGTTTGTGTTGATAGTTGTTGTCCTATAGCAGTTCATGCAAGGTGCATGGGTTGTCCAGCTAGATTTGATGATTTGGGAAAATTCTATTGCCCCTATTGTCTGTATAGGCAATCAATTGCAAGATTTCATCAAGCAAAGAAGTATGTTCTGTCAAAAAAACAAGCTCTGGATAATTTCATAGATAAGGAAATGATAGACAACGTCAGAGAGGTGCCATCAATAGTAAGCAAATCAACACGTGAAATGTCTGATGAGCCATTACCAGAAAAGAAGAGTGATGTTCCAGAAAGCAATTGTGATCAACTAAGGGTGGTTGGGCAGCAAATATATGCAGGCCCAGCTGTTAATTGTGGTAGTAAACCTAGTGTTCGTACATTTTCAAAAGCAACATCAACCAATTTTAGAGTTATAGAAGCTGGAAACGGCGTTCAGGTAAATGATCTACAAGAAGTTGGTGAACACCAACTAGAGAAAAATGTTGAAGATCACCACAAAGATGGCCTCTTAAGTAACTCTTTTGTTGCTGAAGAGGAAATATTGGGGAATGAACTTGTTCTGGCAGAACCAAAAAGAAACTCCATTGAAATTGCAGGAGAACAGATGACAGAGGTTGATCAAACTACTGATCCTTCGTTGCAGCAGCACTTGCATGGTAAACGAAGAGCTGAAACTGCGGATTTAACATGTGGAGAATCTAAGCGTGTTTCAACACAACGTGAGTGTGGTAAACAGGTTAAGAAAGTTAAAGATGAGCACATGCTGACTGACTCTCCAAGAATGTTAACTAGGAAATCAGCTTCCTTACCTGAGAATGGTAATGCAGCGGGCATGTTTGTGCAAGTTAAACAGCCTTCCATGTTGTAAGTGATCTTCTCAATGATTTCTTTCAAGTTTGAGCAAATTATCCTATTCATTCTTCAACAACTAATAATTTCAACTTTATTTTCTGCTGCAGACCAGATATCCTTCCAAATGGGAAACGTAGAAGAGTATTATGGCGTCGCGAAGAGGAAGAGATGATTGAGGTACATTTCCAGGAATCTCTTTTGTATAGGTTTGTTGCGGTAGTGTGAGCCAAGGATACATAGTGTCCTTACGTTGGAAGATCTGACATCTATATTTTTAGACTTACTAGGTACTGACTTGATTAACAATGATTTGGTAGTTGGGTTAAGTTTGTCGACTGAACTTTGATAATGCTATCCTCATACCACCAATTCTTCTTATTCATCTTTTTTTTTTTGTTCTAGTTTTTGCAAATTCACTTCTGTCTCCTTAATTCAACTTAACATTTTTAAGGTTCTTTACGCTTAAAAAGCCATATGTTTTGTGCAGCATTGACATCTTACAGACTTTGCAATTGATTTGGCTTGTCGTGTGTGAGGTGTTAACAACTGACTTTCTTATAATTGCTTCAATGGCACGGAATGATTTAATCTTATGCATAAAATACTTATGGGAAAGTAATGGAGAAAGAATAAGGAAACTTTAGATATGTGGTTTTTTGTTACTATTCTTGCGTATTGCAATAATTATCCATTTTCCAAAGCTGGTTTACCACCGCCTTTAAAACTAAAAGAAGAAAAAAGGGAGATTACAAACTGCATAGTGAAAACAGTCGATAGAACGGGCAAAAATGAAAAAATTTATGTTGATAATTCCTCCTTGTTCCTCTGTTAAGGGCAACCTTGTATCATCCTACAAGGTTCCCGTTTGTTTGTTTGTATCAACCTTGTAAAATTCTGCACTTCCCAAACTTCCTGTTTGTTTGTTTTTTTGGTTGGGATAAGGAAATTTCCCGTTGTTTATCCCTGCATTGCGAAAAAATGTGCTGCACTTGTATACTAGGTATAGAGAGGAGAACAAAAGTCTGCTTAAAGCGAAGGAAATAAAAAATCCTAAATAGTAACCTTTCTCTTGTATCACAGATGATAATTATTTATTTGGACATATATGTTAAAGAACAGTTCCATTGTGATGGATAATCCGTCATCACATCCTTGCTTTAAAATTTATGAAGTATTGAGACAACATTAATGCGCCTGTAAATGCACATAGGGTAGCGGTTCATATTATTCATATCAATTGGCATCACTGGAGAATTTTGAGTGATTCATGAAGCTCAAAAGGCTCTTGTGATGCATTGAATGGTGGCTATATAAGTCTCATAAGCCTAAATACTAGATTGGTTGAGGCAACCCACTGATTTTTCTGTGTGCAGTGTCAGCGGAAAAGTGGTTTGTCACTGTGGTTTGCAGTTATCTGATTCATTTGCTAATATGTCTGAGTACCTGACTTCACTATGCATATCATGGCTGCAGGAAGGAGTTCAAAAATTCTCATCCGAAGTAAACAAAAACATCCCGTGGAGGAAAATTCTAGAATTTGGTCGTCATGTGTTTGATCATTCTCGCGTTCCAACTGATCTCAAGGACAAATGGAAGCAAATGTGCTCTAAATATGGTGGTCGAGTTTGACCAGGAGTTCTTTGCTGAACTTGTGAAATGTTGGAAGTGTTTTGTGACATCCATATTCAAATGTGTGATAAAGTACCTTTCTTTTTTCCTTGTGGATAGCTTCTTCGTCGAGCAAGCAGGTCAGTTTTGAGAGGTAAAAAGTTAGAATTAGTTGTAGCTTCTTATTTGTTAAGATGAACACAATGTTGTGATGGGGTTTACCAATGTGTTCTTTGGTTGAACGCTGCAGGTAACGGGTAAATTTCCTTATAAATCTTAGCTTAATGTACACATACTTAACAAAGAAAACAACTATAGTTGATACATGGCTTTATTTAGTTGTTTTGGTAAAGCTGATCGTAAAAGATTTTTTAAATTAACTATGTTAAGGCTATTTCTTTGCTGATTTCCGATTTAGAATTGGTGTTTATTTGAGCAAAACTTCGACATTTGATTTTAGATTTCAAATTTCAAATCTATTAAAAATAGGATTTCGATTTCAATTTTCTTAAAAAACATATAATTTGATTCATAAGTTTATATTTTGTAAAATTAGATCAATCTTTTGTTTTGCAAAAAAAGTTCTATGCTTGCATGAACAAACTATTCGTGCCATGTGAGAGGATTATGTTAAAGAATAGTTAGCTACGACTATTATTGATTTATTAGATCAATGGATCTTTTTTAAATTATGTATATTTGAAAGTATGTAATAGCATGAAATCACAACTTGCTCTTATGGAACCCACAAGCTATGCTTTAAGAGGCATAACTTATTTCTACCGAATTTATGTTTAAATTTATGTCAGATAACTTAATCTCTATCAAACTAATGCTAAACAAGGCAAAATTTTCTAAACTAATGTCTTGTGAAATTAGTTCATTGTAACTTTAGCCCAAATTTTTTCATGCGGAGCAAAAATTTAAAACGATCAAATTTGTGAGAAAAAAAATTAAAGACCATCCGAAACAAAAGACAATCCGTGCAAAAACTTGTTGATAAACAACAAGCAACTTTACAATGGAACTCTAATTGTGTATGAATACATAAGCATTTTGAGTAAATAATTTTTTATGTAGAAAGTGACGAAGATAACTACCACTAGGAACTCTTGACAATAATTCTCTACTATCATCTTATTCAACTAAACAAATTCAACTTTTTTTTGTTACTTTATTTAAGTAATTAAAAAGATGTAACCAAAAAAAGTAAATTTTAAAAAACCTTTTTATATAATAGGCTAATAAATAGAAATCAAATCCTATTACATGCATGGCTAAAATTAAGCAACTCGTTTTCTCAATTCCAACCAAAACTCGGTTTCGTTAATCAAACTCCTATTTCATGCTGGATTTGGTTAAAACTCAGATTTCTTCTTCTCTATATATACCTTATGACACCTTTCATTATTTTTCTATATTCAAGAATCACTCTTCTAAACAAATCTTGATACACAATGTCTCTGTTTCAAAATTGGTCTATTTGTGACAAGCTGCCATTGCCTAAGGAGAAGAAGAACGCGAATTCAACAGATACAAAAGCTGCTAAAATCATGAATGTTTGTGCAGCAACAGATAATGTAGTTGTTGGTGAAAGCAACAAGGATAACAATGGCAAAAACAGAGCACTTACAGTTACTCCATCCTTTGACGGCTTATTTCACTGTGAGATAATGGAACAGGAGAAGAAAAAGGCGGATTTCAAAGATACGAAAACTGCTAAGAGTTTGAGTATTGGTGCAGCTATAAATAATGTAGTTGCTGGTGGAAGTAAGAAGAACAGAGGACTCGCGATCGCTCCAGCTTTTGATGGCTTGTTTCCTTTTGAGATGATTGTTTCTGATTGATCATTTTTTCTAGCTAAATTTTAAAAAATAATGCTCATTTCTTTTATATAGCAAGTAGTTTTATCTTCAACATTGTTTTATATTTATGTATTGTCTTCAAACTTCAAAGTCAAATTCTGCAATATTGTCATTAACGGTTGACAATTATGAGGTTAACGTCTTAACCACTAAATTAAACTTTTAACTTCTGTCATGAGATGTCAATACTTAAATATATATATATTTATAAAACCAAAATTTGACCTTTATATACAATATAATTTTCATGAAGGGGGTTTGACCCCCTTGGCTAAGGGTGGGTCAGCCCCTGTTGGAACCTGACTAATCCAAATTCATGTTGCTTCGGGTCTGGAAAAATTGAGCAAAGAGGATTCTTTTATTTGTTTTATTTTTTCTGACAATAAAAAGGTAAGCTCTGAAGCAAAAACCATCAGGAAAACCTGGTGATTACTAAAAGCACGAGCAGGAAAATTGATTAAGAACAAATAATTCCTTTTCACTATAAACAAACAGAGATTAAACACGAGTAGACTTAAAGCAAAAGTGAGATCAAAGCAGATTTTGGTGTAATCGTCGATTTATTGTTATTTTAGACGAATATTTTTTACAGCATCCAGTCTTCTCTTGTAGGGGTAATGAGAAGTATCATAAAAGCAAGATGTACACTAGATTTCTACAGCACAGGAAAATAAAAGTTCGGCGCGTTTCTACCTCATGGCTGTTTAGCCAAAATCTTGGAGGACAACCAAGTTAAAACGCGTTCCTTCAGATGACAATTCCACTTGGAATCAAAGCATCCTTGATGACAGTGACAATCCCACTCTTGATGAAGTATCCATCTGTTTCTCTAGCCGCTTCTTGAACGTTGTCTTTGTTAATGATCTGACAAAAGAAAATTACTCGTTAAGAACTCATGATCACTGTATGTCGCCCAGATAAAGAAGAAAAGATCCATATTGACACGATGACTAAATCAATGCTATGAATCTGAACACATGATGTCGAGAAAAAACATTACACATATATAGCATGTATAAATGACAATAAGTCAGAAGCGTGAAAGTTTAAGGAATTTAACCTTCACATTGTCCCCTATACGGGCATTCTTGTCGATAATGGCTCTTTTAATGTGACAATTCTTGCCAATGCCAATTGGGACACTGCCCTTTGCAGCCAGAAACTTCCTGTCAGCATCAGTCTGAACCAATAATGGGTCAGAAAGTGAGTCCGTTATAATAAGTGAATGCAGTAAGGAAACCACAAGCTCAGTATTTTCTTTATCCTGTGTAATTTGACTCTTAAGGCAAGTTGCTCCACAGTAGACCATATACACAGCAAGTTTAATAAGCCAAGAAAGTTAAATTCATGTTCCCGTGTATATTAGTTTTAGATATCTTTTCTGGCAATCTCAGAATTATTAGCATTACCTCATAGTAATCTGCCCCCATCAAAAGAGAGTCTTCTATAATTGCTCCCTCTGATATGCATGATCTGAGCCCAACCACGGAATGGTGAATCTTACAGTTCTGCACACAGAAATATTGATTAATAACTATGTACTGGAATACTGTCTTTCTGCATTTTCTGGAGCACAGTATGATGAAAAATGAAAAAGAAAGAATTGGTGAAAAGCATCTCGCATTCACTTAGGGTCCAGAAAAGGTCCAAACCCAGGGGTATAACATAGACAACCTACCCAAAGCATTAGAGGTTGATTCCACTTCTCAGACCTGTTAGAGGTACATAGAGACAAATTTAACGTTGCTCCAAGGCTCCACTTCGATTCTCCAATATTAGTAAGTGAGGTTCAAATTTTGTGCGCCTCAACTTTATCTAAGAGCTAACTTTAGATGTTATATTTCGGACCAATTTTCTCTGTAATATATAATTATTTACTTTCACTCATATTCTTCATACTGCATGAAACTAAGAGAATTAGATTAAAATAGAGGGAGTGCCATCTCAATATCAAAATCTCAAATTTCCAGGTAAAAGAAAAAAAATAAGTCAGGATCTATAACATCAACAATATTTTGCCTTCTCCAACCATGATGGAAAATTAAACTTAGAAGAAAATACAAGCACGCCTCAGAGAGAAGATAGTTCAGTATACTTAACTTTATCGCCTTTTTTGTTTTTGACAAAGCAGTAGTCTAAACTTTATTTTGTATTCTATGCAAGTAGGACTTCAATAGTAAAGAACGTGGATTATGGATGAGGTCACGGAAAATATTGAACATGTCAAAGATATGCCTCACATGTTTGCTATCAAGACTGCAACTTAGAAATATCGAGGCCTTGAAACAATAAGTAGTTACCTTGATCACACAACCTTCACCAATGACACTATCTGTGACATCAGCATCAAGCATTTTTGATGGTGGCAGATATCGAGGTTGAGTGTAGATTGGGGCTGATCGGTCGTAAAAGCTTCAGTAAATATTGAAGACAGCCATATTAGTGCTTAATCAAAGTGGGTGGATAATAGAGCATGATAACTGCAGAGAACGATCTCCTTGAGAACAGAATTACCTAAAATCTGGCACTGGCTTTTTTGTAATGCCCAAATTGGCATTGTAGAAAGCTTCAATGGTACCAATATCTTCCCAGTACCCATCATATAAATAAGCTTGCACCTGAGAACACGGATACATAAGACCTCTAGAAACAACACTAACCAAGTGACCATTATCTTAAAAAGAAATTGAGCGCGATGCATCATTCTTTTTTGAGTTTCCACATTTATGATGACCAGAACAAGAGAAGCAACAAAGAGAAAAGAAGAAAAATAGAGAAAAACTTGAGAGGGGCAACACACGAAAGCAGAAGAGTAAAGAGAGCTCATTTTCATAACCATAACCATAACCATATTTGGAGGAGAGTTCAAGAAGTTGAGACAATAACACCCTATTGCTCTAGAGTAAAGGACAGAAGATGCAATTTTTTATGCATTGAACACAGCAAAAAGTGTATATTTCATATTCCAATTTTCATGATAAGTAAAAGTAACACGAAGTATAAGTTCTAGAGAAAGTACATACTCTCATCCCAAGTGAAGTTGCCCCAGGAATAACTTCACTACCAAAATCATTGGCCCCAGGGAACTTGTCACGAAGTAGGTTTAACATCACGTCTTTGCTAATGACATATATACCCATACTGGCGATGAAAGGCATTTCTTTAGCTCTCTTGTCATCAAGACCTAAAATGGTAGTATCCACCTGAAATACATCAAAACAAGAATTAACACATGCTAATAAATTCTTTCTTCAGTAGTTCTGAATAGAAAAGCATTAGGACTATGATAGTCTTACTTTCATTGCTTGTAATTGCTCTCCTTGCGGTTTCTCTGCAAATTCAATAATGCGTCCTTCTTCGTCAATCTTCATGAGACCAAATGCAGTGGCACGCTTCTCGTCCATGGGCAGTGCGGCAACAGTAATATCAGCATCTGTTTCTCTGTGGGCTTGAATAAACTTTTCATAATCCATTCGATACAGATGATCTCCAGCAAGTATAAGGTATTCAAGAACGCTATGCTCCTCAAACAACCACAGATACTGTCTGACAGCATCAGCAGTGCCCTACAGACAAGCATCTTCACTTGTTATGCCAGTTTGTGAAGTAAACTAGTTCAAAGCAACAGTAAAACACAAATAGAAGTTTAATTCAAGGTGTCATGCACAAATGAAACCTGAGTTACATTTCAAATAATGCATTTCTAAACAGCTCTTTGGAAGCTCAGGAAGATACAGATAGTTTAAGTGCTACATTGTATGCTTCACAGAAATTGAGGGAGATCTGTTCCAGGTAATTAATAACAATAACAGTAGTTTTATGTGAATTGTGTACAGCAGGAATGAGGAGTTACCTGGAACCAATCGGGGTTCTCTGGACTTTGTTGAGCAGCAAGAACTTCCACAAAGCCCTCGTTTTTGTATCCTCCCATGTTGCTAGCATATGCCCGTGAAAGGTGGCGATTCAGAGACGCAGAATTGAATTGTGTGAGAACGTAGATCTTGGATACGTTACTGTTCAAGCAATTGCTTACAGGAATGTCAATCAGACGATAATTTGCTCCAAGTGGAACTGCTGGCTTTGCTCTTTTCTTAGTTAGAGGATAAAGTCGGGTCCCAGCTCCACCTCCAAGAATTATTCCCAAAACACTCTACACCAAATTGCATTAACAATTCAAGTTCAGATCACCGTATTTACTTATAGAAATTCAGCTTCTTAAAGTTTCCGTATCAAAAAAACAAGTTACCATAATACTTTATTTCTAAGAACATGTGAATCATTGTCAAGCTATTACCAGTTAAGGCTTTGTGAAAACAATAACTTAATACTATTCACCCACAATATAACTAGATTAATATACTTTTTTTATGAAAATATAACAAAGTTGACATAATGAAATGGCTATCTGCCCGTAATTACTTATTACAAATAAAAAGTGCACGGTTTAAGGATTAGAAGGTGAGACACACACTACTAACTGTGCCTGAAAACTTTATTCGGACCCTTTAAAGTTGTCTTTGGGTGCATGTCGGATACTCCAAAAGTAGTGTGTATTTTGGAGGATCCAACACGGGTATGACAACGTTTTGCTCATACTCAGATAGTCAGATCCAATGACTACATTTTCCAGAATATAATACTAGTTTTAACAGCTTTTCCAAGTCAGAATATCATCAATGTATAACTATCATGTGCATAATGAATCTTTGAAGAATGTTAGCAAAAGAATATTGTGAAATATTAAACAAAATGAAGTAATCCTAACACATTTTTTAAATAGGCACGTGATTATGTGTCAGAAAGAGGGGAAATAGGTGAGAGGATCTCGGATCTAGAACTACGTAGTCAAAATACTTCACACTGAAGCAATCCACTCCATTTTTTTTAGACAAGAGGATCTACTTCTCCAAACCGCCACAATCCGATAATCACCTCAATTAAGCAATCAATCAGAAAAAAAAATTACCAAAAAATTCTACATTTTTCACACTAATACCATACCTAATGATTTATATACTAATGCATAATACAAATTCCCAAATTTCGCGATAAAATTGAGCCAAAATTGCTTACCCTGCTAGCATCTGGGTCTAGACATGTCTGTGAATTCGGCGAATCAGAAACAGCCTTAGGAAACACAATCAATGGACTTCTTCTCCCATTGAATCGGACTCCTTGGGAACGTAACGACGATACAGGCATCAACTTGTCTCCGGCGAGATGAGAAGACGAAAATGAGAGATTTCTACTGGAAATTGCACGTGTAGAATCATTTCTTCTCTCATTGATGCGATTGTGAGAAGAAGGTGAAGATTTTAAGGCTCCAATGGAAGCCGCCATTGTTAACAAAGCTTGTTATCAACTGATGTCTCTACGTGTGGTAGTGAGAGAGTGATTGAACTTGAATTGCCACTGATATTTTTTGTTTTATAGTACTTATATTAAGGGTAACTTTATAGACTTAGTTTTGTCAGAATTTACGAGAGGACCATAGGTATGATTGGTACACACTTCTTGTGATTGAGGGTATTTTGGGGATTGAAATATGACTTTTGTACTTAGCTAAAAAAAAAATCTGATGATGAAAAAAAATGTACTATAAGAATCATTATTTTTCGAAAAACAGTTACTCACTTGATTTTTTATTTCAAAATTAAAAGATATTTTGATATATTTAACTTATTTTTAATTTCATAAAAAAAAATTAAAAAAGATATTTTTTAAACTTTTAATAAATTAAAATAGGTCGAATAAATTGAAACGAATGGGATATTCGAAAAATTATTTATTAGTGGACGTCATTTTACTTGTTTGCACGAGAGTTAGATATGATCACATGCGCTTGAGAGAAAAAATAAAAAAAAGGGTGACGGATGTGTATGAACCGTTCATTATTAAATGTGATTATTAGTGAGATAATGAATTATTTAATCAAGATTTTTTGTATATAAATAATTGGTACTTGCAGACATAGGGTAAGAAATGAAATGACAAAAGAGATTTGGAATAATTCGAAAATGCCAGAATTGATATTATAGTTTATACTATGCTGTCACTTTTCCAATGAGAGTTGGTGTATCAAGTTTCAAGAAAATAATTATAAAATAATGATAATGACTAAAGACCCATGTTGCTATGTTTAAATGGACGATCGAATTTCATCTTCTGTCCAATTTGCCAATCCCGTCATACTTCTTTTCTCATTGGTTTTCAAATTACACATTGTTTGTATATATTTAATTATAGAAAAGATATAAAGTGACACTGAAATTGTCTCGACTTTTTAAAAAGACACTTTAACTATGCAGACGTCTTATTACCTTACAAAAGTATTAAATATCTTTGTAAATAGACCATTTTCACTCATTTTCTCCCTATGTTTGTGAACACGCTAATGACAGCGCGTGACGGTATCATTTTGTATCCAAAAACCAATTAAAAAGCGCCACATTTCAGTTGTTTTCTCTATTAGTTAATTAATTAATTTTTAAATACATCATCTTCCCCAAAATTTCAAGAGAGCCTTTGGTTGAAGGTTTTAAAAAAATCAGCACTCTCTCTCTCTCTGTGATGAAATCAGCTCAAAAACATAAAAATTTGATTTAATTTTCAGTCCAAAAAATTAATTAGAAGTCGTTCGGTGATAAAGTTGGAGAAGCAATGAGGGGAGAAGAAGAACCAGTTGGGTAGCCATGGTGATAGTGAAAAGTTGTTCCCACAGAGGGCAAAAGGGAAAGAGCCGCCATTGTTGTATATTGCATAAGCAATAGCTAGAGATTTCTGAGTCAATTTAATCGATCTAAGGAGTAAAATTATGAAGTGGGTTGATGAATTTGAGTTGGAATTTTGTGAGTTGATGAATTTGAGTTAGAATTTTGTGGGTTGTTGATTAAAAATTGAAACTTTGAAGGAGAATTTTGTGGGTTTTTCTATTTTTAAGTATTATCAAGAATTTTTATTTTTGAAACGATTCGGATCATGTTAACCCGCTTTTTAAATTTAATTAATGAATTAAAAGGGGTGAGAATCACGCACTTGTTCATGGATGAGAAAATGGGTCAAAATACTCTATTTATAAAGGTATTTAATACTTTTGTGGGGTAATAGGACACTCGTATAGTTAAGGTGTCTTTTTGAAAATCCGGGACAACTTCAGGTGTCATTTTATGTCTTTTCTCATTTAATTAAGGGAAAAGGGTCAAAAATGTCTTTAAACTATGCGAAAGAAACAAAAATGCCATCAGTTTGTAGTTTGGTCCAAAAATGCCTTTGGTGTCAATATTTTGATCCAAAAATGCCCTTAATGTTATTTTAATAGGTCAAAAATACCCATTTTTCAAATAAATATATTATTTATTTTCTTTTTAACACTTTTTTTTTCTAATAATATTTTTTTAAATTAGCAAATGTTTATCCTACTTCAATTCAAAAAATAAAAAATAAAAAATTTCTTATTTTATTATAATTATTTTTTATCGTTATATAAATAAAATTAATGATGGATATACTATGATCTTATATATATGACATATATTATCAATCGAAAGGATACATGAAGTTATTTTCTTTTATTTGATAAAGTGAGATTAAGAAAAAAAAAATTATTTCCTACATTTTTATTTGTTAAAGTATTTTAAAAGAAAGAAAAACAAGTATAGGATTTTTTAATAATATTTTAATTAGGAAGAAGATATGTTCAAAAAGAAAATAAATAATAAATTTATTCGAAAAAGGGCATTTTTGACCCATTTAGTAACTATAGGGGCATTTCTGGACCAAAGTATTGACTACAAGGGCATTTTTGAACCAAAGTATTGACACTAAGGGCATTTTGGGACCAAATTATAAACTGAGGGCATTTTTGTTCCTTTCACATAGTTTAAGGGCATTTTTTACCCTTTTCCCCTTAATATGCATAATATGCATTTTTGTTCCTTTCACAGTTCCTTTCACATAGTTTAAGGGCATTTTTTACCCTTTTCCCCTTAATATGCATAATATGCTTGACGCATAGAATTATATATTAAAAGTAAGTAAATTTATTTGATTGTTGCGATTCTAGTAAAAAGTTCACATTGGGCATTTATACCTAACTAATGGAGGCATGATATGTGTTTGAACATACAAAACTTTCTATTAACTTGATGTAAACGTCGAATGCGGGTAAATACTTATCAATGAAACTCGCCATACTCTTTCCACGAGCCGAGCGGTGTGCCATTTATGTCCATCTGTGGACTGCCCTGGCACACTGCGGTGCAAGAAACAGGCAATGGCATATGAAAAGGGAGAGGAAGATCACACGCTCTGAAATAAATTCACATTTGACACCTCAATACACAGAAAACGAACAAAGAAAAAAGAGTCTTTATGTACCGAATTTACTTATTTTTGCACATATATTATCCTTCATTAAAACAAACTAAAGAACACTCGATATTAAGAATCCCAAACTACAAATAAACAGCAATAGGAACATGATAGGTTACGGACAATAAATATCCATTTTCAAGTACAACAACCCCCTCCTTGTGGAGCAGCTCCGTCTCTTCCACCTGAAGGCCCGGGAATGCCTCCATATCCAACTTTTATTCCATACGACTGCAAAAGAAAAATGGAAAGCGTTAGTTTTGAAAACTATCTATTATAACGTAAATGATAACTGTACATGTTGCAAATCAATTATCACTGAGATTTACAAGCATTTAGTGAAATTTTTGCGAGTAAGTTTCTGTTTTCTTGGTTCTCAAAACAATAATTAGGACACTCATCAATGTTTTCATCACTACTCAACTGAAATGATACAAGGAACTCCGCTAACAATATGCCCAACTATTAGTCCCCAGATTGCCATACGAACTCATAAGTCAGTGAGAATGCAGATTGATGGATCTTCGTAACTTTGCCTTCCCGTTCTAAGACAGCATGTTCCCTATCCTTGAGTTCTAGGTATCTAGCTCTCAAAAGGACACCGAATTCACCCACTAAAATCTCTGTTCTTTTCTTTTTTTTATGACAAGGGAAACCCGCAGCCGCTACCCTTTTGGTGCACACAGGGTAAAACCCCAGCTCCTATGCAATAGCTCGCAAATCACACAGGAGAGGTAACCTGCACTAGGCAAGCCCGGTGCGACGAGCTCGACCCAGACGGCAAACCCCTTGCTTTTGTTGGCAAGGGGTTTCGAACTTGAGACCTCCAACATGGAGGTCTCAAGCCCAAACAACTGGGCCACCCAGAAGGGTTACTAAAACCTCTTTTATAGGTCAAAGTTAGATGAATTAAAGATCCCAACTTCTCAAAACAGAAAATGAAAAGACTGATCCAATTAGGAGCTGCTAAAACAGCAACTCCAAGTTGGATGTTACACATTTTGCAGGACTACTCATCAGGGAAACTGGCATCTCAAAAGCTATGACAGCATTTATCTGCAAATAACACAGCTAGACATTTGCAACAATGCAACTACACAAGACATGAACCTGACAATGCTTTCTCCAGATGGTCTTTTTTCTCATGCAGGATGTTGATCTTTGGTCAAGTGACCAGATTATATAAGGGGTGGAACTCCTTAGGTGACATTTGCTTGCGGATAATTTATAATTATCTTGCAGAAAAACTTTCAAAGTAGGTGTTTAAGTTTTGTTTTTTTTTTCAAAAAGTATTGGTCAAAAGACTTCCTTTCAAAAATCATATTTCAAGAAGTGGTTTTAGCAATTTCAAAAGAAAAGTTCTCCACTAATAAAACACACACAAAACATCAAAAAACTGCAATTATTACAAGATACAAACATGTATTCTTTTTGGGGGGGAAATTCCAACGCATATATTTTTCCAAAAGGAGGGGATATTCTGCAACTTCTTCATTTAACTCTTCAAACAAGCAAGCAAACAAAATTGATACAGGTTTAGAACAAGCAAAAAAACTTCTTCATAACTCTTCACTTCATGAGATGTCAATCAGGTCTTTCTTAGACGATAGCCATTTTCACATTAACGGATGTCCACAAAAATTAGCCACACTAGAAGAATATACGGCTACATATAAATGATCAAGACAAGACATACCTCATTCGATACATCAAATACTCCATCCTGTATTTTCTTATAAATTGTTGAGGCTGTTCTGATAAAAGCCTGAAAAGCAGTGGAAACAAGAAATCAGATAAACAACTAATTTATAAGTTTAGTTAGAGACAGATGTCCATGGATGATTATTAAAGGTCAGGAAAGTAGCAGATGAAAGAATCCCTCACCTCTTCAACATTCTGAGCTGTTTTGGCAGAAGCCTCCATAAATATCAACCCATTTTCCTTGGCAAATTGCTCGCCTTCCTCAGTGCTTACAGCCCTTCTGTGAGCCAGATCACACTTGTTTCCTATCAGCATTATGGTCATGTTTGCATTTGCATGCTGCCTTGCATCTTCCAGCCAACTAGCAAGGTGATTAAATGTTTCCCTCCTAAAATGTTTTGGCATGGGGAAAAACAAATCATCACTACATCAAATAGACCAGACTTCCATATTTTCTAGGTAAATACGCCGTAGTTTAATATTAAGTTTCCTTCTGTTGAAGACAAAAAGAATAAGAACAAAATAACCCAGTGCTTATAGTTAGCTTTACAGACTTGTTCTGATGCTCTCATAGATTAGGCATCTGACTGGAACATCATTAGAAAGGCTAAAAGTAATAAAGTGAAAAGATTAGAACAGAATGTTCATCGTTCATTAGGTAAACATCAAAAATGTTCTGTAAGAAAATTAACAAAAAACTGAAAAAAGATTAATATATTTCACAATGCGGTGAACTTTGCACTTCGAATGCATCCTGGGGTAACAAGAATTTGTAGAAAAATATTTCTGGAACATTGATCAATGATAAAAGGAGAGATCAAGAAATACATTCATTTATATTATGAGACATGTAACCTCGAGTTTCCTACAGGTATGGAAAGGCCAAAGACACTACAGAGAATACCTTGTAATATCATAAACAAGTAGTGCCCCAGCAGCACCTCTGTAGTATGACCTCGTGATAGATCTGAATGATTCTTGACCAGCCTGTAATGGAGAACACTCATTAGATCATGCTTTTAGTCATTCACACAACCATGAGAGAATAAAGAGAACACCATAAGAACGATTCTACCATCAACAACACAATTTTGAACATTTGGATAGATAATCCAAAGTTCCTATTAAGTAGTAGCCACAACAACTAGCTGAACTGTTGTTTAATCTTAGAATTTTTTGTGCATAAAAGATAATTAAATCAACAGAAAAAGAAGGAAAAGATGTTTCACTAACTGTATCCCAGATCTGTAGTTTAATGGGCTTGTTGTCTATTGTGATCATTCTAGCCCCAAATTCAACCCCGATGGTCAAATCATGAACTGGTTGAAATCGTTTGTCAGTAAATTGCAACAGAAGACATGATTTTCCAACTCCTGTATAACAAAACTAATAACATTATCAACAATGTCTTATACAAGACTTCTTCAATTTAACGTCATTAACCAATAGAATCTAATTGTTTGTCAGTAAGAGACGCCAGGAAAAAGAGCACTGCTATCAGCACATAAAAAACAAGGAGGTCTATGTATGTATCCAAACACAAACAAAAACATGGCAAATCATGAAGAATCATTTAGTATGTTCACCATTATGCATACTACCAAGAGGTTAAATTATCATTACACAAAATATCGGTGCTCCTAATTAGTCCTAAAGGCAATATGTAAACACACTGCAGTTTCTTAAATTGATACGATGAAAAAACTCTTGAATGATCATCTTTACCATAAGCTGCATATAATTTATCTCTAAAAGCAATATTGCCAACTCGAAAGCCTAAGCTATAGCACAATTTTCCAACTCTCAGTCATTCAAAATTCATCCTCTATATTGATGGTACAGAAGGCTAACTGTTTTACTAGTTAAGATTCTGCAAACCAATGAAGAATTCCATTACTAAACTTACTCATCATGCTTACACAAAGACACAAGAACCTATAACTTAGATAAACTCTCAAAACCAACTAGTTGATGATACAATACATCCAGAATTGCTAAAAATCTTCAAATGGCCTTAAGATAAAATGGCTTGGGCTATTAAAATCCTTTGTTTTAAGACAAGCCATTCACAGCATCATGAGCAGATGATCAACATCAATTTATATATGAAAAACAAGTGATACAACGAAAAAACCATACCATTCAGATTCTAGCAGCGCATAGAAACATCACAACCACATTTAACATTTCCATAGCAGCATAAATAAATTGCCATATATTGAAATCCTTATTCCAGATCGAGATAATTAAAACTCATGAAAAGCAAAACTAAGTTCAATTCAAATTCACCAGGAACCTATTGATCAGATCCAAATCAGGTGTTTAGCAATAAAATTACACAAAAAAAATCCGGAAAAATCGGGAAAAACTATACCGGTATCGCCGATGATGATATACTTGAAGAGATAGGCGTAAGACATGTTTGAGAAGCAAATTCCGGAGAAAGAGCAATGGATGAATGTTCGTCTGAGCTGTAGAAAACAATAGTTGTGTATGTATATTTTACCTGAAAAAAACAATATGCAAATCCCTAATAATTGCTGTATCGGTGTATTGTTCTTCTTCTTCTCTGTCTGAGATGCGGAGAGAGAAAGAAGAAACGACGGGAGAATTTACAGAGGCGCAAAGGCGTTCGAATATACGTAAATTATTGAAATACTTTGCCAATTTTAGCGTGTCGAAGGATTTTCCTTCGAAGAGAAGGCACGACTCCAGCAAAGCTGTTAAACGGGTCGGGTAATCGGATCTCAACCATAGAAAAAATTAGTAGTAATAAATATCTGAATATTAATCATTCAAATCAATTCAAAATTTTGTTGACCGTTATTATCGAGATTACTATTATTGGATATCACTATTTGGTGCCACAAATATTTTTAGCTTGTTAAACTGCTTTTGGACAAAATACTTGGATGTTATTTTGACTATGAGATTAAGGAATATATTATATTACATAAAAGATAAAGTGTACGAAAGTTATGGTACTCGCATATTGGACCTAAATGGATTGAAAGTGACATTGGGCAAAATTCACAAATAACCATTTTTATGTGGTGGAGTAGTGAGGATGAGGAATTCTACATACTATTTTTGGAACTACAACACATTGGGTTAGAATTATATCATACTACTTTATTAAAATTTCAATATAATGTGTTGGAGTTTTTAAAAATTTGTTCGACATAAGTTTAGAGAAATTGTCACGCTATTTTAACGGTAACGTTGGATTCCTGTTGGGCCATACTCTCCTGGCTAAGGCCCAACTTTGGCTACATTAGCGGCCTTAGCTATATACCCATAAGTAGCCCACTAAGAGGCCCAGTTACTGCTTATTGTGTAAAACATAATTTGCATTTTCTTGAATTTTATGTTGATCTTTAATTTTTATCCCTTATAACAAATAACTTTTTGTGGGGTATAAGTTTCATATCATAATATCTCACAAATTATTTTCGGGCATTACTTCAGTTTCGAAAGAAGTATATCCCGTTAGGCATATATTTGATTGCTTAAGACAAATATTAAAGATTCATTTAAAGAACAAAACGTGTAATTTTATGCATCAAGCTACATGACACAAGAAGATGTGTTTGTACACTTGAAATATCAGATTTGTACACGAGAAGATGTGTTTGTACACTTGAAATATCATATTTGTACACTAGAAGATGTATCGTACACTTGAAATAGAAATAATCTAACTTTATTTCACGATAACAATTTAAGCTTTTAAAACTTGAGGTTCGCACACCTCAACCTTATTAATCTACCTTTTACTAGGTATTTTTTGTTACTTTGAGACTGCGTATACATCGCTTTCTTCAAGACTTTAGTCTCATTTATATAATTACACTAAACATGTCATTGTCGTTCACATGATACTATATACTATATATGCAGATAGAGAAAGTGGAAAAGAAAAAAAATGTAATATAACTCCCAAGTGACACATGTTCATCAAAGTTGCTGGTAGATATGATTTACAACGAAGCAAATAGGGCCACCAACCAAAATGAAGACAACAAGTATGAATTGTTTAAAGATTCTCAAATCGTGCAAGTATGCACATTATCTGTCAAAATTGACTCTACTTTTGCAATAAATCATCATCATCATTTCAAACATATTATTATATATAAGTGTAGCATTATATATGAGAATTGCCCCATCCCAATAATTCCACCTTAAAGAGAGAGCAAAAATCTAGTTATGAACATGTTAGATATCACATAACGTGGTTTTGAAAGCGGAACTAGTATTTAAAGTTTATGAATTTAAGACTTATCATTAAATTCATGCATAGCTAGAATAGTGGTGGAGTTAGGGTAAGGCAAGGAGATTCATTATGAAGATAATGGATTCAAACTTCTGTAGAGAAAAAAAAATCATTAAGCGAATCTATAGATCTATCTTAACTTTGGTGCATGGAATTATCGGTGCCTAAATTGTTCAAGTTCAGTTGCGCTTAAGCTGTCGTGAAATAACATTTGTTTAAAACATTAAAATAAATAAATAGAAAAAGCAAAATCTAGTTATTAGTACTAATAACATGTTAGTATCCAATAGTTTTGAAAAAAGGAAAAGTTGTAGCAACTTTCTGCAAATGGTTTCAACGTTTCATCCCTCGAGATAGATTATTTTTTATATTTTTAAATTTCTGTATTTTTCGATATTCGCATTAGAATTCGACTGTATTTGAATGACACATTCTAGGACCCATTCATATCAAAACTCGAACATTTCATATCCATATCTCGTAGTCAAAATTTCTAATTAAAAGGTAGAGGGATCTCAGCCATTCCACTACAATCCACGTCCGTAGAAAGACTGTTAAGAAGTCACAATGACAGCAGCAACCAGAAGAGAAAGCAACTAAGAAATTATGAATTTTGGGACCCATTTACAAGGTCAAGCCCATTCATATTGGTCCATTAACCCATTAAATAGAAGCCCACCCCAATGCAGTGCTCATTGACAATATGGGTCACTGTATTCTTGTATTTTCTTTTCGAGGGACACCTTCAAAAAGCAAGAAAATTTTTTTTAAAAATAATTAAAGATGAAATTCTGTAAAAGTGATTTGAAAAAAAAAACAATTGTGCCATGTTACAAACTTATTAAAGAATATGATTCGTGTGAAATAAATTAAAAGTATGAACAGACTTATTGCAAATGTTTATAGTATTAAACTTGGATTAATTATGTCTATGAATTTCCAAACTAGTTAATATTTTTCGAATCTGTTGGAAATATATAGAATTCTAGTTTTCACAAGGCTACATGAATATGAAAAATTGCTTTTTGGACAAGATTTTTGTATGTGTTTCTTTTTCTTAAAATAAGCATTTTAATTTTTTTTTCCTTTTAAAAATTAAACTAAAAATGTTTTTAATTAAGTGCACAAAGATCCCATGTTCAAGAATGGACCAAGGGAAGAGTTGCACCCTCAAGAGGTTAATATAGATAGTCCACCTTCACGCTAGCATTAGTAGTTGATTCCATAACTGAAATTACTGACTTATTGATTACATGGAGATAACTTTATTATTGTTTGCTCCAAAAATCTCCTTTCAATAACTAATCAACTTAGCGTACTAAGTATCAACGTTCAAGTAGGACAGAGGAAAGGGCCGCACTCAAAGGAATCTATTTGTCACACAATATAATTTTATCGTTACTCCAAAGATCCCCTTCTAATAGTTAATCAACTCGATACATAAAGTATATCACATTCATACATATAGGGCCACATGAAGCGACTGTATCCAAAAGTGTGTACTGTCGACAACTATCCTAATAGATGCCTCAACAATTGATTCTATACAAGTCAAACCCGTTACCTATATATCACACAAAAACATTTTCATCATTGCTTTAAGATTATTCCTCTTCTAAAATCTTTCTTTTACAACTATAACAAAAATCACTTTCCAACAAGTGGTGATGTTATTATATTTATATAATGGTGGAAGCACATCCCTCTTAAATGACTCATATGTCGATTGTGTGAATCAAAATTAATCAGATCAGTAAACTTCAAATTATCAAATAATTGAACCAACTATTTTTTAATAGTATCCAAGAAGTTTGACTTCTTATAAGGAAACAACGGAAAAAAGAAAGAGAGAAAAGAGAAAGGGACAATTGGAAGGATTAGGAAAGTAAAAATAATAATATAAACAAGTCTTTGTATAAATAATAAAAACCTTAGCTTTTAACGAAACAAAGTTGGAAAGTAGCGCACGGGTGGCGTTTGGCTCTTCAATAATAAAAAAAGTAAATAAAAACGCCTCTTGAGCTTATATTATACTACTACTTGTGTGTCCCCCACCGACTTCATAATTACATGACCACTTCACTTCACGTGCAACTTTTCCCTTTAATTCCCCTCTATCCTCTTCATCATTCTCATCGGTGTAATATATAAATATGTTCTTTTGTTTTTATTTAGTTGACATTATTATCACGCTTGAAATTCGAGAGGTGTAACTATCACCTAATATTAAAATTTAGGCTTGAATCGATTCTACTAAACCACTCGCTAATCGTTATGTTCCTCGTAAATTTATGATAAAATTTTGTCAAACAAATGGCGACTCAATAGTAATGATGACTCAAAGTTATATTTTAATAAGAGGTCTTTATTTTGTTTATCAAATAAAAAAATTATTGAAAAAAATGATAATTAAAATGTAGAATTTGCAAAAAAAACTTGATAATTTAGGTATATTTTTTACATTATCTCTTTTTAAAAAAGAATCTTATTACTCTAAAAAAAAACGAGGCACTTAAATTTGGGACTAAGGCACTTTAATTGTGGTGAATCATTAAATCTTCTTTACATTGATGAATTTTGTCATAAAATTATCAGCATCTGTCACGAAATATTATGATAAACTTGTCCGTCACAAATTTATACTATGTTCGACACAATTTTACACCATAGTTTTAGAGTCGGTTTGGATTGATTTATTTTTAATGATTTCTAATTAAAATAGCTTTTAAGAATTTTTATACAGTGATTAAGATAAAAATAAATTAAAAGTCATAAGTTACACAGAAAAAAGAGTCAAAAATTATAAATTAGGATGTATAAGAGTGTGTTTGGATTGACTTTATCTTAAATGACTTTTGGCTTTTAAATTCTTTTTTTATTTTTGTAGGTGTTTGAGAAAGACAAAATATTTTGATATGACCAACTTATGACTTTTAAATTTTAATTTATAAACTATTTTTAAAAAAAAAATCAATTCAAACCCCCCATAAGTCAAAAATTATAAGCCTATCCAAACAGGCTTTAATTAGTAACATATACTAACAGGAAAAAAGAAACTTACATAGTTACACATACATTTTGTGATATGAAGGTTTGAAATTGAATATAATTTTTTGCAGTAATAATGAAGCTTCATGTTTAATCATTCAATGATTTAAAGTTAAAGTATATATCTGTCATCCACCAGGTTATATTCTTCTCCATGTTAATCAATAAGATTAATTAACTTGATTAGCTAATGTTGCCATTTGCTAGACAAAATGGGAGATAATTTGTGGTCCAAAACATCCTATAATATTCTCACTAATCAAAAGAACAAAAACATCACTTGTCACTTAATAATCAACTGGCATCCCAAGCAAAAATTTGCTTCCTCATATTAGGCAAACACAATTATTAACATCTCTTTATTTTTCATCTTTTTGTTTCCACACTTAACCAGGCCCCCCTCCCCCTCCATCCCCTGCTGCTCTTTTGTTTTTATTTAATATCCGATCATCAGGGGTGGACATGGTACGATAGATACTGAATACTATAATAGCACAAAATCAAATTTTTGATATTGCGATTTATAAATTGATATTTGTCGTTAAATCCTTTATTTGTTGTAGTGTAAATTGAAAATATATAAACTCACAACACAACAAATAAATTATTTTACGGTAATTATTTAATAGAAATAATAAATATATTTATTTATAATCAACACTCTATATAAATGTCGCTGAAAATTTTAGCGACTATATAGATATAAAAATATTAACTCAACTGTTACTAAATATTTTGGTGACAAGTTATTTTGACATTAGTTTCCAAAATTTTCTCTACTATAAAAGAAAGAGAATGAAAAGAGCAAAAGTAGTCTTGAAAAAATAAAAAAAGAGGAGCACATTTTGCAATATATTCTTCTTGGACTCCTCAAACTTTATAATTTGCCTCATCGTTAAGTTGATCGCTAAGGTGAGTAGGGGTCCAATATTTATATTTCTACTTACTAAAACAAATTTGCTCTATGTAGGATTAACTTTAATTTGTTTTTAAACTGTAACTGATGATGTCATCGATCAACAACATTAACATCAATGATTATTAATTAGATTAAAGTGAAAACTTGTTCGTGAATATGTGCATGGTGGGTGATGACTAATTTAATGATAATTAATGAGTACTAAAGATAATACCTTTTCTATCTCCTTTAAATTAGTGGTACTAAGGATTTTCGTACAAAGAATATCTAGAGTGCCTAGTCATGAAAGTTCATGTTTAAGAGAAGAATATTACAGTGGAGATAAAGATGCTTAAATAGATGTGTAAATATATTAGAAGAGATAATTTATGAAGTTATACAGGATAAAGTGAGAATGACATCTTTGACATACGTACTCTCTTCGTTCAATAATAATTGTTTACTATATTATTTTGAGATGTTCAATAATATTTGTCTACTTTATGAAATAAATGGATAATTTTATACTTAGTTCCTAATTTACCCTTATCATTAATTATACTTATTTCTCTATTACATTTTTCAAGACATTGTACTCCCTCCATTTCAAATTAATTGAATTGTGGATAACTATTATTGGACAACACCCTTGCTATCGGCATCTAAACCCGCCCCTGATTACATGACTAACTTCAATATTATTAATACATTTTATTCAATTATATCATTCTTAATTAAATGATCAATAAAACATACGTACTCTACTTTCAATATTATTTACCCCTTTTAAAGATTAAATCAGGACTCCAATCTTATTAACCCGTTTCATTTACTTCTTTCTCACACAATTACAATACTTAAATAGAAAAAAATTAAAAATGTGGTCATTTATAATGTTGAAAATAGTCCTTTGTTTAGAAGTCATTCCTGACCAACAAGAATTGTGATGAGTGGTAAGTATTCTTTTATTCTTAATCAAAAGTTTTTGGGTTCGAATTTTCTTGAGTATGGAGTTGTCTTTGTTAGGGATCGCTTTACTCCCAATGTGGGACTTTCTGGCATAAATTCAAATTTAGTCGGGCTCCGATGTGGTTATCGGACACCGAGTGGAAAAAAAGGTCATTCCTGAATGAAAACACATTTCAAGAATGCACGAGGTGGTGTCAGCCAGTTTGAACCAAAAATTAAAAGCTTTGACTCTGCCATTTCTCACAACACTACGTGTAAACCGCAGCCCCATGCAACCCATGCATGCACTCATTTTATGTCAATGTCCAAATACAGCACTATTACACTCCTACCTAGTGTTTCACTAAATGTGGTAATACCTACTACTAGTTGTTTCCCTATGCTTTAAATTAAGTGGTGCTTTTATATATTTTTTCAATTTATATGATATTATGCTTTAAGGGTAGTTTGATTTGAAAACAAGTTATTCTGGAATTAATTATGTTGAGATTAGTTATATTGGGATTAATTATGTTGGATTGATTATGCTGGGAGTAGTTTTAATTGCTTGTTTGGTTTGACATATTCAAACTTATATTCATTATCTAATTTTTAAGAATAAGTTGTTTGTTTACAAAAATATCCTCCACCTAATTTAGTTTTTTTTTAACATTTTCTTTGCAAGTTTTACTTATTCATTCTTAAAAATAAAATTTTCATGTTATTTAACTTAAATGTTTTTGTGTGTGCATTTTCTTAATTGTGTCGTGTGTTTTTAAAATTAAACTTTCATCTTATTTAACTTTTTTTAAAAAAATTCCATCTTATTCAGCTTTAAAATAAAATTTCCATCTTATTTAGCTTAAAAATAAAACTTCCATCTTATTTAGCTTAAAAATAAAACTTCCATTTTAAGTTTATCAAAGTAAAAGAAATTTTATTATTAAAGTTATCTACATTTTAATTGATACATGAAATATAATTTTTAAGTGAGTAATGAACTACTTAATTAAAAATATGTAATTTAGTAGTGGAGTGAATATTTTAAGAGAAATAAAAAATATAGATAAACATAAGAATTAGGCAAATAAATTCAACTTATAATATATTCACAAATAAAAATTGTATTTATAAAATGTAATTTTTTAATAGAAAAATATATTATCATAAAAACAATGATTAATTAAGATTGTGAATCTTATTGTAGTTTTTAAAAATTATGTTAATATACATTAATGTAAAAGTGGTGGGTGTATAAAAGAGAGTTTAAGGGGGTATTTTTGTTATTACACATACTTTATCCCAGGATAAGTTATCTTGGGATTACTATTCCACCCCCAAGGAGGAATAACTTATCCCATGACTAATTGCTAATCCTGGGAAAAGTTATCCCCAACCCTTGCAACCAAACAACAGATTAATGACCACTTAAAAATTATCCCGGGACTAATCCCTTTTATCCATCGCATCAAACGACCCCTAATAGAATAATAGTATATATTTTAATAGGCAAATGTATAAGGACATTATTAAAGGATAGCTCGGTGTATTAAAGTTTTAGCTATACGCAGGGCTCAGAGAAAAGCCCGACCATAAAAATCTAGTGTATGCACTTTATCTTGTATTTCTGTCAAATACTATTTTCAAAGCTTGAACCCGTGACCTACATGGTCACATGCATGGCATCATTTCTGTCAAGGTTGTATAAGAACGCTATTGTTCCGCTTAAAATAAATGATATATCCAATATGTCCAAATAATCATTTTAGCTCATAAAAATATGAATCGACAATCCAATTTAGGTTGGATGAATTGAGCTGAATATATTATCGGTAAATCAATTTGAGCATTATAACTCACATAAAAATTTTACTAATTTGAGCTAAAATATATAGTAACCTAAATTGATTCACTAGAAAAAAAATAAACAAAATATTTACAAGATTTTAATTTTATTTTTTTTCAAAACATGAAAATAGATATAGCCATCATAACAATAATAAGCTCTATGATAACAAATAAACAGATTATGTTTTTAAGAAATAAAAACAACTAAAACTTGGTTATAGTTGGACAAAATATGTTATGACTCGTCGTTTAACTTATCTTTACTTAGTCAAATTCAGGGCAAATCATACTGAGCACATTACTAATTTATCCATTTATTAATTCATCTCACTTTGATTTATACAAATTTAAATTTAATCCATCCCTTTGACACCATTAATAGAGCGTGGAATAAAAAATTTGAGTTTATCGGTTTTAAATTTTCAAAAAACACCAATTTATTGAGTTTTTGATAAATTATTTGTACATATTGAATGAAGTTTTAAATACAAACATATTATCTGATCTAAAGTTATTGAATTCGGTCGAATCCGCGTAAAGACATTGGAATACAATAACTGTTCAATTCAACGCTCTGTAAGTATTTACAGTCCTGAAGTAGTACTGTGTCACTCTTCTCGTTGTGTGTGAGCTGAAAAAAAAAAGCTGCATGTAGCACCAGTAATTCTTTGTTAATTTCTTCATAGAAATGAATATCAATGGAGACAATTAAGCAAGTGCACATCATATGTGTAAGAAGTGTGATTGAATATTTTCTGTATGGCATCTTCTTAATTAAAGTCACTATATTCCCCTTTGACTGAAGAGTACTTGGTCAATCAATAAGGAAAAAAAAAACTTTCGTCCACAAAAAAAGGTCGTGAAATTGTCGAAAAATATGGTTTAGGACAATAATGCTCATTGGATATGGTGAACAGGCGAAGTCAGAAATTTTGTTAAGAATGCTCATAATTTAATATAAGTATAAAGTATTCTTTTTATTCTATGTACTTCATATAGTTTTTTGACTAATGATGTTTAATTGATCACCTTTTGCTATATATGGTTAGGGGTGTCAATGGTACAGTTCGATCGGTTATTTTTAAAAAATTGTACTATTCCAATTTTTCGGATATTTTATCATACATAACCAAAATTAGATTTTTTAAATCATCCCAATCATATCGGTTTTTCTTCGGTATCGGTACGGTTCGATTAATTTTCGGTTTTTTTCTTTTAAAATATCACCTCAAAATATACTACTATTAAAATTTTTCTTTCGCAAATATGTTCTTGAAGAAACACTTTAATTCTTCACCAAGAAGACAAGAATTTAAAACCTTGTAGCCGTATTGTTTGATCTTAAACATTTAACAAGAGTGTTTGCATAGGTTTTGTTGTATTGTTTGATAGAGTATCTATTATAGTATCTTTTAATTTTAAACCTAATTAAGTAAAGGCTAATTAAAGAGCAAATACCCAAAGTCATCTAGTCACCAGAGGCCTAAGACATAGGTTATATTTATATTTGAAAAATGTTATAAAATAAATTTATATATTAAATTTAACATATTGTTGATATATAAAATATATTTATGTAAGGTTGTTCGGTTCGGAAATTTTTTGATTTTTTTCATAAATAAAAAAGACCATCCCAATTGTTCGGGACGGTTATAAACTTAAATAAAAGTCCATGATTTTATTGAAAAAATAATATAAATCTGTTCGGTTCAGTTCAGTCGATTTTTCATATTCTTTTGACACCCCTATATATGGCTACACCTCTTTCCTTGGGCGTGTGAAGTGTCGTCTAGCGTGCATGTCAGACACAACCTCACACGCCACAAAAAATTTCACGAGAGAGAAGGACAATAACGCCAGTTGCCGGCCGGCCTAGCCTGTTAGGGTTCGATTTCACGAGAGTTGAATTACAAGTCAGTGGCGTAAGAACAAGTAATAAAGAGTGGTCGGTTGAACACCATTCATCGAAAAATTATACTACATGTATATCAAAACTTATAGGAAGTATTATAAATAAAAAATTATTATAATATATATGTATTAAATCTTAAATATTGTTAATGAAAATTTTGATTTCACCACGATAGATTATCCGTACCCAATCAATATAGCCAACATGTAATACCTATTGGTTAATGAAAGTACACGTAGGGTTTCCAAAAGAGACTCATAAGCATTTAGACTCTGCTGTCCTATGTACGGGGGATGCTTTGCACTTTTCAACCAAGGAATAACGTTTGGCTTAGATAGCTTCAAGGTTTTCTCTCCATTGTGTCTTGTGATAACAAGTCGGATTTAAAATTTTAAATTTTATTACTCTTTCCGTTCCATTATATGTAGTAGCACTGATTGACTTGATATGATATTTAAGAAAAATAAAATAAAATTTTGAAGATAGTGGTCTAAAACAATCTTTTAATATTTATGTGATTTATGTAATTGAAAATCATATTATTAAGGATAAAAACAATAATTGTTTCAAATTGTAGTAAGCTGACATTCTTTCTGGGTCGGACTAAAAAGAAAAGAGTGTCACATAAAATGGGACGGAGGGAGTAATTTTTACAGTAATTTTGTATTAATTCATGAATTAATATTTATAATTTTTTATATGCCTGAAAACACATACCTAATGTCTTAATTAACTCCTGGTGCTGTAGAGATTTAGAATTTTTTTTAATGTCATTTGGTATCTGAAAAACATTAGCCCGGTTAATCCATAAAATATAACAAAAATTGTGAGATATTTTCAGCTTGAGTTTGCAATTTAATAAGGAAAAAAAAACTAAATTACACAGCTTTCAAGTAAACTATTTTACATATTTCCCTAAATCTTTTTAAAATTTCTAAAATTCCTTATTTTAATAATGTATCTGTATTAATGTATCCGCACTTTCACTAATGTATCCGGATTGGGAAATCCCTTATTTTAATAATGTATCTGTATTAATGTATTAATGTATCCGCACTTTCACTAATGTATCCGGATTGCTGTATTAATGTATTTGCGCCTTCACTAACGTATCCGTATTGGGAAATCCCTTATTTTAATAATGTAATGTAACTGTATTAATGTATTAATGTATCCGCGCTTTCATTAATGTATCCAGATTGAGTTAATTTTAAGGGATTATTGTAATTAGAAAAAAGTAGGAATAGATAGTAATTTCATCTTAACACTATGTGATTTATGTAAATTATATATTTAATAATGGGATCCCTTTAATAATTGAACTTTCAAAGGTTCATTTGGATTTACTAGCAAAGCATTTCTTTTTGTGCCTTTTAATTTGTTTGTTCTACCTTCTTTTTTAATTTTATTTTTTAAAAAAAAAAAAATTCATGTTTTGGCGACTCTTTAATTTCAACTTTTCACATAACATGTTTAATTAGGCTACAAGATTAAAGAGCATGTTATAAGTACATTTCATATATCTATTATTTAAGACCATAAGATTCAAAAATCTTCATTAATTACTTTTTTAAACTTCATTTCAATCATACAGAACCGTAAAATTGAAACGGACGGAGTATTTCTTAAAAAAACAAATCCAACTCAAAATAAATACTACCTATTCTTTTCTAAACTCTGCTTTACAAAAATTAAAACTTATAAGTACTCTACTCAAGAGCTATGCAAAAATTCAAACAAACATCATGTCAATGTTTGGACTGTTCTTGAATGATTAACATATCAATATTTGGTTTCGAAAGAAATACCAAAAAGAATTCTTAGTTTATTATTGGAAAAAAATGAAAGAAAATTTCATAAATAGCTGAGAGATGAAATTTAATAACCCTCCTTAGATATAGTTTACCTAACTACGTTCCACAGTTATAGTTTTATTTGCTATGCTAATTTTTGTTTATATATTTTGTTGTTTTTTTTAATAAATTATACAAATAACATATCATATACAATTATTTGTATTCTATATAAACTATTAATACAGATAAATAAGTAATTGTATGTAAGTGTTGAAATTATACAGTTGATTCGTATAAAATATTGTGGGTGATATTATACCAAAAAAAATATACAACCAAAAATAAAAAAATATATAGAACCAAACATCAGAAATGGAAGTTTGTATGTACATAAATACGTGTAGATATGTATAGTAAAATAATAAAATTATTAATACGTATACAAGAGAAAAAGCTCAAAATAGTCCCCTATCTTTGGATTAAGACTCAAAATCATCCTTGAATTTTTACATGGAGCACTAATAGTCCCTCATGTTTACAATATTGGTGTACCTTTAGTCCTCCCCCAATTTTTTGCCTATATTTTTAACGTTGATTTTGTTCACAATTTTATGCATGATATTTTCAATCATCTTTTTATATATTTAGTAGAAATAATAGCTTCATGTAGAGAGGATGAGAAAAAAAAACATTTTTTTGCTCAGTAGAAATATTATTGCAGCTAACTAAGAACACCTTGACATATGATGCTGCAAGAAAAAAATTTGTACAATTGCACATTAAATCGACGTGATTAACCTCTCGATTTTAGTTGCAATAATATTTCTACTAAACAAAACAAGATATTCTTCTTCTCACATTCTCTCATACGGAGTTATTATTTCTATTAAATATACAAAAAGACGATTA
This sequence comes from Solanum appendiculatum, assembly GCA_018342035.1. Classification (NCBI taxonomy): domain Eukaryota; kingdom Viridiplantae; phylum Streptophyta; class Magnoliopsida; order Solanales; family Solanaceae; genus Solanum; species Solanum appendiculatum. The sequence continues at coordinate 676,624 of JAGDQO010001378.1, read as the reverse complement.
ATCATACATAATTGTGGTTAAAATCAATGTAAAGAAATAGACAAAAAATTGAGGAAGGGCCAAAAGTGCGCCAATATTGCTAACATGAGGGACTATTAGTGCTCCATGTGAAAATTCAAGGAAGACTTTGAATCTTAACCCAAAGATAAGGAAATATTATGAGCTTTTTCTCCGTATACAAATACAGAAATATATACAAATATAATTTATACAAATATCTGAAATTTTTCATAGAAAATTTCATTAAATTGTAGCCACAATTAATAATTATATGAAACTATAGTTTTATTAAATAATACAATAATAATATTTGACAATTCGCTTAATTTTCCCTTTATATTATATGTATATTCATAGTACATTACTATTTGCAAAATTCATCATACAATATATAGAGTCTAGTTAATGCTAAGTTGACGCCTAGCCTCAACTTGTGTTCAACCTATTTTCAGAACATGCATTTACAATTAGTATTAAATTAATGTTTAATTTTAACTTGATCTTAATTAATATTTAGACCCTCAAATCCCTAATAACTTTCTTCGTAATGTATCGTAGTGCGAAATTAAATTAATCGAAAAAAATCAAAATAAGTAGGACAACTAGCTAGTGGGAAACTAAAAAAATACTTGTGCGGCGCACTTATTTATGCCTATAAAAGATTACATCAATGTCTCTTGAAATCCTTCTCTTTTACGTCATATTTTTCTACACACTTTGTTTTACACACTTCGAGACATGGGTTTGAATTTAAATAAACAAATGTCCAATACCCTTTAAAAAAGAAAGACACAGAAAAAAAGACATTTCATGCAATTACAATTTAAAAAAGTAATTGACATAGACGAAGCAAATTAAAACGTTTAGAAAAGATATATACCATCAACAACATATCTGATGTAATTCCACAAGTGAGGTAAAAAAAATATATATATATACACAGATTGAGGTAAAAAAAAATATATATATATATACACAGATCCTACCTAATGATGGAGTCAGCGTGTTGATTACGAATTCGATCGAATTTAGTAACTTTAATTCAGATTTTGTAGCAAAAAAACAATTAATTATATATAAATATTAATTTAAAATTCAACAATTTGAAATAGTCAAAATTCTGAACTGATAAAGTTCAAATTCCGACTCTACCTCCGAATACTTACCCCTAGTTTTTAATTTGACAAAGTGAGCATGATGTACTCGATTAGTAAACTATAATGGGAGCCGTATAGGTGTGCCGCTGAAGAAGATTGACCTTATTATTTTCTTTTCATTTATTTTGTCGGCTTTTTCTGTAACAAAAGTCCAAAATTTCTCCTCAAATTTATTTTATGGACTCTCAATCCTATTTAGTTACGTTATCATCATTACTAAAAATCATTATTTTAAATTTTTATTGTTTACAAAATTAAGAGAAAATTATATGATGAAAAAACTAATATTTATTATTAAATTAAGAATAATTTAGTTAAACAGTATTTATCATTAATATTTTGTCAAAATGTGTATAAGAAAAACATGACAATTAAAAGGACCGGAAAGAACCCCATTTGTTTCAAATTAGTTTTTATGTTTCGCTTCTTGAAAGTTTATGAGCTTTATATAATAATAATATTTTTTGTAAATTTTTTAAATATATAAATTTAATTTTAATTTTTTTAGTTAATTTGATTCGGATTAACTTTAAAAATTAATTTAATTAACTGAAAGCATTAAAAAAAAGGTGAAATTAGTAAATGACAAGCACACGTGAATCTGATCTAACCTTTTCTATGTTTCTTTTTCCACCTTCTTTTGACTGTTAACGCAGACAAATTAATATCAAATTACCGATCCCAAAATTATATATTAAAATTGACCTTTCGAAGTCTCTTATTGGCCAAAACCATTTTTTAAAGCCAATTAAAAAACAGACATGACGACAATAACAATATATTAAGTATAATTTCACGAGTGACATCTAGAGAGAATATATATATATATATATATATATATATATATATATATATATATATATAATTTTATTTCTATTTTGTAAAAATAGAAAAACGATACGCTTTGATGAATATTCAGTTCAAATAAAACATAATGAAATTACGTGTGAATAAAATGCAATAAATATAGGAGAGAACGGTAATAACAATACTTAACCAAAAATAAAATAAAATTAAAGAATAAGATATTAAAATAATAAAGACCAGACAGGTGCTAAAACAAAAATAAGAGAAATGTAAGAAAAGGTGTTGGGTAAAAAAGCAATATAATTTTGTACCCCCAATAGGCTCAATGGATTGCAGTATTTGATAATACATGTCTTGTATTATATATCATGCGTTATTAGACTTTAGATACTTCAATATTTCCTTAAATTTTCTCAATTAATTTCATTCAGATATTCAACTTATAATTTGTTTTAATTGATCATTCTCTCTCTATATATATATATATTATAATCTAAAACATCTATTAGGTAAATAAGTTAATTACATAAAATATATTAATTTCTATAAATACTCATCAGTTTGATAGAAATCACATTTGAAAAGCGGGGACAATTAGCTAGAGCAACGGATGAGATAGTACCGGAGTCGAAATTTACAACTTGTCGAGGCTAGCTAAGTAAACACTTGTAAGAGCTTTTGCCTAATTACAATATCATGTTTATTCTTACAAAGCTTCAATGTGTTAGAATTTGCCCAAATTTTCTTACCTTGGTTGGATTTTTAATTTTTGCATTTTTCGAAGGAAGGACAAAAAGTTATCATAATTGATTTTTATTTTTAACAAAAGAAAAATATAATTTTCTTTTATTTGGGTAACTCCATAAACAAATATGCATTCATTAAAAAGACTTGGAAAGATTATTCTCCCGGTAGATTTTATGTTTTTTACATTATATTTTTTTAATATAGTTTTTCTATATATATATAACACGAGTGCTAGCTCATGAATTATTGACGAGGCTATAAGACAAAGATGTAGCATCTTTATAAAAAGTATGAACACAAAAGACGGACAAGTAATTATGTATAACCAGTAAATAGGGCACACCATGTCTAGTCATGCCTAACTAATAACTCGAAGTAAAATACATTGATACAAATATAGTAAGTTTCATAATTTAAAATTTAAATATTGTTAGTTTTGAACACATTATATTTTTAAAATTGCGAGTTTATGTTTATTATTTATTATTATAATTTTGATAAATTTTTACTTCGCGTTAAAAATATTGAATTTAGATAAATTTATTATCGTAACATTGAATCCGCCTATGGTACACACGACACGATTATCAAACGTTAATAATGGACACTAATTTTGACCTTTGAAACACTTCTATGTTCCCTTCTTGCACACGAATGGAAATTTTTTTCCAAATGTTGGGAAGATTTCAAAAACATGTCTATTCAAATTCTAGCCTTATTTTAGCTATTTGACAATGCACATTTGCTAACTTAGCCATTGTCTTTGACATCTTTTTCAAGATAAAAAAGGGACATGTTCACAATTAAAAAATCAGATATGAAATCTTATCTCATGCAAAAAGTTAGATTCCTAACAAGGTACTGTTTTGTCTAATTGATCAAAGGTGAAGATATGGAAAAATCTTGGGCAGGAAGGGCTTCTCTTCTATGCGACGCGAATTTGAAATAAGCAGACTTCAATGCAAGGACCAAACATCGAATGAGAAACAAAAAAGAATTGATCAAAGGTGAAGGTAGAATTATATTGATGAGAATATTTGTTCTCCGCGGAGGAAATGGGATATGTTAGCCATAACCTCAATATTTAAGGCGGAGGGTATTTATCATTTGGGCAAGCCACTCTTATTTAATAAAATGTATCTATTAGATACTTTCGACTTAAATTTTCAAAAAAATTTGCACATGCTCATTATGTATGTTGATAGGTTAACCATATAAAATATGTCATTTCTTTTAATTACACACATCAACATCAATTAGAACAAAAATTCGACTTATTGAGGCCAATGTTGAAATTAAACAAAATGACATATTTCAACTGATTAATTATCTATACGATATGCACTTGAAAACATGTGCAATTTTAGTAAGAAAAATTTAAGCAAAAATATCTTATAGAAATGATTTATTATAAATTCAGATATTCAATTAAAACATGTCATAATAAAAGTATTTAAATGAAATATATTAAATATTATCCCACAAAGTAGGATATAAAAAGAATAGATATAAATAAAATATCCAATATAATCCTATAAATTAAGTATCTAGTAACAAAATTTTAAATATTGTAGAAATATTTCAATTTATATGTATGCACTTCATATATAGTTGTGATGAAAATAAATTCAAATAAACTAGACAACTGTTTCCTTAGTTTCTTTCTAACTAGTTTCAATTTGTTGGACGATTGGTCACTTCACTTCCCAAAATATTGTGTCATAAATGGGTATGATATTGTCGTTGTTTTGTGTCATAATTGAAATTGAAGTATTTATAATCGTAAAAATAGTTATTACATAGGAGTAGAATGAATAGAATGAAAAAAAATTATTAATTTTTTTGAGATTCGAAAATGACAAATATTTTGAGATATGGGGGGTAGGGGTGGTGGGAAATAGTAAGTGCTAAAGGTGATTTTATAGTACTAATAATTTTGCATTTTGAAAATAGTATTGAAATTGGTAATATGTATTTTATGATTTTTATATTAAAAAAATGCAAATAATTCTTTTTTTAGGGGGGGGGGGGGTGGGGATGGAGAGTAGGGGCGGTAAAATGACTAAAATACTTTCAATTTTAATTTATAAAAAATATATTTTTGTAAAGAAAGGATGAAAACGTATATGAAATGGAAGAAGAGTTGGGAGTTTTATTTTGTAAAAGTTGTTTTGAGAATTAGAAAAAAATTATTATGAATAAAATAATAAAAATATCAATCAAATTAAAAGCTCTTATAATCTTAAACACAAGAAGTTAATGTGATCGACTTATGGATTTTTCTCTAATTTTGAGTTAGAAGCAATTGGTATGTATAAATCAAATCAAATTAGTAGAATAGCCAAAAATGTTTATAAGCTTAAATATAACACTTGTTTTGTTATAAGATTTTTAAAATTTGTGATTTAAAAATATGTTATAATATTTGATTCACTGGACAACTTTCTTACTAAATATAAAGTGAAGTTTTTTAACTTAAGCTATTTCTGATTTTATTTTTCTTCTTAAAATTTAAGAAAGTGTGAATTTTAAAGTTAATTAAATTTAAAACAAGTCATATATATAATTGCGTGCCATAAAAAGATATCATTTTTTATAAGTTAAAAAGAAAATCAGAACACATCAATCATAATAAAAACCATGTAATAGATCAAAATATACAAATACTCCCTCTATTTCAAATTAACAATAATTTTAGCTTGTAAAATTTACTGCAAAATAAATGTTATTTTAGAAATTTAAAATTAAAGTTGATAATCTCAAATATACCCTAAAATAAAAATACATGAGCAAAATTAATTTATTTTTATTAAACATAAGTAATTTGATAAACTATATCTTATAGTGAATAATTTTTCATAAATGTATCAATATTAATTGTCATATTTTCTCTTTCACACGTCTTTTAAGAAATATATTATTAACTCATCCTTATTTTTTTTTAGCATAATCAATTTTACTTACTTTTCTTAATAAACAACTTTAAGAGCAACAATAAAAATAAATTAATTTTATACATTAATAAATATCTTAATATAAATAATTTTATAAATATTAATAAATAATATGGAACGGAGAGAGTAGTTAAAATGGGACAAGATGGAGTAATCAAAAAAAAAAACTTTAATATTGTCTATGTATATAAATAGTTAAATGTGATTCATAAATGGGTAGTTTGGTACAGTATCTTTCTTCCATAATCTGTACCTACTGTTTGTATAGGAGTAGATTCCAGTCCCAGACTAGCTAGATTTCATTTCCTATGCATCTGACAAAATTTAATATTATTATTTTTATCGTTCTAATTGATGTGATATAATTAAAATTTTGAAAGTCAATCAATAATTTTGAACAAAATAATTTCTTTAAATATTTTACATATTGTGAATTATAAGACTCACTTTTCATGTAGTTTCAAAATATGCACTTTTTCGAAGTTAATTTGTTTGTTTTGTTTTGATTTCATACAAAATTTAAGAAATAAATTAAAAAGAATTTTGAATATTATGATATTAAACTAAAGATATATAAAATGTATTAAAATGTCTTTTAATCTTATGTTCTTAAGCATATTATGTGAAAAGTTGAAATAAAGAAATAAAGATATATATTTTTTTTGAGACAGATTAAAAAAGAAAATAAGACAAATAAATTGAAAAAGATATAGTAAAATTTTATTTCAAAAAATTCTAAGCTTATATGTACAAATTCATAATTAAAAGTTTGTTTCCTTTACTCCATAAACAACTTTTTCTCCCTCTCACCATCTCCTCTCTATAAATATGTAGTCAAGCCCAACCCCAATTTGCTACCAACTTCATAAAAATCCATTTTCTTTCTTCTCATCACTCATAAAATTAAAACTTCAATGGGTGAAGAAGGTAGCCTTTTGATAATTGTTATCACCCTGGTTATTAGTTTTGTTATTGGCATAACTTTGAACCATTTTTGGCCTTTGTTCTTCAATAATTATGGTACTACTCTTCATGATATTCCCAAGGGCACTTTTGGATGGCCTTTACTTGGTGAAACCCTTTCCTTTTTGAAGCCTCATCCTTCTAATTCTATTGGTACTTTCCTTCAACAACATTGTTCTAGGTAAGTAACATGCTTCTTCATTATTATGTCTTCTTTAAATTAAAGTACCACCACTACTTAGGATTATAATTATTGTATATAATTTAAATTCACATCATGTAAAACCCTTAACAAATTATTCTTTAAATTAAAGTACCACTCCTTATATGAACATATTTTTAGTTTTTTATCTGATGTTCGATACTCATATATAATTCAAATTCATATCATATAAGACTATTAACAAGTTTTTTTTTTAATCGAAATTTCTGGTTAAGAATGAACTGACATTTAGTTATTATTGCATGTACATTTTTTTTTTCAGGTATGGGAAAGTGTTCAAGTCACATTTATTTTTCTCCCCAACAGTGGTATCATGTGACCAAGACCTTAATTACTTCATATTACAAAATGAAGATAAGTTATTTCAGTGTAGTTATCCAAAGCCAATTCATGGTATACTTGGCAAAGTTTCATTGCTTGTGGCTGTTGGTGACACACACAAAAGGCTTAGGAATGTTTCATTATCACTAATCAGCACCATTAAGTCTAAGCCTGAGTTTATTAATGATGTTGAAACATTAGCACTTCAGATTCTTCAATCTTGGAAAAATAAAGATCAAGTCAGATACTGGGAGGAGGCAAGGAAGGTATTAAATTCCATCTAAAAATATTAATTATATACACTAAAAGTATAATTTAGACTATTATTAGGTGTTTGTCTTGAGACGATCTAAAATTTTGAGTTTATGAATTTTTGATATATATTACTCTTTAAGTTTGTTTTTTAACATAAATACAAAAAATTAGATTATAAACCAAAGCTACATGTTTTGTCGAATTTGTAAGGAGAACTTTAGCTCCGCCTCTAATGTTACTGATATTATTTTAGGATATTGATATGAGTTGATATAATTATGTATATGAGAAATTAGTTTAAATATTCGTTGATAAAAAAAATAGTCAGCAAATGTATAATATACGTAAAATTAGTGTATATCATCTAAGGCCTATAAATACTTTTGATTTGAGCGGTCAAATATGTAATTTCTTCTCTTTTTTTAATACTGTCAGTGTATATATAGCAATAAAATTTTGATTTTTCTTGTGTTTGGTTGATTATTGCAGTTTTCATTCAATGTGATAGTGAAGCAAGTTCTTGGATTAACTCCAGATAATCCACAAAGTGCATTAATTCTTCAAGATTTTCTTGCTTTTATGAGGGGATTAATTTCTTTACCACTCTACATACCTGGAACTCCATATGCAAGAGCAGTGCAGGTTCATTAAATTATTAATTACACTACTTAATTATATAATAATTATTTAAAGCATATATATATAATTGTTTATTTTAGATATGCTTTTGTTGCAAAAAGATTAATAAAGTAAGGCATGTGAAATTCAACTTTATTTTTCTTTTTCTTTACAGGCTAGAAGTAGAATATCTTCAACTATCAAAGCAATTATAGAGGAAAGAAGAAGAAAACATGTTGTTGATGGTGATAGTAAAAAGAATGATTTTTTAGAGATACTTCTTTGTGTTGATACCTTATCTGAAGAAGAAAAAGTTAGCTTTGTTCTTGATTCTTTACTTGGTGGTTATGAGACTACTTCTCTCTTAATGGCTATGGTCGTGTTTTTTATTGGTCAATCACAAACTGCTCTCGATCAACTTAAGGTAATTACAATTATATACTACCTTAGGTTAGCATTTGTACTCGTTATGATCTTAATAAATAGATTTTGTTCGACATTTTTGATATTTTCAAAAAATAATTAAGAAATTTTGTACAATTGACAGAGTCAGAAATTTAATAAAATGTGTATCGAACCATTCTTCCACTAAAGTGGATCCGCCCATCATTGTGTACCTAAATTCACTATAGTTTATATACACATGTTCTCTTGAAATCAAAGACTATTAAATACTAGTACAAAAGAGTAACATAGAGTAGTATTATATTGTTTTTTTAAAATAATTATTATAATCATTATATTTTTGACGTGTTTTTTTTTTTTTTAAAGTTTCTAAACTTTATTACTAATGAATGATGTAGGAAGAGCATGATAACATACGAAGCACGAAGGAAAAGGAGTTATTGAATTGGGAAGATTACCAAAAGATGGACTTCACTCAAAAGGTTGTGAGAATGCGCTGACTACTTTCAATTATCTGTCGTACTTTTTAGAAATAGTTGTCTATCGGCACCTAAATTATGGAATGACGACCTATAAATAAAGGAAAAAATGTGATTTCTTGCCCTCTTATAATTTCAATAGAAAAAAACGTCCTTTTCAAATATCTTGTATATAAAAATGAATTCTCTTATAAAAAAAAAAAGGAAAGACGAAATATAATTTGAGCCTAATTGAGTACAAATATATATATTATTTTTGATTTCTTTAACTTAATTTATTTTGTTGTTATTAAATACAGGTAATAAATGAAGCTCTAAGATATGGGAATGTTGTCAAATTTGTGCACCGAAAGGCCCTTAAAGATGTCAAATTTAAAGGTATAGTTTAAAATAATGTTCATATGTAATAATGCATGCATGAGCCTTTTGCATTTTCACAAATAATTTTATTTTATTATGTTTTTAATAATGTTGAAAATTTGTGAATTGTAGATTATGTGATTCCAGCGGGTTGGAAGGTCCTACCAGTATTCAGTGCTGTTCATTTGGACCCATCAGTTCATCCCAATGCACTCAACTTTAATCCTTGGAGATGGGAGGTAATTATATCACTTCGAGTTTAAGTTATATACGTCGTAAATATAAAAAATTATTTGAAATAATAAGTTATGGAGGTAATTATATCACTTCGAGTTAAAGTTATATACGTTGTCAGTATAAAAAAATTATTTGAAATAATAAGTTATGGTTATTTGTTAAATAATATCATCCGTCTATTTTTATTACAAAACAATAATAATATGTTAACAACATATTTTACCTTTTATTTTTAGGGTTAGAAAGATTGTTTTCGGTGCAATCTGTCTTATTTATTCAAGATCACAAATTTCATATTTTAAGAAGGCTTAGTTAGTTTTGTAGATATCATTTGAGTGATCTAACAGTATAAAACTATAAATAATCATTTATATTGACAATGTATAGATTTTTTATTTTTTATAATCATTTGTTAATTATTTTTTTGAATTATAATTAAATGTTTAGAGTGATGAGCAAATAAGCAAGAAATTGACTCCTTTTGGAGGAGGATCAAGATGTTGTCCTGGATTTGAACTTGCAAAAGTTGAAGTAGCCTTCTTCCTTCACCACCTTGTACAAAAATACAGGTAATTAAATCTTTTTTAGTGTTAATTCAGTTATGTTTGTGAGATTGTTTTAACAAATTTTTTTATTTCATTAATAGATATCATCTTATATATACCATTAAAGGTGACAAATGGATGGATTAAGACTGATTTTGGGAGGGTCAAAATGGATTGAGTTAATAAATGGATCTAGTAAACTGCGGGTCAAAACTCAATATGCATAATTCTTACTAAGTTTTAATTGATTTATTTTTTTAAAATAAATTTTTAGTACCTAATAAAATTATTATTTACTTTTTACTTCTATATATAACACATCAAACAAATATGTTTTTGAAAATATTTTTACAAATTTTATCGATTAATTTGGGATAGATATTAACCCAAATTTTGATGGGTTGAAATCGATTATATGAATAAATGGACGAGTTAGCCATTCTTTTAGTTTGGTAATTGTAAAAAGAGATGGTCATTATCATAAAGTTTCAAATTTCACACGTGAAACAACGTTATAACATATTATCCTAAAGATTTCAGTCGTGAAATTAGAAATTGCATGATAATAACTATTTTTCAATTACAAAGATTATAAAGTCGCAATTTGTGAATTTTATCTCTATCTAACATATACATTATGTTTTTTTTTAAGTATCTTTTTATTGTGCTAAAATTATGGATACATGTTATATGTAGATGGGAAGTAGAGGAAGGAGAACAACCCATTGCTTATCCATATGTGGAGTTCAAAAATGGTTTAACAATCAGACTTCATCAAAATTCTACTTAGGCTTATGGATTAGCAACTAATTATGAAGAAAATTTCAACGCTATGTCATTAGTATACTTAATTATGAACATCTCTTCCGTCACATATCTGTTTTCCCTAGTACAGAAAGAAAACAGGATTTCCTTTGTTTTTTCTTTTCTTTTTGTGTATGTATACATAATTTCAAGGAGAAATGCCAATAAGTTTCTGCAGTTTAATTCTTCATTTCCTCTAGTTTATGTTATTTTGAATATTGAAGATAAGTAATAATGTCCAAGTGTTAGTCGAGTTAGATCCATGACTCATATCCTGTTCTTCATCAACGTCAAGTTAATATTACGATAATAATTGAATGGACAATTAATATTTAGTGAAATTCTTTATATTATAGTATATAGTTACTAGGTTCACGTGAATAGTAACCCTCTAGATATATCTTTGAGTGTTAGTTGAAGCAAATAATGTGAAGTTTAAAGTTAACATATAGGGCGTGTTTAGTATGAAAGGAAAATGTTTTTCTAGAAGAGCATTTATGTATAATTAATCTAGATAAATACGATAAGGGACTTGACTTTGTACCCCAACTCGAGTACTGACTTTTGACCTCAGCCCTGATTTTAGATCTGACCTCGACATGAGATTCGAGACTTGGGATTTGACCTTGACCCAATACTTGACTCCCAATTCTGACCCCTACTCGGGTATTGACAACCGAACCCGACTCGGGACTTGACTCAGACTCGAGACACCGATTTCTAACACTTGACTCTCGACTCCCGATCCCAACTCAAAACCCGACCCTCGACCTTGACAACGATTCGGGATGGGACCCTTATTACTCGAGTTCGGGTTAGGAGTTGAATTGGGATTGGGGTCGAGAGTCGAGACCTGGGTTGAGTTCGGGACTTAGGTCGGGGTCAGGAGTCGCGGGTGCGGGTGAAAGGGAGTTTTGAAAAATGTTTTTTCTTATTTTATGAAAGGGAAGTCATTTCCCATAAATTTGAGAAAATTGAAGAACATTTTTCGATAAATATTTTCCTTGGTACCACAACCTTTTCAGACTCACTAACGAAATTATACCGAGTATGATATTGTTTGTTTCAACTGCACCAAACTTCATGTGTACATCTCATTTATAACTTGTGAAAACCGATACTAAAAACAATGCTGACAATAAACAGCTACAGATTCATCACGTGTTGTTTCCCAAACGACATTTCACAATTGATAATTGGTTATCTTCAAAACATAATTGAATTGTAACTAAAGTTCTTCACTAATTAATAAATAAGAACTACACAATTCTTTTTTTCTCTCTTTTTTGTGGAGCAAGAGAAAAAATAAATCAGTCAATTAACTTAAGCAGTAACTAACTATTTTAAAACAATATAAAAAAAATCTACCTAGGTACATTTTACTACAATTGGACTTCTAACATAATGCTTACTATCAGACCAAATTAATTGCCCAAATACATAATCTTTTGGTGCATTATGTCCTTTAACCTTCAATGTTAGCTTAAACGATTTCTCCTCATTAATATTCTTGAATTCCAGACTATTTGGCTCAACAACAGCAGAAATTCCCATGGGGTTACGAATACGCGCTTTATACGTACCTGGAGATCCAACATTCTTCAAAGTTCTAGTAATTGTGACAGAGTTATTGAGATTAGGCACTGTGATTGATGGTAAATTCATGTTGATGAAATTAATAGAATCGAGGCATTTGAAAGGGCCTTGTGTAAATGTCTGGATTTGAGTTTCATTGTAGCCTTGTGCACATAGAAAACTCAAATAATCATCGATTGTTAAGTCATAGACCAAGCCAGGGTCCATTGCGCGGTTTGGCCTAACGTGCCCTGCTCCATAAGCAAATGGACTTGTTTTGATGTAACTAGCATTCAACATTGGCTCTACAGAATTATCTCGTGTTCTTGCTATATAACGAGAAAAACAACATGACATTAGAACCAGAACCAGAATATGATGCTAATAGAAATACATTTGTAATAGAAAAAGCGATGTTTACTCTCACCAGTTGTCATAATTGCAGATTTGATAGCAGAAGGACTCCAAGTTGGATGGAGAGTTTTTAAAAGACCAACAATACCAGACACATGAGGGCATGACATAGAAGTGCCTGAAACAGAGTTAAATTTAACGCGACGTTTATCAAAAGCTTGTTCTGTAGGACCTTGAGCGCCAGTAAAAGCAGCGATTATGCTCACTCCTGGAGCAGTGATATCAGGCTGCAAACATAACACCAAATAAATGACTCGATAAATGGTATTATACTAATATCATCAAGACAAACAATGCTCAGTTTGTCGTAAAACCTTAAGAATCTGTGGCGTAACAGTGTTAGGCCCTATCGATGAAAATGCTGCAATGACTGGTGCAGGCTTTGTCCCCAATTGAGTCGTTGGATGTGTTATGGAAGCTGTAGGTGCCCTGCTTATAACATTTTCACAAGAAAATGAAATGACTTAGTTAAGTACAGTCTTTATACTGTCAATATATATAAGTTAAATCCATCTATAAATTGTTATATACCTTGTTGAATTAACATAAGCGAATACATCAAGTCCATCAGTGTAACTAATTTGCGTAGCAGGTAAGACGTGAGGATCAGCAATAATTTCGTTGCCCGATGCATAATCGTTGGCTAGAACCATTGCAACTGCACCTGCCAAAGCAGCTTGTTGGCCCTTGTCAACCCTTGCATTTTCTCCTCTTAGGCAAACTAAAATAGTTCCCTTTACCTTCTTAGGATCCAATGCCCCAGCTTTGCATAGTTGGCTGCAGAAACACATAGAAATAAGTAAATGTTAACCAAGCAAAATCTCGAAATTTGTTTGTGTTGAGAACTAGGGGAGTAAGATTGTTATTCTTACGCGTCGTAGGTTGTAGCATGAGTAGCTTTTGCTGAAGCAGCACTAATGATTGGGAATAACTTGCCTTTAGGCAATGCTTCAACTGATAAGCTTTGTCCCTATCAAAATATCGATTTATAAAATCACTACAGCGATATAAATCTTCTGAAGCAGAGCGAAAAATAGTACTAGCAAGGAGGTTCAACAATCAAGAATGTCACATCTACTATTCAAGGAAAAGAATATTACCTTGTAACACTTGTTGTTTCCTAGTGCTACATAGCTAGGAAACTGACGATCCATAGTGCTTGCCCCGACAGTAATTACCCAAGGTGCAACATTTGATACTGTACTAACAGCAGGACCAGAGTTACCCGCAGAGGTAACCACAACAATGCCATGCTTAACAGCATGAAACGAACCGATAGCAATGCTATCATTGGCATAGGCTACTGCTTCACCTCCTAGTGATACAGAAAGCACGTCAACGCCATCATGAATTGCCATATCAAATGCAGCCAAGATGTCTGCATCGAAACACTCATTGCCTGAAATTGGAGTCCAGCAAACTTTGTAAGCTGCTACTCTTGCTTTTGGTGATCCACCCTTTGCTGTCCCGTTTCCATACCCGAAAACATTTGATCCTTCAACAAAGTTCCCTCCGGCTGTGGACAACGTGTGGGAACCATGGCCATTAGTGTCCCGCGGTGTATTGAACGTTGAATTTAGAGATCCTGCTAGAGTAGCATACCCTTTGTTGAAATATCTTGCTCCAATTAGCTTCCTTTAATGAAAATGGACATAACTTCAATATCAAAGTCTTCCTTCCAACACTAAAATGTTGAATTCATATCCTTATTGAAGTAAATACAGAAAAGTGTATGCGTTCAAAAGATGAAAGTTGCAGAGACGAGGATGGTGTGGTGTATTTGTGGGAATACTAGGAGAGATACGATTAGAAATAAAGATATCCGTGAGAAGGTAGGAGTGACCTCAGTGGAGGACAAGATGCAGGAAGCAACGCTGAGATGGTTCGGGCATGTGAAGTGGATATGCACGGATGTGCCAGTGCGAAGGTGTAAGAGGTTGGCTATAGATGGTTTCAGGAGAGGTAGAGGTAGATTGAAAAAGCATTGGGGAGAGGTGATTTGACTGGACATGACACAGATTAGAGTAGAAGATAGTAGGTAGTTTCGCGTTGTCTTTTTGTTCTTCCTTACTAGTAGTAATAGTATTTTTCCCGTAATTTCTTGTCCTTCGATTTCTATTACTATCTACTATCTTTTGTACTTCAATTAACATACTATTTTGTTGTTTTTCCAAAAAGCTTCATCATGCTTTCCTTAGTATCTACTTTGATATGCTTTTTTTTTTAGACAAAGGTCTATCCAAAACAGTCTTTTCTCTATCTTACAAGATAGGAATAAGATTTGTGTACACTTTACCGTCTTCAGACCCCAGATATGTTGTAAGGAAAATTGTATGGTTAAAATTTCAAAGGGGTACAATGTCAGTGAGCTGAATGTTCTAAAGTGCACAATATTCTGTTTGTAGAGGTGTACAGATAAGGTGCAGAAAGAAGTGGACACAATAGGGATATACAATTACCTATTACAATGAAATGTGGGATCAGAATCACTTTGACAAATTCCTCTCCACTTTGATGGAATTGGTCCATATCCTTCATCACTAAAGCTTTCTGATTCAGGCCAGGCACCTGGTCCACAATGCCATAATGTTACAAAAGAAAAATGAATCATCATCAACTCTTCTTACTCTTACTTTTAGTCCAAAATTCATATACAAAAAGGGGAAAAGTTGTATTGGAATTGTGAATTGCAAAAGGTTGACCAATTAAGACAAATAAGAAAGGATGAAAAACATCCATCTTTTGAGGCAAGTACATCAGAACCTTATTATTCTTTCCTTCCAATTACATCACCATTCACTATTTGATCACATCAGTCAGAATTTTCACTAAAAAAATCGACACATGAAAAAATAAAAAAGATTCTGCATATAGTATATATGCATAACTAACTTTTACCTATATACACAGTACAATTAAACTCCTTAGACAAGTGTGGCTACTTCACTGTCCACTATAATGTAGGTTTTTGTCTATGATAGGACAACACAGGCTATATGAATAATTGAACCACATGAAAAAACCTAACTTTTATGTAACATTATTTATCAAATAAATGTAGGAATTGACACATAAAGCAAAATTAACTTATTGATTTTTAGACAATTAGAATATTAATTACAATTCTAAATAAAATATTATACTTTAATTGACCCACCAACCCAAAAGCACACCATAATCCTACTAATTAGTTGTGAATAAAATAGTATACTTCTCCAATGTTTACTCTTTCAACTGCTGAAAGGCGCAGAAATTGTTGATAAAAGAACCTTCTATCAAATAGATAAATATTTTTTGGTATATGTGAAACTGGGTTGGCCAAGGCTGGGAAGATTAATGAGATCTTGAAATATTAATATTTAATTCAACTACTATATAGTTTATTGTTATCAAGATCAAATCACACAAACCTCTAACAAAGTCTTTATCATAATTATGGGATCACAAAACAACACATCTTTACATCAAACAAAGTCGATGATATAAGGCTACTTATTGCGAGCTCAATTTTCTTCACATGCCTATTGTTGACTAAAACTGGAACTTATAGTCTGTTTGACCAAATTTTTTAGAAACGCTAATGAAACCTTGTCTGAATACAAATTACGATGTTAATAATAACAAAAATGATTCACAAATTGATTAATCAAACGCAAAATATTTATAAAGTACCAGTATCAAGATTGCCAATGATGGTATCTTCTCCAAATCTTGCCTTATTCCATAATGAACTTGAAGGAATAACTCCATCATCATGCTCTAATCCCAAAAAGTTCCATGATCTTGTTGTGTGTAATTTTCTTCCTCTGTTTTCAAATACTGATACTACCAGTGGATGCTCTGCAAAAAAAAAAAAAAAAAGTCCATAGTGACGACATTATAATTTTCTTCCTCTTAACCCGATGTCTCGAGTTCTGTTCAATCAGAACAAAAACCTAATAAGTCTTATATGGCCTGAATCTGAATTAGTCAACTCAATAAACTTTCTTGACTAAAAGACACAAGGTATTGAGTTTGAGCCTTAGCCCTAGGCGCGAATCCGAAACAAGAAGCAAATACAACATTACACAAAAGACCAAAATAACCCCAAATCACTTACTTGAAATTTCTGTTGCTTCTTCATCTTCAAGCATAGCAGAAAAGCCATTGATGTGTCTAGTATAAGAGTAGAAAATTGCTTCCTTTGCTTTCTCATTGCTGTTATGAGATTCTCAAACATGTACGATTTTGGAATTCACATAATATAAAGCAAAATATGACTTAATTAAAAGTAATACGTAATGAAGTACTATATAATTTACCTTCCTCCTAAGTATGATCCAAGAAAGTCATGATGTGAATCTCTTACTTTATCATAATCAATAGATGAAACTTCTTTTCCGTGTGAATGTGCACCCATGTACACCACATATGACTACACACAAATCACATTCACAAATTAACAACAACAACAACATAATCTTATAGAGTGTGCGCAGACCTTATTCCTAAGTCAGAAGTAACAATGAAAAAATTAGAACTAAAAATTACTTTACCTTTTTTATGGCATATGTGGGACTAAGCAAAAACATAAGAAGAATTGAAAGTAGACATAAGGAGGCAAAGTTTTCTCCCATTGTAATCTTCATGTTCTTTAGTCCTTTCATTCTCAATAACACACTCTTTCTAATTAAAGAGAACTCTTTGAGTTGTAGTTGACCTTTCAATGGATTATTTTATATAAAATAAAATAAATAATGAATCTTGCTCTTTTTTTTTCCTTTTTTTTTTAATGGCCTTTTTTAATTAATGGGAAATGTATCCATTTATTGCATGGCTTAATTCAAAGATTTCATGATTTATGTCCAGATACTTACAATAATGTATAAGCAATCTTTTAATGTATTTTAATTTGCTCATCCCAAATTTAATCATTCTATGAATCTGTTTTAACATTAATGTTAATCTTTTCAAGTTCTTTTTCAAATTTGTTAAAAGTTAATTACTAGTGTTTGAAATTCTTTGAATAAGGCCATTTCTTTTATTGGTAAATATGAATGAAATGGACTATTGCGGGACCAGTGAGAAAGAAGTGATTAAGAGTCCGTTTGGATGAGATTTTAAGTTGGTCAAACTAACTTTTAAATCAGTTTTTGACTTATTAGAGTGTTTGACAATTAAATAATAACTTAAAATAAGTCAAAAGTAACTTAAAATAAGTTAAAAGTTAAAAGTAGGGTGCCCCTACTTATTTTTTTTAATTTATAAATCATTCTACCTTGACCAAATATATTACTTTTTTACCCTTAATTCTTTTATGATGTTAACAACTTTAAGGGTTTTCAAACATTTTGATAAAAAAGTGACTTTCAACACTTTTTCGCCAAACACATCAAAAACACATGATTACTTATTTTTAAAATGACTTTAAAGTAACTTTTTAAAAGTTATTTATTTTAAGCCAATCCAAACGGGCTCTAATTACTTATTATATAAAAAATAATTGAGGCTGCTTGACGGTTTTGTTTTTTCTAATAGACGTACCTAAAGGGTTACTAGTAGTGACAAAAAAATTCATCTTTTTTTAGTTGTTTTTTTTTTAAAATATAGTTTTTCAAATGAACAATGATTGTTTTTTCTTTTACCTTCTAGATTGTAATTAATTGGCCATTTTTTCTTGATTCGGATAATGACAAATAAAGAAGAATTGGGGATACCATTTTTGACTATTATCTCCGATGAGATTGTGGAGATTGAAATTTGTTGGGATTCTATGAGATGTGTTTAATTCGAGTTGAGACTCTATAAGATTGTTAAGTTCACTAAACATAAACACGAAGCTCAAGCTTCATTAATGGAAGGGAAAAGGGTTCAAAACACACTTCAACTATGGACGAAATTATTGTTACACAAACCATTTTTGCGGGGGTCCTATGACACCCCTGGACTATTTTAAAGTGGAATATATGCCCCCTTAAAATGTCGCATCCAGATTTTTGTTAAAAAGTGACTGACACGTGTCTATTTCTTATAAATTTTTATTTTAACTTTTTTTAAAAATTCTTTTAAACTTTTCTTTTCTTTACTATATATTGTATTTCACATTTTCTTTATTTTTTTTCCAATTTTGCTACAGCCAAGAAGCTTGGCAGCCATGACTCTTCCTCTCATTTCTCTTTTTTCTTCTTCATTTCATTTGTCTTTTCAGTTTCTTTTCTTTTTAAATTTCGTTTTTCTTGAGTTAAATTAGAAAATACAATTTTCAAATCGAAAAAGGTAAATTATTGATTGCCGGATAAATTTTTCGGCAAAAACTTTAATTTTCAATTGTAATCTCTATTATCAATCATTGTTGTTGAAGAAGTTATTTTCTTAATGATAATGATAGAAAAACGTGATAAAAATAGCTTTAATTAAAGTGATATGAGAGATAAGTGAAATGGATTTTGAATTGATGGATGATTTGTAGAGCTTTGGGAGGGTAAAAATGGCGGTTATAGTGACAAACATTGTTGTTGTTAGCAACGGAAGTGTTGGCGGCGGTGTCGATTCCGGTGTTAGTGGCGCCGATTCCGGTATTAGCGGTGGCATCGATGTCGATTCCAATGACAACGATGATACGATTGAGAAGATGAAAAAATAGGAAAAATAGAAAGAAAAAGAAAAAAAAGTAAAGGTAAAAGAATACATATTTTATTAGAAAATTATTATGAAAATAAAATTACAACATTTTTTTCTGCTCTTACTCTCTCAAAGAGAGTGTATTACACTTTCTTTGCCACCTAAGCAATTAAAGGTATAGTAATTCTTGTTAAAAATAGTCTAGGGGTATCATAGGACTCCAGCAAAGTTGGAGTGTGTAACAGCAATTTCGACCATAGTTGAAGTGTGTTCTAAATCCTTTTCCCTTAATGGAACATTGAAGAGAGAATTGGAAAATATCTTTTTTCATTCAGGTTAATCTCTATCAGAATGTACAGTTGTGTATTTATACAGTGCTAAAAATGTCATACTCCTAACTAACGCAATAGCTACTTCTAATTAGTTAATTAATCAACTTACTAACTAATGACAACTCACTGATAGCTGACTGCCCTAGCACTTGCCACTCACGTGACACCTTCAATACTCCCCCTCAAACTGTGTAGTAGGAACAGGTTGAATACTCCCAGTTTGCCTTAGCAAAAATGCGTGTTGTGCCTTTCCCAAGCCTTTTGTCAAAATGTCCGCTAGCTGCAGTGTTGTAGAAATATGTTCAGTCTGAACTAGACCTTCTTGAATTTTGTTTCTGATGAAATGACAGTCGATCTCTATGTGCTTCGTTCTCTCGTGAAATATTGGATTTGCGGCTATCTGAAGTGATGCCTTGCTATAACAGTATAACTTTGCTGGTAGATTCAATTCTATCCCTAATTCTTTGAACAAACCAACTAACCAAACTATCTCAGCTATTGCATTAGGACATTGTATTCTGTTTCTTAGATTTCCAGGAAAGTAATGATCCTCCCAGTTTCACTAGAAATTCACTCACGGATTTCCTACTCATAGGACATGTTCCCCAATCTGCATTACAGTAGACTGAGATATGTGAAGAAGTCTCTGATGACAACAGAATGCCAAGGACATGTGCATTCTTCAAGTATCTCACCACTCTTAAGGCTGCTTCCATATGTGACTTCTTTGGATTATGCATGAATTAGCTTAAATTATGTATAGCAAAACTAATATCTGGTCTAGTCATGGTCAAGTATAGTAATTTGCCCACTAACCTCTGATAACTACTGGGGTCTATAAGCAACTCATCATGAGGATCAACCTTACAACCTTGATCAAACTCTGCACTAGTAAGCCTTTGGTTCTGCTCCAAATGAGTACTAACATGTTTAGAACTAGCAAATCCCACATCAGCTATGAGATCTAGTGCAAACTTCCTTTGACACGCCAAAATACCCTGTTTATTCCTAGCAATTTCAAGACCAAAGAAGTATTTCATCTCCCCCAGGTCTTTGATCTTGAAATGGGATTAAAGCAATTGCTTGGCCTCCTCAATAAGGGCAGGGGAAGAGCCAGTGATGAGCAGATCATCTACATAGACCAATATAAGAACTAAATCATGTCCAGAAGACTTGATAAACAGAGAGTAGTCATGAAGACTTTGAGTGAACCCTGAGGTAAGAAGAGCTTCACTGAGCTTCAAATTTCATTGCCTAGAAGCTTGTTTCAACCCATAAAGGGACTTTTGTAACTTACACACCAAATGCTCCCCCTTACTTAATAGGCCAGGAGGTGGGGTCATGAATACATCTTCTACCAAATCTCCCTGAAAAAAGGCATTAAAGACATCCATCTGGTGTAGTTTCCAGTTTTTCATGGCTGCAAGTGATAAAACAACCCTTACTGTCACCATCTTGACTACAGGAGAAAAGGTTTCTTGATAGTAAAGACCCTCTTGTTGGGTATATACTTTAGCCACTAATATAGCCTTATACCTATCCACCAGGCCTTGGGCATTAAAATTGACCTTGAATACCCATTTGCAGCCAATAGCTCTTTTGTCTGTTGGTAGAGGAACCAGGTTCCAAGTCTGATTATCACTCAAGGCCTACAATTCTTGATTCACAGCTTCCACCCATTCAGGGTGATCTAGAGCCTCCTCGTAGGAATCAGGTTCCTTCACAGCAGAGAAATTGCAAAGAGTGGAGTAGTAAGCATCTGAGAGAGCAACATAAGACATGTAATTGGACATAGGATAAGCTGAGCCAGAAGCTGATGATTTGGAGGATCTGTGGATGAAATCATGCAACCATGTTGGTGGCTTAGAAGTCCTAGTTGACTTCCTAGTCTCAAGAAGTACTTGGGAAGGACCAATCGCTTCTGAGATTACTTCAGTAGCACTAACATCACCAGCTCTTAGTGTGGAATGTCCTGGAATTTCAGAGCTCAATTCTGGAGAAGGCATAGGAGTTACAGTAGGCTGAATGACATCTGCGACATCATCTGGGACAATTGGAACCTCTCTCGTTAGAATAAAAGGATCAAGTGAAGTATCTTCAAATTCCATAGGTGCATGAATCTTCTCAGAATGATGATTGGATTTGAAGGGAAAAACCTCCTCCCTGAAAGTTACATCCCTACTGACAAAGAAAAGTTTATTAGTAAGGTCATATAACTTGTAACTCTTTTGAGTAGTAAAGTACCCCATGTGCACAACCTCCACAGCTTTGGCACCAAATTTGTCAGCTATTTGTCCCACATTAGTGGCATAAC
Organism: Solanum appendiculatum; assembly: GCA_018342035.1. NCBI lineage: Eukaryota > Viridiplantae > Streptophyta > Magnoliopsida > Solanales > Solanaceae > Solanum > Solanum appendiculatum. The sequence continues at coordinate 654,514 of JAGDQO010001378.1, read as the reverse complement.
ACAAACTCCCTATCACTCTGAGATGTTGCAAGTTCGGCTTTCTACCAAAGAAAACTTCAAAAGGTGACTTTCCTGTTAGAGCAGTAGATGGTATCCTGTTAATTAGATAAGCAGCATTTTGAACACACAAACCCCAAAATTTTAAAGGAATAGAGCCTTGGAATCTGATGGCTCTGGCTACTTTCAATAATTGTCTGTGCTTTCTTTCTATTACTCCATTCTGCTGGGGGTGTGTAAACACAAGAACTCTGATGAATAATTCCTGCAACAGTAAACATCTCTTTGCAAGATGAATTAAAAAATTCTATTCCATTATCACTTCGAAAAATCTTAACAGAATTGTCAAATTGAGTATGAACCAGTTGTAAAAACTCTTTCATTACAATAGGAACATCACTTTTCAATTTCAACAAGAATATCCTGACCATTCTACTACAATCATCTACTAATGTAAGAAAAAATCTATTACCATCATGAGTGGGTATTTTATAAGGTCCCCATACATCTCCATGAATGAGATCAAACACTTTATTTGCCCCACTAGTACTTTGTGGAAATGGAAGTCTGGTTTGTTTATCCAATGGACAAATTGGACAAGAACTAATGGAATTCACATCATCATGTTTGAACAGGTACATTTGCTGCATTATCCTATGTGGGACATGGCCTAACCTTCTATGCCACAAATCTCCATCATCTACCTTGCTGAGAGCCACAGAATATTTCACCACCTTTTCTCTTGGATTATGATTCCAGTAATAAAGCCCTTTACCATTCTATTAGTCCCATTCACCATTCCAGTGTGAAGGTCCTGCAACAAGTAATAGTTAGGGTGGAATGTCATGAAACATCCTAGCTCTCTAGTTAGCTTAGATACTGAAAGCAAATTGGCTCTAAAATTAGGCATACACAAAACATTACTTATCACATCTTGTCCCAGACTACATTTACCAATATGTAGAATTGGAATTTGACTCCCATTAGGTAAATACACACTGTCAATTCCTCTTGTAGTGCTATTGGTAACCTCTGATAACATTTCTATATTACATATCATATGATTGGTTGCCCCTGTATCCACTATCCAACTATCAGGAAGTTTAGTAGTAACAAAGTTACATATGATACCTTCCACATTTGCTGATGGACAAGAGTCATTAGTGGTGTTGTTAAGAGCTTTCTGAACTCGCGTGTATTGTTCAGGAGTGAATGTCATAGTGATTTCTCCTGCATTTCCCGATCCAGTTGTTCTGACAAAACTATTTGAATGCTGACCATGGTAAAGACCATCCCCGGTACCAATCATATGATGTCCCTGATAGGCACTACTAACATCAGTATTCTCTGCAATAGGTCGCCCTGCATAGTAGCCACCAGGGAACCCTCCAGCCTGCACTTGTGATGCATGAATGCCATAAGGAATATGTTGTTGGAAATGGGACTGCTGGGCACCCCAAAATGGTGGTTGTGGAGTACTAAGTCCGCCATAATGAGCATTGTTTACTACAAGTTTTCGCTTCCCTTTAAAATCATCTGGATAGCCTATGAGTTGGTAGCAATTTGCCGCCTTGTGACCTTTCATCTTACAGAATTCACACTGCTCATCCCAGTTGTGTTTAGGCTTGAACTTGTTTTGATATGGTTGGTTGGAACGAGTGCCTTTAGCGCTAGCTCCACATTGCTGCAATATCATTTCCCTCCCCCAAATTGTGTGTGCCAACACTGTACATAGATTGTTGAATCTCATCTTCCAATATCATGGCATATGCCTGATTCAGAGTAGGTTGAGTCGACTTCATGAGAATCTATCGCCTTGACTGAGAATGCGATTCACTCAATCTACTAAGGAATTGAAGGAGACGTTGTTGTTGGAGATTGTCAACATAGTCCTTCGATCTAGGGCAACCACAATGAGGTGGGGGTACAACTGTATCAAATTCGGCTCAAAGCTCTTTCAATTTTGTGAAATAAACGGAATCACTGTCCAGACCTTGGGTGATAGTCGCAATCTCCTTGTGTAATTGAAAGATTCTCATGCGATTGACCTTGTCAAATCGCTCTTTCAGATCTTCCCAAACAAGGTGAGCATCCGACGCATACACGATCCCAGTAAGCAAACGGCGTTGCATGTGTCCCAATGATCCTGCAACGGTTTCTCAAACGAATTCCTTTTACAGGTACCTAACACAAACCCTAGTTTGCTTACTGCGCCTCCATAAGCCATAATTCTCAGCACCGGTGAGTTTAACTGGAATTGGGATGGAACCAGGAACATCTGAAGGATGCACAAACAGCGGATGAGTATGATCGATTTTGATTTCTGCCATTGTTGAGCTGCAACATGAATCTCAACGCAATTCAGATAATAAGAGACCTTAATCGCAAGGCTCTGATACCATGTTAAGCTCACTAAACAGAAACACGAAGCTTAAGCTTCATTAATGGAACATTGAAGAGAGAATTGGAAAATATCTTTTTTCATTCAGGTTAATCTCTATCAGAATGTACAGCTGTGTATTTATATAGTGCTAAAAATGTCATACTCCTAACTAACGCAATAGCTACTGCTAATCAGTTAATTAATCAACTAACTAACTAATGACAACTCACTGACAGCTGGCTGCCCTAGCACTTGCCACTCATGCGACACCTTCAATAAAGATGTATTCAATTTATTAGGATTCTTGGATACTATTCAACCCTAAACTCTAGTTTATGATTATATAAAGGATATCATATTCTCTTGAAAAGGCATCCGTGAATATTTCACAAATTCATGAATATTTATAAAGAGATCAAATCCAAATCATCCTTATTCGAGAAACATGCCACTAACGGTTCTTGAATCATGGAGAAATCTTTTATGAGATAAGAATCAAAGGAGAAACAGAATTATACCGCACTATTAATCAATACAATATTCATATTTCTTCATATTTTTTTTGTGATTATAATTTATTTTATGTCGCTTTAAAATTTGTTACAAACACTACTAATGTGTTACATAGATACATAGAAGTTCTACTGACTCGGAACTACTCAAATATTTATTGTTGTAATAAAATACTCAGAAGTACAAGATTCATTTCTTTATTCCTTAGCATAATTTATCATTACGCGTAAATATATATATGTAACATTATAAAGTAGGATGAAATAATAGTTAGAGCCTGTTAAGATGGGCTTATCTAGGGGTGTCAATGGTATTGTTCGGTCGGTTATTTTTTTAAAATTGTACCATTCCAATTTTTTGGTATTTTATAATATATAACCAAAATTAGATTTTTTAAACCATCCCAATCATTATCTGTTTCATTTCGGTATCGGTACGGTTCAGCTAATTTTTGGTTTTTTTTCTTTTAAAATATCACCTCAAAATATACTACTATTAAAAAATTTCTTTCGCAAATATGTTCTTGAAGAAGTACTTTAATTCTTCACCAAGAAAACAAGAATTCAAAACCTTGTAACCGTATTGTTTGATCTTTAAACATTTAATAGGAGTGTTTGCATACGTTTTAATTTGTTGTATTGTTTGCTAGAGTATTTATTACAGTATCTTTTAATTTTAAACCTAATTAAGTAAAGGCTAATTAAAGAGTAAAGACACAAAGTCGTATAGTCACCAGAGGCCTAGGACCTAGGTTATATTTATATTTGAAAAATATTATAAAATATATTTATATATTAAATTTAACATATGGTTAATATATAAAATATATTTACATACATGTAAGGTTGTTCGGTTCAGTTCGGGAATTTTTCAATTTTTTTCATAAATTAAAAAGATCATCCCAATTGTTCGGGACGGTTATACACTTAAATAATAGTTCACGATTTTTTTTTAAAAAATAACATAAATCGGTTCGGTTAGGTTCGATCGGTTTTTCATATTCTTTTGACACCCCTAGACTTATCATCCAAAAATCAATTCTAACTTATTATTTTTGATTTATTTTTACCATTTTTAGCTGATACTTCAAACGTGTTTAAAAATTGAAATTAAGAGTGTATTAATTATTGTTTCCAACTTTGCCCTTCGCATTCATTATCTTAGAACTAAAAAACACGTAAATAAATAAAGATTAAAGAATTAATAAGAAATATATTAATCTAAGTAACAATATAATTCTTTAGCCCTTATCCGGTTCTTGTGAATGAGTTGGCTAAGGAAGCTACGCTCAGGATCAGATAAAATGTATAAATACTGTCAAACTATATGCTTAATTATTTTTTTATAGCATTATGCGAAATTTTATCATGACAATTAAAAAAGAATGGAACGAGTTCCGGTTTTAAGGTGCATATTGGAACAGACAATTGTATTTTGTCGCCGTAATGTCTGGTGAGTGCTGACCAATCAACTTGACAGTTGAACGAACGGAAAGTGTGAAAACAGCAGCTAATTTTGAGATTCTCTGGCGGTGTAACTCCCAAATTGATTGGAACATGCCCCGCCTAACTAATCTCCATGTCCACATTAGATCTGCTTAAGTGGTCGAGCCTAGATTATAATTGAAAAAATTATTTAATTATATAAATATTTTCTATCATATTTATTAATTTTATTTATAGTTTAAAATAATTACGTATTATCTTATTAATTTTAACTTTATATTAGATACACTTATATACATGTATTTTTGCTATTAGATACACTATAAAATACTAAATACATAGGGAGAGAGGTATAGAGACTGTGTATCCCAAATGCATGTGAATCATACTAGATACATATATCTGAGATATCAAATACATTCAAGATACATTATGATATACAAATATATATGGAGAAAGACGAACAAAAGAGGGAGAGAGGTGAGTGAGATATGAGAGAGGCTAGCGAGATATAAGAGAGGCGAGCGGTAGAGGCGAGAGACAAGCGAGAAAGTTAGTATATATCATATACATGTCAATTCTATCTGAAACAGATTACACCTAATTTTGACTCTACATATCCGAGATACATGTATTTGGGCGCGCTATATACATGTATCAGGGGATTGAAATCCAACACGAATAATAATTTCAAAAACTCACAGAAAGACACGTAATTAGCCATAAACTAGTGAGACTTGTGTTGTTTGTCCCTAAAACTACTCAATAATGATATAAAAGGAAGCTTCAAGTTACTACCTCCATTCTATATTAGTTGATCACTTTCCTTTTTAAATGCATATTAAGAAATCATAAATAAGAAAGTAATTTTACTAATTCACCCCTTAAAATACTTCTTGAGATTTTTACAAATAAATGTGAACACTTTTTAGTACGGTGATCAACTAATATGTAACAACTATTTTTAGTAAGATGATCAACTAATATAGGACGAAGAAAGTATCAAACTTTTAATTCGGCCAAATAACAATGAATACCACTCCATAGCTAACCCTTTATTTCACTTTCCTCAAATAGGATGTATACGTCTTCTCTATATACTCACTCCGTCCAACAATAGTTGTTGACTATACTAAAAATAGATGTCCAACAATACTTGTCCAGTTTAGAAAATTAAGAGATAATTTACCTTTTGTGTCTATTTTACCCTTGCTATTAAATGCTATTTATCATTTAGCTCATTTCTTAAAGCATTAAATTTAATAAAGTCAAAGGATAAAATAGTAATATTACCTCTATTATTTATTGTCTTTTAAGGGGTGTGCCAAGTTAACAGTGGACAACTATTGTTGGACAGAGGGAGTACAAGTGAATTATGGACCAATTTTGTATAACTTCAATTTCAGTGTTATAATTTTTGGTCCACTGAAATTTTTCTTCGAAGTAAATAAATGTCATCAGAATCGAACTTCAAGTCTCAATGTAGACATGTAGTGTTACGTTCGATAACACTTTTCTATTTTCTGCTTTTATTTTTAGTATACAATAAAACGTTATTTGAAAATGTTAAGGAAAGAAAAAAATATTTCGAGAAATTTTCTCAAAATGTGACTGATCTGACTAATTCTGAAAATAACCAAAATGTTGTTTTCTAGTTTCTATTTTTCTAATTTAAACAGATAACACATGATTTACAGTAAAACTATTGAAGTTGACACTTCCATGATATATACAAGTAATATACAATTTTGTTTGACAGCTTTACTGGCTCATGCACTCGTTCTGAACAACAATTCTCATTAGTAATAGTAAAAGAAATATTATATTCGCGAGGAGGCAGATCTACAATCAAAATTTCAGATTCGGTAGAACTCATGTAGTTTAAATTCTAAATTTATGTTAAGAACTTTACTTATACTATATAAATAATTCTGTAGAACACAGTAGATAAAAAAAGGTTATACATGGTCAAATATCAAATATCAGAAACTTATAAACTTCGAATTTCGTATCTATCTTTCGATATATTTTAGTATTAGTAGTAGATCTATAAGTTCCTATATAAAGTAAACTATTATCTGCTAGATATGATAGGTTGTATATTCTACATGCCAACATGTGATACATCGATAGTTTCTTAAATTTATCAATAAATTTAAGTTAATTAGACTCTTAAACTATTACTTGTTCTAATTGATTGAACACATATTAAAGTGTTCATACTAAACATATTCAATTCAATTTTTTTAGCTCGCGTTTTCAAGTGCCTCTTAATAAATGAAAAGCATCAGTTGTCTTCTCTCAAGTTGGATAGTCAAGGTCGAAAATGGATAATTTTCTCATATTTATAACTATATAAATATCTATAATATGCTTAGATCACAAATTTTAAAAAAATTCATCTTCCTTATCTCATGTATAAATGAATCCACTCAAAGTTCATTACATAAAATGAGACTTCAAGAAAGTATGTGCCTTAGCTAGCCTATGATCCATAATGTAACAAAAAAAAGAAAGACAATAGCTCAATAATTGATCAAAATTCAAAGCTAAGACCACAATGTAGAGAAAATGTCGGTTTTCCCATGTGACCGTTCATTAGCTAATGGGTGACATTTAGCTTCCGTTTGATCGTAAATTTTATAAATATTTTTTTAATAAAAAATTAAAAGTAATATTTATTCGTGAAATGTGATTAGTTTTCGAAGTGAAAAAAAATCAAGTTCCAAAAACTGGTTTAGGTGAAAATTTTCTTCAAACCACAACATTTCAAAATGTTTCCAAGTAAAATGCATGTCTAAACATAACTTCAACATATTTAGTGTAATTTCATGAGTGAGTCTGCAGATAATAGTATGTACGTATTCTTACTTCTTTACAAGATAGATAGATAGAGAGATTGTTTCTGATAGACCCTCAACTCAAATTAAACAAATAACAAATCAAGTAGTAGCATAAAATTACTGAAATAGAGCCAAAAGTGCAAATGACTTTTTATCCTCTTTGAGTAGCAAAGCCCACTAATGCTGTTGGGCCTATGGAACCTTTGTTAAGTGGACTCCTGATTAAATGGCACTCCTTAATCTATTGGGAGTTAATTATAGGGTTGGTTTAAAGAAGTACCCCGTTCCGTTTTTAATGCTGTGAGTGGCTGTTCGTTACACGAGGATAATTTTTAAAAAAAAACCTATTTCTATGCTGCTTGTGGATATGGGCTAATTTGTGCTCTTTTTTTTTGAGCAACTTACAAAAATGACTATAGTTTTAGGGTTATTAGATTAGAATAGCTATAAGTATTATATTTACTCAAAATAACTATATTTTCTGTCTAAATCTAGCTGTAATTAAAGTATTTATAGGTTTTTTTTAAAAATACAATGATACAGTTTTAAATATAATGCACTAAATAAGGGGCTTTTTGTTATTATAATTGACTTTCCTTTAATTATGCCCTTTAAACTCTCAACTTCTTATTATTAAATTAACAAGAAATAATGACCTATTCACAGCATATACACTTGAATTCTTATCCGTTTAACAAAAAAATGGAGATACAACATACTCAAATTTTGATTTCTTGCATACAGTAAACGCATTGTGTGTACATTTAGCATATTAATACAACTATTGAATACACACATGAATAGTATAGGTATACAAATGATATGTATACATAAGAATACAACAATTTATTGGCATACATTGGATACAACAGACTCAATATATCCACATTTTAAACTTATGATAATAATTCAATACAAGTGACAATGACACCTAATACAATAGAAGTATCCAAGTGTATAAGTATTCTAATGTATAAAAATCTGAAAAGCAGTAAAAACAACAATTTCTTCATCCTATTCAAACAATATAATATTCGTATGAATACAATAATTGACTAACATACTTTGAATACAATGAACTCATATATTTGTTTGAACAATATAAGTATTAATGTATCATGTACAACCCAGCAATATGACAAAATAAAACTAAAACAATACAATTATACAGGTGTACGACCCATCATCATTACGAATATTTGTTCGCTTCTCGATCTCCATTGCAACAATAGAGCTTGAAATTTTGACTTGCTCTTGAGTGATACACAAATCAAATGAAGGCACTTCTTCCAACAATTTATCAAAAAAATGTGTACCTCTTGTGACCCTTTTCGGAACTAACTTCCGCCATTGTAATAGTGAAGAAAAACCTTCAATCGAGACCCTATAAAGATGGATGAAACGTGTATACAATTATAAAAAAAAATAGAATTAGAAGATATCTGATGAATCTGAATCACAAAATAGCTCATGAAATCATGCAAAAGATTGTTAATTTGTAAGGAAATTTGGGGGAAAGAGACGTGATTTGGGGATAGATGGAAAGAGAAACTTTAAGGGTGGGAACTAGGGAATAGTAATGCATAAAAAGGGGCTGAAAAAACTTGATTAAGTGTGTAGAATTGTATTTGCTATTTAATAATTAAATATATCCATAAAAAATAAATAAAGTATACTATAGCTATATGCCTTTAATATGTATTGTAGTTTGCTATTTAATTATGGGTCATTTGTTGCTAATTTTCCATAACAATTGTATATATATGTCATTTACTCCAAATAGTACATTACAAATGGACTCTGAACATACTGTAGTTCTATGAAAAAGGCCCAACTGTTTTTGGCAAATGATAACAATTTAAACTCAAAAATTTTTCAAAAATAACACAAACGTTTGTTTGTTTGTTTTTTTTTTAAAAAAAATTTCTGTAGTTCTGAAACACAATTCTTTCATTTCCAATTCTATTCTAAAGTTTATTTGAAATAAAAAACAGTGTTTCACAAAAAAAAAAATTAATCAAAAAGCACTTCTATGTTAATTTAGGTTGAAAAAAAGATGGTTACAACTTACAACAGTTCACTAAATTGTTTAAAATATATTTATAAAATTAGATTATTCATTAGATGATTATAAATTTTTTTTTGATAAATATTAATTAGTAATCTAGTAAATATTGTTACTAATCTGCTATCACAAGCTAAAACTTATTGACAACAACAACATAGCTAGAGTTTTTATCAAAAAGATCAATAAAGTATAAAAAATATACATACAAAGAAGTCATTAAGATATATATATAAAGAGTTTTAAGTTATATATAGAGAGAGAAAATTTCAAAAATAGAAAATATAATAGACATAATAAGGCTCTATAGCTATAGTTTCGATAATTGTGCTCTATAACTATAGTTCCGTTTGCTATGGAGGCTGCGACTTGTATATTTCTGTCCGCTTGTATATTTCGCTTGCAAATTTACAAATAGGATAAGTATATACAAAATTTATATTTATACATTTAAGATTTTTTCAGAACTCCGTTTGTATATTTCTCTAGCCAATATACAAATAAGATAATTTATTATGAATTTTTCATAAATCGTATAGAAAATAATTAGGGTAATTAGCATATACAAAACTCTAGATTTATACAATCAGGAATCGAATTATACAAATTATGTAGTTATATAAATCAGGCGAATAACAAAAATTGGGGAAACTGTAGCCACGAAAATTACAATTTTCTTAAACTATAGCTATGGTACCTAATATAGGCTAAATGTTTACTATTCGGCATAATTTTTGCTATATATAATGCTAAGATATAGAAGCTAAGACAAGTAATTTAAATCGATGTTTCTGGTTTGAGCCCCTATAATTGAAAAGATTCCCTAAATCGGAAGGATCCTATTTATTTTTTTTCAATTTTCCCCCACTTGTTATTATGTTAAATTCTTGAGAAATTGTTATCAACTTGCCTCCGTCCTTTAAACATGGGCAATAGTCTTTGAAAGCTACATCCTCTAATAATTTCGAAGATTCTAGTACATGTACTTTATTGAATTAACTCGTCGTTTGTTGACTTAGTACATAGCCAAAAAGAAAAAAAGAAAGAAGAAGAAGAAACAGCAACAAAAGCAACACTAATTTTTAATGCGTTTTTTAATTATTATATTTTTTAAAAAAAATACCAGAATAAGTTTAATTAATTATGATTTAATACTTTGTCACTACTCGAGAATCATGACCTAGCAAAAATATTTGTAGAGATGGTAAATATACTTTCCATTCACTTTTACTTGTCAACTTTAAATTTTACACATCGAATCTATAATTGATAATTTGATATAAATATCTTATCATAATATCTATATTAATTAATATTTAGTAATAAGTCTTGAAATAATTTAAAAATAAAGTAATTAAGCAAAGGGTAAAACAAGAAAAAAATGAACAAACCGAAAATTACACTTCAAAATTAAAATCTTTTAATTGTAGTATTTCGTACTCCCTCTGTCCTAAAATGTCGGTCATATTCTAATTTTTTTTTAGAGTCAAATTATATGAAAATTATACTCTTATAGTATTTTTTATATAATTTTTAAACATTTAAATTATAATTCTAAAATGTTGAATTAATCTAATTTAATTTTAGTTCAAAAGATTATTTAAATTAATTCTTACGAGGCAAAACATGAAAACTAATATGAAACCGAGGATAAATAAATATTTCAGCAAACTATTCCAGAGAGAGTTTATTGCTATTTAAGGAAATCAGAAAGAAGCTTATTGTAATTTAACGAGATATTTCATTTGGCCGCCTCTGGAAAATATTTTCCCATTATTGCGGCTACATTAATTCTTTTATTCTCATTTACTGCCATGACTTTTTACTATTGGTCCCGGACTTTTTCCTAATTAACTTCTAGGACAGACACATCAAAATGATTACGAAATATTCATGTAATATTTAAGTTTTCGATGTGATTCTTAATAATATACTAAAAAATTCATAATTTATTCAAACTTTGTTAAAAAAATAATCAAAATCAGGTAAGCTTTATTGTTTGAAATCTCAATTCAAATGTTAAATTTTTTGGATAGTCACGAGAAATCTCGAGGGGTATGTGTGTGTGTAAAGTAACAAAATGGTCTCGTATATTTATGATTAGGTTCAAATACTCATCTGTCCAATAATAGTTGTCCATTATTGATTTGACACACTCCTTAAGAAATAATAAATAATAGAGGATATATTACTATATTATCTTTTGACTTTATTAAATTTAATGCTTTGAGAAATGTGTTAGATGATAAATAGTAAAGGTAAAATAGACACAAAAGGTAAATTATCTCTTGATTTTTTAAATTGGACAAATATTGTTGGACATCTATTTTTAGTATAGTGGACAACTATTGTGGGACGGAGGGGGTAGTTTCCTAAATATATTTGTGACTTGTTTTGGTCATTAAAATTTATCAAAATTGAGCAATTTTTTTTTCTCCCTCGAATATCTAACGTAGAAAGTTCGAGTGTGAGAACTATGGAAAACTAAAAGACAGTCGATCGGAAATCAAATCTGTAATGTTTAGTGTCTAGCACAATCTTTTTATTAAAGATTTAATGATGAGATTTTTAGGTTAAATCTCTTTTTTCATAACTTCCCTCAGATCTAATTGACGACGCTTCTTGTTATAATATAAGGAAACTAAACGTGCTATTTTGACAAATTTAAAAGACTCAAATTACTCAAACGTATAATTTTTAAGAGGCTACTTTGAACCTTTTTTTTTGTTTTCACCCGGTGTTCGCTCTCCGTATTGGAGCTTCGACTAAATTCAGATAGCGCACTTCAGGGGTCATTCGGGGTGGCGCTCCCAACAAGATTTTCTCCATACCCAGGATTCAAATCCGAGACATTAAGATTAAACAGTCCTACTACTGCACCACAACCCATGTTGGTAGAGACTACTTTGAACCTACTCAAACATTAGGGACCATTTTCGTCATTTCTTTATTAAATTATTTTTGTCTTCAATATGTGTTTTTCCGTGCTTTAAGGCCAACTATATATATACTCATTCTCCACTATTTCCCTACTAAATTATTATATTTTAAACCATCAAGAATACTAGTAAAAATGAGAGTATGCATGTCTTTATTTTTTTTAAAAATATAATCTTAATTTAATTTTATATATATACATAATTATATATATATATATATATATATATATATATATATATAATTATTATTATTACTTTTTATATTTATTAATTTGTGGTATTGGTTGAGTTGTGATTGCTAACATAAATTCATAATTTGGACAGCAAAAAGTAGTTATCAAATTATACATAAATGGAAATGATCAGAAATCTAGGACTAAAGCCTTCAAGATAGCTGTTTCTCAACCAGGTACGTACTTCTTGTCTCCTCCCAAATCTTGTGCTAACCCAATCTGTTTAAGTTTAGGCGGGTTATGCTGAATATATTTTCATGACAGATCAATCCGTCGAAGTTAAGTGGATTAGGCTAAACATATTTTCTTGACGGGTCAATTTGGATAGCCAAATTAACTTGTTTACGAGTTATGCTAATTTGAGTTAAATATATAGTTCCCATAAGAAAATTTGGCAAAATGTTCCATTGAATAAATTATTTGATATGTTAGATATAGTTATTTTATATTAAAGAAAAGGAAGTTTTATAATATTGTTTGGTAACTAAATAAATTATAAGAAAGTAAACTTGGTTAATTAGAATTGGGTGCATTGGCAATTATTACAAGAGTCAGTATTTTCTCTAAATAAAATTAAAGTACTTATTCAAATTCAATTTAACCTTCTCATTTAACGCCCGCTATATTAATTGGTGATTTTTTACTCAGGGGTGATATCAGTAGTTATGCAAGGAGGTGGAATTGAAAATTACAAATTAGAAGTGGTGGGAGAGCATATTGACGCAGCAAATCTTATCAACTGCCTCAAGAAGAAATTGGGTCAAGTCGAACTGGTGAGCTTTGGGCCTGTTGTTGCTACAGATAGTAGTAGTAAGAATGCCCAAGCTTCAGCTGCAGTGGCTGATCATCAGCCACCGCAACTTAATGCTTACCTTGGCATACCTCAATGCCAAGTTTACGAAGTTACAGGCCCGAATCCAGAATGTTGCTCCATAATGTGAATGCCAACTACTTAATTGCGATAACTTGTATTTATAATAAGATGTGGTCTCTAGACCGGAGCTATTGATGATCTAACTAAAGGATCGATCGATTACCTGTTGTGTTTTTTATTTTGCAAGTTTTATTTGTACGTGAAGGAAATAAAATTACCCAAGGTAATAATATATGCACAAGTGAAAGACCCAACAATGATTTTGTAAGAGGCTTTATTCAATAACTCAATGACTATTGTATTTTTGTACATTGAATGTAAATCTCACTACCTTCAATGTATATCTCTCTACACATTGAATGTATATGTCACTACATTGAAAATTCGTAATAACACATCCCTATTTATAGGACTAACAACCAAAGTAAACTAGGAATAGGAAACTATAAAACTAACAAATCCTAATTGAACACAAATAAGTAAATACCATAAACAACAAATCCTAAACTAGTAAGGAATCCTAAGCTACGTAGGAATTCGATTCTTGGTTTATTTCCTACATAGCCTCCCTTAAACCAAGATCTTCAAATGTGACCATGCCCATCATCTTCTTCAACTTTCTGAAATATGTGGCATCAACAAAATAGTGTGTCCATCTTTGGTCAACTTCAATCTCTCTTCTGCAGAATTCAAGATCAATTTGACTTTTCAATCTTTATTCAGCAGAATTCAAGATCAATTTGACTTTCTTCATATTTAATATTTTAACAATATCATCATCATATTTTTTTTCTTTTCTTGTATTCTTGAATAACTATTCTTGCCTTAAAATCGTCTGCTTCTCCAATTGATTTGTACTTGATCTTGCATGTCCATTCAACACCAGTTGATTGCGTATATGGTAGAGTAGGATCCTCAACAAATATTTTTTCATCCTCTTCAAAACTTATAATTTTATATAATGATTCAAAGTTGATTGTATCTTCACTATTCATAGTCATGCACTTTAATTGCAGATCTAGAACTTCAATTGTTTTTGCTTCAATTTTGGATAGATCATCAAAAACTTGCTCTTGGTGAACACTTTTGCTTCTTTTATTACCAGCTTCATCTTCAAAAGCTTCAACTAATTTTTCTTGTGAGACAATAGTGAGTATTTCAATTTCTTTTTCAATAGCTTCACTTTGTATAGACCAATCATGTCTACTACATGTCTCATGGGTTAAATTACTAACCTCTATCGAAGCAACATCAGTTTCCACCAAATTTTTATGGTTAGTTGTTTCAGAAATTATTGATTTATTAGATTGACCCCTATAGAAGTCTTCTTTGCAATTAAAGACATCTATACCACAAAGAAAATTACCATTACCTTCTCTTCCTTTCTCCACAATTTTTAAACTCTCATCTTCCCTTCCTTTCTCCACAATTTTTAAACTCTGATCTTCTTCGTATATGTCTGTCAGATTTAATGATTCTTCTTTTTCTTTTAATTTATCGTCCTTTCTTTGGTCTTCTTCATTTATTTCTACCAGATCTGATGTCTCTTCTTTTTCTTTTGATTGATCATCTTTTCTTTGCACTACCTCCTCCTCTATCACATCTGTTAGTTGATTAAAATGCATCTCATATATAACCAATTCATCTTCTAGATCATCAAGTCTTAAGATTTTCAGATTTCGAGTAGACTCAATATCTATCTTCTTTGTCTGATACTCTAATCTTAGAGAATTTAATATCTTTTCAACAACTCTAACTTCTTCTAATATTTCTCTGTTGATCCTTAGACCATCGAAAATTTCTTTAATTCTTGTAAAAAAAAATTTGATTGATTATGTTGGTTTCATCTTAGCCAACTCAAACTGTTCCCAAAGTTTTTCTCTCTTCACATCTGTAACACGTCGATATGCGTTTTTTAAAATTGTCCAAGCCTCATAAAATTTTATTATATATATGCAATCCGACCGTTCTATCAAGGTAAAACCATGTCTTATAATTCAATTTTCTATTTTTTTCCAATTGTTTTGCAGCATCACCAGTCAATGATGTGCCCTCTGGGGCATCCACGAATCCAATATCAATGATGGACCATAGTCCAACAGTTTTGAAAAAGTTCTTCATCTGTTGATACCAACTCTCAAAATTATTTTTTCCATCAAACACAAAAAGGGGACATTCGGGTAAATATGGAATATCCATATTCTTTTGTATATATTGGATCTCACACACGACTATTATAAGGATCTCACACAAGCTTTTATAAGGATTCCACACAAGCTTTTATAAAGATATCACACAAGCTCTAATATCAATTTGAAGGAAATAAAAATTACCCAAGGTAATAATATATGCACAAGTGAAAGACCCAACAATGATTTTGTAAGAGGCTTTATTCAATAACTCAATGACTATTGTATTTTTGTACATTGAATGTATATCTCACTACCTTCAATGTATATCTCTCTACACATTGAATGTATATGTCACTACATTGAAAATTTGTAATAAGGCACCCCTATTTATAGGACTAACAACCAAAGTAAACTAGGACTAGGAAACTATAAAACTAACAAATCCTAATTGAACACAAATAAGTAAATACCATAAATAACAAATCCTAAACTAGTAAGGAATCCTAAACTACTTAGAAATCTGATTCTTGGTTTATTTCCTACGGTATGATTTCCCTGGTTTCTAGTCTGAAATTCTTCTTTTCTTATTATGCATCTCATAGTTTTACTATTGTTGGTACTATTTTTTTTGTTGGTAAGTTTTAGTTTTCATAGCTTAGGGTATTTTGATATCTTGTATATGGACTATAGTTTGTTTATTAGGTAAGATTATGTAAGAATTGAGAAATTTTGATAGTTTTCACTACTTATCGGGGTATTATGTTTGTGAAAAGAAATACAGCTTAAGAAATTCAAATTGCATGTCCAAACAAAATGTAACTTCATATTAGATCAATTTAATTTCGTTTCATGATTTCATATAGCATGCTCAAACAGACCTTAGAAATCCAAATCACATGTTAAAACAAAAAATTTCAACATCTAATTAATGTCTAAAAAGCATGCATTATTAAAGTACCAATATACTTTAAACTTTAAAGTATTAACATTTCCTTTAATTCAGTAGTAGTATGATAGTGCAGTGATGAAATTATTTCCACAAAGTTTAACACTACAAATGATCATCCAAAATTGAACAAAAATGGAAGAGAGAAATATGGAAAATACCATTGAATTACTTGGCGCAAATTATTAGTTTCATTTTCAAACTATTGAAAGTCTTAAAAACACCCTCTACTTGACTAACTAAACAAAGATACACCTCCATTCTGCCACATGACATATCAAGCGGTCTCAAACTCTTGTAGGAGCATGAACCTCTTAATAAAAAGTCGAGATAAGTGTTGAAAACACCTCTAAACTTTGCGAGAATTTAGGGGTGTATTTCACTCATGTTGCAAGATCTTGTGTATTTAAGTTCAGTTAGTCAAGTAAATGAGTGTTTTTAATACTGTCAATAGTTCATTGATGAAACTAATAATTAAGATCGAATTTAGAGGTCTTTTCAATATTCCTCTCAAAACAGAAACTTGCAAAATGAAAATCAAAACAGGCGATCGTCGATCGATTTATTTGCTCCGATATACAGACCCTTACGTTTCATACAATATAATCTAAGTAATTAACATTTCACATAATGGAGCAACATTCCGGGTTCGGGTTGCTAACATCGTAAACTTGGTATTGAGGTACGCCAAAATATGGGTAACTATGGGGTTGCGGATTTGCATCGAAACCTGTGCTCCCTCCCACATTGATGTTGTCGTTGTTGCTATCAGCAACAACGACAACTGGGCCAACGCTCAGTAACTGAGCGTGGCCCAATTTCTTCCTGAGGCAGTTAGTAAGAATTACTGCGTCAATGTGCTCTCCCACTACTTGTAATTCATAATCTTCACCTTCCTTTATAGCTGCTGATTCCACACCTATATTTGTAAAAGCACACATCAATAAGATTAGGTTATTAAATGAACGAGTTGTGTTGAATTTGAAACGGTCTTAGATGAATGAAATTAATAAATGGATGGGTTCTTATTAATTTTTTTAGTTACATAAGTTGAAATGAACTGGATATTACAAATAGGTGGTATTTATCAAAAAAAATAATTATAAAACTTTATTTTTCTTTTTCATGGATATATCTAACGTATCAAAATATTTTTTGTCGAAACATTTTTCTAATTTGTATTACATATTTGGCCTAATTCAGCTCAACTTTTAGATATTAACTTGAATTGTGTCAAATTGATCCGTGTCTCAACTTGCCTAAACTTGGACATGATGTGTGAATCATATTTTCATGAGCTAATTTAATCTATTCACCCACGATAAAACTAATATAAAAAAATGAGTTCCATAAGATTTAGATTTGAATAATTAAAATCAAGAAACTGAACGGAAATGAATAAATACCTGGTTGAGAAACAGCAATTTTGAAGGCCAAGGTTCGAGATTTCCGATTATTTCTATCAATGAATAATTTGATAATCACCTTTTGCTGTCCAATTTAATTATGAATTTATGTCAGTAATCACAATTCAGATAATACCATATATATATATAAGAAATAAAGTAATGCAATATGTTTATAAAGCTTATTAAGACTTGGACTAAATTAAGTATACTTAAAAATTAAGACATATGCATACTTTCATTTTTGCTAGTCCTTGATGGAAAACTTGTTTCACAATATATTACAAATTCAGTAGTAAAATATTTGTAATTCTTAAAATGCTGAGAAATTGGCTTGGAGAACTAGAATTTCTAGATTTGGAGTATTTATAGATAATCATAAGCGCGGAAAGAACACGTATTGAAGACAATAAAATAAAGGGAAGGTTCAAAGAGGTTTTCTAAAAACGTATTTAGTAGCTTATATTGTGAAGATATGTAATACTTATTAGCGAGTTGATATATAAAGATATTTGTACTTTTTTCACACATAAAAATATGAAATTTAGACTCATGATGTGACAAGCCAAGGCCTTAATTTATTCTCTTTAACAGTTTTAGTCTGTCAAATATTTTAATAAACTTTGTCCGTTAGATTAAAGAGGCCCTAGGAAAAAAGACATTTAGAAATTAGAAAATAAGAAAAGTCCCATCAAATTCTAAAACTGCAACGTAAAAATTGTATTACATGCAAAAATAGACCAAAATAGTAAATAGTACCAGAGACGTATCCAGGATTTCGAAATGAAGGGTGCACTATTGTAAAAAGGTGGATCTAAGATGTAAATTTGATCGGATATATCTATACATATATAAGAGTCAGATTTCTAACCTCACTTAGAGAGGTGCACCCAATCATCGTCACATAATATGATACTCCGAGTATGGGTTCACACATCTATATTTCAATATTTTAAAAAAGACATAACACTATTATATATGATATCGGGAGGGGAGCATGGGTTCACGTGAACTCGGTGACCCCCTCTTAGATACGCCCCTGAATATTACACCTCAAAAAGTTACATCATATTCTGGAAATAGATAAAAACAAAAATAAAAAATTACACCTCCAAATATGAGTTCCCATTAAATCCTTCTTTTCACATTTCTCATCAAATCTAACGACATCGTTTCATAGATATTTGATAAATATTAATCAAAACTATTCATGAGATTATATATGGGACATGACTTAATCATATTAATGTGTAATGGACAAGCTAAATTTTGGGTCCCAGAAAAGTTAAGTAAGTAGTCTATCTACCTTTTGGGTTTTAATAGACAGAAAATTAATTAGTCATCTTCCCTGCAATAATTATCAAAAATAAAAAGTCATTGCAGTAAGTGAAAATTAATGTAGACGCAATACTTGGGAAAATGTCAACTGAAGTAGTTTGCTAGCTAAATTACAAACTATAATTAACTACTCTCTTCGTTCACTTTTACTTGTTATATTTGGATTTAATACATCTATTATAATGATTGACATGACTATTTTACCACATTATCTTTATTGATTGATATTTAGTACTAGATCTTAGAAAATGATTTGAGGAATGAGTAATTAATGCTAAGGGTAAAACATGAAAAAAATTTGTTTTTTCTTGATATGTTAAAAGTAAAAAAATCTATTTTTAAAATAGTGGATAAATAAAATAAACAGAGTGAATAAATTAAATATATAGTAGTTTCTAATTTATGATTTCCTAGAATAACAAACATATCCATAATTTAGGGTAATGTACTTCTCAAAATAGTTTAAATAAAACATTTCCTATACAAAGAAACCAAAATAACATATTTTAATTATTTAAAGGTCAAATATATGTTAATCGAGTCTTATTTCACTTAGACAAAAATCAGAATTTACGCATAATTGAGGGACAAAAATGTTATTATCCCATTTTTTTTATTTTACCATCTTTTCAATTTTTTTTTGTTAAATGATTCTGGATGAAAGACAAAGTATTTAATCATGGTTAAGCTTATTATGCCTTTATATTTATTTTATAATTTAAACGAAAGTATTAAGCAATGAGGGAGGCTTGTCATTTATTTTTTTCTTAAAAAAAAAAAAAGACCAAAGGGCTCACATATAATAAATATATTTCTTCTATGTAAAGTATTCTAGAGAAGTGTTCAGATGGAAAATAATGTTCTTTTTTTTGTCGACCCAATTCTGTTATTAATTTAATTAATTAAAATAAGAATTATCTTCGAAATTATTGGGAGGTTCGTAGAGGATGGTTTTTTTTACTCGGTATTCGAAGTTCGCAATATTGAAGTTCCGATTAAATTTTAATCGCATATCGTAAAGCTTATCAAACCAAACCGCGGACTTTGCATGTATGGCGTGTCCACCCTTCCTCCTCTTCATCATATACATATGTAGATGTTATTTTTTTTATTTAGGAGTTTAATGAATGCTTATATTATTCAAAATTTGTACCAAAGCTACAGACAGAACGGTAACTTTACTACTAGAGAAAAATAATTCAGTCATGTGTATCGTCTCTCTTCGTTATGAAGATGACTTTTTTAATAAATTAGTATTACAATAAAGGAACTATCGTGTACTTCAATTAAATGGGATGGCTCTCGTGTAGTAATTTTATTTAATTAGGACCTTGCTCATAATTAAATGTCTTAACTCAATTGGTACAATTCATAATAATATTAATGAATAAGGTGTATTAATAATATTTTGATTAGTAATGTTGTCATTATATCTTATTTGTTGTTTGATTTGATGTATTAACTATACATTCTATAATACTGAATAAATTATATAACTAAATATACGTATATTATTTTTTGTAATATATCCTACTACCAAACGACGTCATATTAGTTTAGAAGAGACGCATTCAGAGATATAATAATATATGTCGTTTTTGCTTGATATTATTGAGAACCTTTGAATAAACTAGGAAAAACAACAAATGAAAACACTTATATTCAAACTTGACTTAAATATATAGCAAACATTGGATGGATCGCGATGTGAAAAAGTTTTTGCATTGATTTTATAAAGAAGTGAAACAACATAACATATCACATGATGATGACAAGTTGAAATTTTAGGGGAAATTTGAGAAATTTCATGCTCAACACGATTTTTTTGGTTAAAACCATCAAAAGTGTTATTTCACATTTAGGTATTAGCTAACTATCTAACTTGGTACTCTAGAAAATAGTGGTATTTGAAATAAATTGAGTTTTAACTTATACACAAATGTGTAAAGGATTTTTACAAGATTAACATATATGGTGCTTTATTATAGTAATTCATATTGCAAGTAGCAGGTGATGTCATATTTTTTAGAAACAATCATTAAGGAAGAGAAATTGCATCTAAATAACTGATAGCTTCGTTTGTTGATGAACAACGGATTGACCTTTTGGCATTGCTTTATTTTTCTCTCCTTTTCTATCAGCTAGTTTCAACCCTACCATTGAGTCATTGAAAAGTAACAGAAGATTCAATCTCTTAGAATTTAGTTTCCATTCTCAACCTATGAATAAAAGCTTGAAGTTTCCTTCGTAACTTTCGAAACTAAATTATCCATTAGAATAGCGATTAGAAATCTAGTAGTAGTACTTTCTAATTTTTGAATTATTTCAGTTGAATTTATTTTAATTATATTAATCTAGATTATTTAATATTACAATTTTCTTTAGAAAAGTTTGAATTCAGTTTCCATTCTCAACCTATGAATAAAAGCTTGAAGTTTCCTTCGTAACTTCCGAAACTAAATTATCCATTAGAATCGCGATTAGAAATCTAGTAGTAGTACTTTCTAATTTTTGAATTATTTCAGTTGAATTTATTTTAATTATATTAATCTAGATTATTTAATATTACAATTTTCTTTAGAATTATCAAATTATCAATACTAGGAGTAAATTAAAAATAATGAGGAAGGGATGTAAATAAGTAACATTCTTTTGCGACTTACCTGACCTATAAGGGAACACTTAGAATTTTTTTGAAGAATAATTGGTCCGTCCAGAGGCCTATGGATGACATAGGTAATGTTTGGGAATAGAAAAAAATATGATAATTATTATTATGGATTGCTATTGTGGTTTATTATAACTTAAACTCACTTGAATAAAATTCTGAATCCGTCATGGATCCACGGTAACTAAATTATTAAAAACACCACGAGTGACTATAAACAATATTATCAGACCTCTCTTTTAACTTTCCTACTTTCTTCAAGTGAAAGAGAAAGGGAAAAGAAAAAGAATAATATGTTCCATTTTGCTGTCCAATAAACCTCTAAGCTTCTTTCTATTAGAAAATTAGCCTGGAAAGCATTTCCATAATCCCTTTTTTCCCACTGAGATCTAGAGAAAAGCTATTAGGTTCGTCTGAACCCATGAACCCTCGCTTAGCTTCGCTTTTGGGTGCTCCTTACAGTATTCTCTCCATATCCAGGGCTCGAACTCGAGACCTATTGTTAAGGATGGAACAGTCCCACTACTGCACCACAACCCATAGTGTATGATTTTATCTTTGTTTCCTACGTACAACAACAAAATGTAACTCTCTCCCCGTTTCAATGTATGTCTCAATTTGATTCAAATGAAATTTAAATGTAAATTTTTAAATTTGTGATTTTAAATAGGAAAAATTACTAAACTACACAGTTTTAAGTAAATTATTTTCCATATTGTTCTATATCTTTTTAAAATCTCTAAAATTCCTTATTTTAATAATGTATCCGCACTTTCACTAATGTATCTGGATTGGGAAATTCTTTATTTTAATAGTGTATCTGTATTAATGTATCCGCGCTTTCACTAATGTATCCGGATTGGGTTAATTTTAAGGGATTAATGTAATTAGAAAAAAAAATAGGAATAGATAGTAATTTCATCTTTACACTAATAACATTTTTGTGCCTGTAATTTGAAATAATTCGTTTAATCATACCATGATCTAGTCATCTAGTAAAGGAATAGTCTCAATTATAAAGATGTCTCATTAACTCGTTTCATTTACTATGACTAATATTTTAAAGACTTGTCCACACGATTCACGACAAAAAGTAAACACTATAAAGCAACCCCGCGCACCAAGTCAATTTAAAATATTATATGGTGTATCTTGTGCAATCATGAAATTATTGACTATTCTTACAAGGATGATGATTTGCCCTGATAATTCGAAGAAGGTGAATGATCATTGCCCAAGAGCATGTCACTTTTGACAATTTTGTTCCTATAACGAAATAATTGACCATATATACTCTCCCCGTCTCAGTTTATATGAATAGTTTAACTTGATACGAAATTTAATAATCTAAAATAAATCATAAATATTTGTGTAGCTATAAATCATTTAATTAAAGATAAAATAAATATTTTAAAGTTGAATTATTACTAAATATAGAAATGTGTCATATTTTTTAAGACGGACTAAAAAGGTAATGAATCATATAAATTGGAATCGACAAACTAATTATGTTGAATATGAATGGAAAAGGATGGAACTAATACTAATACCAATATAGTGTTTATTTTGACCCTCTTTGTTTTATAATTTTTTTTTAATTTCTCATGTGATTTATTTGAAATAGATTTTAAAAAAACGTGTCACCTAAATTATAAGGGGGAAGATAGTACGAAACTTGTTTAAGTTGGTTGAGTGAAGAAACAATGCTTCTAGAGTTCTAGTTCTTGGCCCCTTCTAGCCGACTTTCTTGTTCACAAATCACACTTTCAAGTCAGTCAACTTTTTTGTATTTTTGTGGGTCTTCATTTAATACACTACATAATTTCATATAGAACTGTTATTGTCTTCATTATTATGTTGCTTCCTCATCAATTTTCTTTTCATAAAATTATAGACTGATTTTTTAAGAGCAAAAAGTCACACTTTCAATCACTATATTTTGGATATTGGCTATTTAATTATGAGATTTTCTTTTTCATTCTAATAAAATAAAAAATCTTTTCAAGATGTATGGAATAAAATTTTAATATCTTCTAAAAATTATGAAACTTAGTTAAGAAAACCGCTAGTATAAAATAAGATGATATCAATAGTTATATTAAATTATGATTTGATTATTTGAGTATATTCCAATGATATATCTAAAATGGTCATATTCAAGACAATATCTTAATTTAATTAATGAAGAATAATGAGAAAAAGAAAAACGAAATTGCTAAAGATAAAATGATATAATTAGTTATAAAAAATATATGAATATGACTATTTGAGTATATCATGTACTAACATATCTAACATATATTTATATTCAAGACAACAACTTATTAAGTTCGATTAATGAAGAAAAACACAAACAAATTCTAGAACAAATTTTTTTTCACTGAGAACCCAATAATTAAATATTGATTACATATTGTGTTCTATAAAAGTCATACATTGTCCTGATATATTATTATTAGAGACTAATCTAAAATTTAAATGCTATACACTAGATTTTTAGGACCTGTTTGTTAGGCGGTATTAAATAGAAGGGAAAAAGGACAAATATATCCCCCTACTTTCGTAAATGGTACGCAAATACCCTCCGTCATACTTTTCGCACATTGGTGCCCCTGCCGTCCAAAAAGCAAAGCACGTTTACCCCTCACTATAACGGAAGACTTATTTTGTACACGTGGCGCAATCCTACGGCTCAATCCGGTTTTACCAATTATTTAACCCAAAATTCAAATACCCACCCATTACCTGTTTAACCCACCCATTACTCACATTAATACTAACCTATCTAAAAATCTTTAAAAATCCCCTTCTCTCAACTCTTTTGTTCATATCAAAAACTAAAACCCTAGTTCATTAGATGTAAATTCTTGGTTTCCATCTATTGTTCGTCGATTCTTCGAACATCTTCATCTTTTCTTAGTCGATTCTTTATCGATTCGTCGTCTCCTTCAATCAGACCTAAAATCATGTCTGAAAGTAGTTGTGATTCAATTAGTAACTCCATGATGATGACTTGTTTTTGTGGTGAAATGGCTCGCTGTTTCACTTCAAGGACTCCATTGAACCCTGTAAGAAGATTTTATAGATGTTCTAAACCTAAGGTACGTTTTTCACTAAATGTAAATTTGTATGATTTCTGCTTGTATTTCGTATGATTATGAGTTCTTCTCTATCTTTCTCGATCAGACTGAAAATTGTGGATTTTGGAGGTGGGAAGATAGTTCTCAAGGAAATTCTTCCATTGAAGTAAATTTACTGAAGTCTAAATTGGAAGTTGCTACGTTGAAAAGGGAGAATTTGAGAGATTCGTTGAATGCGGTTAAGATTGAAAGAGACAACTTAAAGAAAAAATTGGAGAATTTGGAGAGTTTAAACTACTTCGAGGTGAACAAATCAAGAAATTTGGAAGCGAAGGTGTCGAAGTTGAAGATGTTGTGTATATTGTCATTTACTGTGTTTGTGGTATTTGTTGTTGCAATTTTCAAGTGATTTAGATGTTGTGTGAGCATAAGGAAAATATGTTCTTGAATGTAATTTTCAAGTGTTAGTTATTTTCAAGTCTTACTTTGTATTAGAGAATCTTATCTTTTGAATTGTGTTAGTGTCTATTTGTCCTTTTTCCCTTTGTGATTTAGATGTTCCTTAAGCATAAGGAAGATGTGTCTTGAAGTGTTTAGTTATTTTCAAGTGTTCATGTGTTTTAGATACTCTTATCTTTTGATTAGCACTATTGTATAAGTGAATGTTATCGTATGTATTAGCGTTAATAGGTTCACAAGTTAATGTAACTATCATATTAGACTACCGGTCAACATGCTCACAAGTGAATGTAACTATTTTATTAGAGTTAGAGTTAATCTTGCACAAACTCTACATGACTTGCACAAAGGTAAACAAAGTCACTATTAAACTTGCATAAAGGCTAACGCAAACACTTTTAAATTTGGACAAAGGCTAAACAAAGACACTACTAAACTTGCACAAAGGCTAAACAAAAACACTATTAAACTTGCACAAAGACACCATACATAACATTTAAACTTTGGTCATATATAAAAGCAAATGTCACTTACAAAACACAGACTGTTAAATTTGTCATACTTCACCTTGTCTAGGGAAAACACAAGTTTAGCTGATAAACTCAGCCTATACAAAACAGTAGTATCAAAACAGACTACCAGTTAGTCTAGCAAAAACACAAGTTTAACCTTAACATCATTTAAGGCACCAGCCTATACAAAATAGTAGTACAAAAACATAGACTACCAGTTAATGTAGCAAAAACACAAGTTTAGCCTTAACATCATTAGAGGCACCAACATATACAAAATAATAGTACCAACACAGTATCATCATCCCCCTCTTGGCCTCAACTTTTGAATTCTCTGTGCTTGTAGCTGGTTTGTAGCAATTGCATCCTTTGCCTTCCAAGTTAAGCCAGATGGTGTTATTGGAAACTTTGTAGGTTCACTAACACCTGATTTGTCACCTCTGAAGCCTATTATTCTACTTTCAATTGGTTCTTGTGGGACCTGTCTCCTTCTCAATCTTGTTAAATAAACTTCTTCTGAAATTGTTCTTGGCCTTAGCCGAGGATCTTCATCATCATCCTCAGCTACTGAAATATAGCTGTTAAAAGCAGCATGAAATTCAGGCTGATTTTCTTGTGTTGGTTATGGGGCTGTGCAATTGATGTCTTCCTCAAAAGCTGCATCTTTATCAATTAAACCTCTCCTAGGCTGCCTCTTCTTTCCCCTAGCAGTTCCTTTTCCCTGCTTAGCAGCTTGCTTCCCCTGCTTTGCATTATTTATTCATAATAGAAGATAAAGAATTAAATAATAGGATTGGATAATGATTTATTGTAAGCTAAGTGAATCATTTAAGTCTTAAAGAATAAGGTCAGTTAGTTAGTTAGTTAGTAAGTACTACTCATATTAAGAAACAAGAAGAAAAAATGAAAAGTAACAGTAAAAGAAAGCAATAAACAAATAACCTAAGTGAATTATTTAAGTCTTAAAGCATAAATAAGGTTATTTAGTAAGTACTTACATTAGTAAGTTAGTAAATCACATTACATTAGTAAGCATAAATAACTCAGTCAGTCACATTAGTAAGCATAAGTAAGTCTTAAAGAATTTGACAATTCACATTACATTAGTTTGTAGTCACATTAGGAATAAAGGAGAAAAAAATAAAAAAGTGACAGTTAAACAAACAAGGTAAATTTAAGTCTGTTCAAGTTTGAAAAAAGAAGAAAAAAATGAAAAGTGACATGTCAAAGGAAACATTTAACATATAGGCCAAGTGAAGTATATAAGTCTTAAAGCATAAGGTTAGTTAGTAAGTACTCACATTAGTAAGTTAGTAAGTCACATTACATCAGTTAAGTTAGTAAGTACTCACATTAGTAAGCTAAGTGAATCATTTAAGTCTTAAAGAATAAGGTTAGTTAGTTAGTAAGTACTCATATTAGGAAACAAGAAGAAAAAATGAAAAGTGACAGTCAAAGGAAACATTAAACAGATAAGCTAAGTGAATTATTTATGTCTTAAAGCATAAGGTTAGTTAGTTAATTAGTAAGTACTCATATTAGGAAAAAGAAGAAAAAATAAAAAGTGACAGTCCAAGAAAGCATTAAACAAATAACCTAAGTGAATTATTTAAGTCTTAAAGCATAAATAAGGTTAGTTAGTAAGTACTTGCATTAGTAAGTTAGTAAATCACATTACATTAGCAAGCATAAGTAACTCAGTCAGTCACATTAGTAAGCATAAGTAAGTCTTAAAGAATTTGATAAGTCACATTACATTAGTTAGTAGTCACATTAGGAATAAAGGAGAAAAAAAATAAAAAGTGACAGTTAAACAAACAAGGTAAATTTAAGTCTGTTCAGGTTTGAAAAAAGAAGAAAAAATGAAAAGTGACATGTCAAAGGAAGCATTTAACAGATAGGCCAAGTGGGGTATAAAAGTCTTAAAGTATAAGGTCAGTTAGTAAGTACTTACATTAGTAAGTTAGTAAGTCACATTACATTAGTAAGCATAAGTAATTCAGTCAGTCACATTAGTAAGTATAAATAAGTCTTAAAGAATTTAACAAGTCACATTACATTAGTTAAGTTAGTAAGTACTCACATTAGTAAGCATAAGTCACATTACATTAGTTAGTACTCACATTAGGAATAGAGGAGAAAAAATAAAAAGTGACAGTCAAGCAAGGTAAGTCAAATAAGGAAGATTTAAGTCTATTAAGTATTTGAGCTAATTACACAATACTACTTAACAAATGAACTAAGTAAGATAATATTAAGCAAATGGTCCCTGTTAAGTATTTGAGCTAATTACACAATACTAATTAACAGATGAACTAAGCAAAATAATATTAACCAAGTGTTCCTTGTTAAGTATTTGAGCAAATTACACAATACTAATTAACATATAAACTAAACAAGTGGTCCTACCTAACTGGACATAATGTAAATAATATCAACTATCAATTATATACTTGTCTAGTTCTTATGGACGTATCTAACAAACTTTTACAAGATGTCAACAAATAATCATAAATAATAGGAAACCCTACCAATAGACAAAAGAAGAAGATAAAGACATAAAGAAAGGAAGTAAAGAAAGGGATGGAGACAATCCACAAGAGAAGAAGATAAAAAATCCATAAATCACAGAAAACGATAATATATTGTTTGGTTACTTTGCTTAATTTAATCCATGGATTGCTTATACATCATATGTTGTCTTATTTTATCTACATTGACTCAATTACATAAAATAAACAATCTCATAATAACATAAGGGAATAATAGGAAAGAAGTTTTTTGTAGAGTTTCAAATCAAACGCAATGAACCAAACAATTGACAAAAAATAATTCATGCACTACTAATCCCTACGTTACTAATCCCTGCATTACTAATCTCTGTGTTATCAATGTTTGTACCAAACGACCCCTTAGGGTTTCTATCGTTGAATCCATGTCTATTATTTGTTACCGTTTCTGTGAACTTATACACATTAAATTTTTACTTTATGTTAAAAATACTAAATTCAAATAAATTCGACAACATACATAAAATCACTTATATCATCCAATTATACGAAATTCATATATTTTAATATTTCAAAGGAATTTACAAAGACCCAAAAAGATGAAAAAGAAAAAAGAAAAAAGAAAACCAAAACTCTTCATCTACTAGCTAGATAGTCCATTAAGCTCTCTGGACCGGGACCAAAAACTTGAATGATACTCGTGAATCAAATAACTTTCGCTTAAACTCTATATATCTTTTAACATATCTATAAATATTTGATGGTGAATACAATTTACTATCTTAAATCCCTCTGTTCCAATATTATACACTCTGTTTTCAGTAGCCAATCCAAAATTGTCATTCACATAATGGAACAATTGGATTCACCATACGAATCTGTAACTTGGTAAACAGGGTATTGATAAGACGGATATGCATAATAGTACGAGCCGGGCTGCGATTGGACCACCGCAGCTGCAGCTACAGCTGGTGTTGCAGCTGCGGGGCCACCACCAGCCGGGCCAACGCTGACTAAGTCCGCCTGACCCAAATTCTTCCTCAATAAGCTCGTTAGAGTCGCTGCGTCTACTTCTCCCACAACTTCTAGTTGATTCTTTCCGTCTCCTGTTATAGCTGCTGATTCCACACCTATATAAAAATATATATATATACATCAGGGCCAAATTCGCACGATTTTTTTTTATAATTATTATCAGAGTTTATTCGACACGCTTGATTGAAATTACCTGATTGAGAAACGGCAATCTTGAAGGCCTTGGTTCGATATTTCTGATCATTTCCATTAAAAGATAGTCTGATAACAACCTTTTGCTGCCCAAATTTAACAACATATGTTAATAAAAGAGTTAGATCATATACTAAAAAAATTCATGATTATATTAAATTAATATGCATACCTTCATTTTGTTTGTTTAAATGGGGAATTAAAGTTTGGTTGGGAGTATAAATATGAGTAGGCAGAGAGACTGAAATAGAGGAATATTTGAAATGCTGAGAAAATGCAGTGAGAAATAATTGTATAACCTTCTCTATTTATAGACTTGTAAGAAAAGTACTATTAAGAAAGTTTATTTGAAATAACGCGTGTTGAAGAAGAATGATTCAGTCATCCGCCAAACTCCGTACGTTATGCACATGACTTAATTTTCATTGTGTGAAGCCATAAATAGAAGTCACGTTCTTCCATGGATGACTTGACACACTCCTTAAGAAATATTAATAAATAATAGGGATAATATTACTATATTATTCTTGACTCTATTAAATATAATGTTTTGATAAATGTGTTAGATGATAAATAATATTTAATAGCAAGGGTAAAATAGACATAAAAAGTAAATTATCTCTTGATTTTTTAAATTGGACAAGTATTGTTGGACAACTATTTTTAGTACTGTGGACAGCTATTGTTGGACGGAGGGAATAATTTATAGTCACAGAAACGATTAACGAGTAATTTAGATAATAAATTTCAAAAGTTTTTTTTAAAATTATTTGTCAAATTAAATGATATCACGTAAGTTGAGATGGAACAAGTATATACTTGGGTAAAAATTATTTCTCCATCTATTTTAGTTTCTTCTTAGAACAAATTACATGATTTATTTAAGTCAGAAGATTCAAAAGAATTTTGATACATATTTTTCTTTAAAATTAAATGATTCATAAATTCTTTTATTTTTTTAGAATTTTCAAAACAAAATAGATTACAAAATTCAAGTAAACTCATATTCTTTCGTTTTGATTTGTTTGTTTTACTTTTCTTTTTTAGACTGTTTTAGAAAAGTCTTTCCTTTGTGGCACTTTTCAATTCTAAATTTTATTTTCTTAAACTCTGTTAAAATAAATAAAATAAAAACAAACTAAATTGACGAAGTAATAGATCCTCTAAATTTGCCTCCAATAAATGGGTCCCAAAAAGTCAACCTACAATTTGGACATTTAGAAATTGAACAAGTCATCATCTTCCCCTTTCTTGCTTGGCAAGTACTAAGGCGCATCAATTTTCTTGTTTCGGCGCAGTAAGGACTATATGTCTACACCACTGTATACACTCATGAAAAACGTCTATCGAGTATCTGTTATCTCCCGTTATAACTAATTTCTCTATAAATAATGAGTCGTGACTAAGTAGGGAATAAAAATGAATCAATATTAGCTATAAATCAACAATCCTATATGCATAGATTGGATTATTATGTGTACAATATAATATGAGTTGGGGTTTAGCATCAAACAAAACTGAGATGAGCTTAACTCTGATATCGTTATAAGAAATAATATTGAACTTAATTAAACTTCAAAAATTAGTTTATGAAATGAGAATTGTTAAAAATTGTAAGAAGAGAATTGTCCACCACCTATGTGGATACTATTATTTGTGTTGACATATTCCTTTTTTGTGGTTAAATCCATATTGCTTTCATTTTAAGATATATCAATGTTCAATCTAATTAAATGAGGATGACGATCGTTCATTTTTTTTTCTTCATATTTTCTTCTAATAATCATATAAGTTTGTTGGATGTACATCTATAGTAGACTTTTTGCTACACTATTGTGCTAAGTGTTGACAAAAATATCTTGTCACAATCAAGCTCTATTAATGATATTAGAAAGACAAAGGCAATAAGCAATAAGGGAGGCTAGTCGCTGCTTAAAAAACATGAATTAGCAACTGTTAAATTTGATAGCTAAATAATAAAATTCATAATTCTATCTAATAACAAATTAGCGATATTTTATTTAAAATTATGCTGCCTACGAGCAATTTAACAATGAATAAGTAATAATGTTCGTGGCTATTTTTTAAAAAAAGTTCTATATCATAAAAGTAGGTCTCACTTTTAAGTTTTTATATGAACTTTGAGTGGCTTTCCAAAAATCAAAGAGCTTGTACTAATTTGGCCAAAACTAAATATATTATGAAGAAAATAATAATTGTCTTTTTAGCCAAATGTCGCTAAAGTCTATAGTGATATTAGATCTAATGATAATTAATTAATGTCGGTAAAATTTTTAGTACTCTTTGTTACTCCATCCATCCATCTTCAGTTGTCCAACAATACTTGTATAGTTTGGAAAATCAAGAGATAATTTATCCCTTTGTGTCTATTTTACCCTTGCTATTAAATACTACCTCCATTTCAAAATAAGTGAATTGTTGAGGCAATGTAAACCCATTAAGAAAAAAAGTTAAGACATAAAATAAACACCACTTTCCACTTTTGCCCTTTTAGTTATTCTTAAACTATTCTTGAAAATATGAATAATTCAAAGTAAAATCATAAATATAGACAATTAACTCTCTTGAAATTATCACCTAGAATCTGTAAATGAGGGGCAAAATGAAAAAAATTTCTAACAACTCTCTTGAACTTTGAACAATTCACTTAATTTGAGCTATGAAAAAAGGCTCAACAATTCACTTATTTTGAAATGAAACTCCCTCCATTGTATCTTTCTAAAGTCTTTTTTCTTTCCATCTAATGTACAGACTTCAGTATCCATATTGGAATCTGATTAAATTTAGATTCACGTTGAAATTTCTCACACTGAGAAATAAAATGCTTCTTAACAAAGACAACTCCGCAACCAATATATATTTTCTTGATTATTTTGCTTCCATATCAATTTTCTTTTGATAAAACCAGAGTCTAGTTTTAAGAGCAAGAAGTTCCACTTACATTAATTCTATGTTAGTTTCACTTGTGGATTAATGGCGTGCAAATCATCTACCAATTTTGAAAGAGTTTTAATTAACAACCATAATAGCAAATTAAATTCAAGATTGTTTTCTCTAATTTTTAAAATTATAAACTACTCAAAAATTAGGGAAATATATGAGCATAAACATATTGTCTTTTTGTCTCCTAACCATTTGACATTAAGGAAAATGTTTTCCAGTTACTCTTATTTTTTTGTTTTTTGTATTCGTTACATAGTCAAATATATAAAATCACTTGGATCATCAAATACGAAATTCAAATATTTTATTACTTGAAAGGGATTTACAAAGATGGAAAAAAAAAAAAACACCAAAACTCTTCATCTACTAGATAGTCCATTAAGCTCTCTGAACTAACAAAAAAAAGCCTTAAATGATACTCTGTTTCGACTCTTCAGTATCATTTATTTTGTTACGGATAGGTTCACGTGAACCAAGTAGCTTTTGACCAAACTCGCTAATATCTATTAACATATCAATAAATATTTGATTCTAAACACAGTTTATTATCTTGGATCCCTCTGTTCCACTATTACATAATGGAACAGTTAGATTGACCATACGAATCTGTAACTTGGTAAACAGGGTATTGATAAGACGGATATGCATAATAATACGTGTCGGGTTGCGAGTGAACCACCGCAGCTGCAGCCGCCGCTGGAGCTGCAGCTGCGGGCTTTTTATCGCCCCCAGCCGGGCCAACGCTGACCAAGTCCGCCTGACCCAAATTCTTCCTCAATACTCTCGTTAGAGTCGCTGCGTCTATTTCTCCCACAACTTCTAGTTGATTCTTTCCGTCCCCTGTTATAGCTGCTGATTCCACACCTATAAAAAAAAGTAACAATATATACATCAGGGCCAAATTTGCACAATTTTTTTTTATAAGTATTATCAATATGAGAGTTTATTCGACAAACTTGATTGAAATTACCTGATTGAGAAACAGCGATCTTGAAGGCCTTGGTTCGATATTTCTGATCATTTCCATTAAAAGATAGTCTGATAACAACCTTTTGCTGCACAAATTTAACAACATATGTTAATAAAAGAGTTAGATCATATACTAAAAAAAATCAAAATTATATTAAATTAATTTGCATACCTTCATTTTTTTTTTGATGGGGAATTAAAGTTTAATTAGGAGTATAACTGAGTAGGCAGAAGGTGTGTGAAAGAGAGGAATATTTGAAATGCTGAAAAATTGCAGTGAGAAAGACTTGTATATTCTATGCTATTTATAGACAGGATAATAAAAGGTACAAAGAGAAATTAATTCGAAATAACGCGTATTGAAGAAGAATGATTCAGTCATCCGCCAAACCTCTATACGTCATGAAGATGACTTAATTTTCATTGTAAGAGAACAAATCGGTTGTTAAATATGTTTCATCGTTTCAATTTGTTGTCTTAATTTCATTTTTGGTTCGTTTAAGAATAGAATGTCTTTTTATGATAACTCTTTAATTCTAGCTTTTCACATGATATTTTTAAAGCACGTGTGGATTAACTTATTTTAAATGATTTTAAGTTAAAATAATGTTGATACACTTTTGTAGTGTTTTGAGTAAAACTAAAAAGTGTTTTTACGCACCAACAAGAATAGTGATGGAGTTGTAAGTAACCCTTCATCCTTAACCAGAGGTCTCGGGTTCGAGTTTTACCCCAATGTGGAACTATTCGACGCGAATCCAAATTTAGTCAGACTTCAATGTAAGTATCGAGCACCGAATAGAATACAAAAAAATATATGCTTTTAAGCACTTATTAAGCCAAAATAACAAAAATAAATTAGAAATCCTAACCTATGCCATAAGATTCAAAATCAATTTTACTATTTAAATTTAATGTCAATTAAAATCAAATGAATAAATTAAAAAGGAGGTAGTATATAGTTGGTTAAAAATCACTAGTAGATTTTAAAAACAGTTTGATACGTTATGCACATCTAATATAAAATTGATGATACAAAAGTATCTTTTATTTTAAATTTTTTTATGCCTAATCTTTTATTTACATAAATTGAAAAAAAAAAGGGTACAAAATTACCATAGATCTTTTTTTTTTTTTTAAAAAAAACTTACAATAGATCCTCTAGATTCTTCCTAATAAATAAATGGGTCCCAAAAAAGTCAATAAGTCAACCTACAATATGGACAATTTAACAAGTCATCATCATCTTCCCCGCAATCACCAGGAAATTGAAAGTCATTACGACGTGGAAAAGTAAGAGACGTAATACCCATTTTCCCCTTTTCTTGCTTCTGGGATGACAATGGAGCGAAGCGGGGTTGTAGTTTGCCACTATTCATTGAATATACGTTATCTCTCGTTATAATTAATTACTCTATAAATAATGAATCGTAATTAGTTGAGGAATAAAAATGAATTAACACCTCCACCCTTAGCCAACACTCATATATTGAACCAAAATTGAGATAACGTTAGTTCTGATATTATAATAAAAAATGAATGTTGAATCTAATTAAATCTCAAAAAATTAGTATATGAAATGACAATTGCTAATAATCATATAAGAGGATAATTGTCACATCTACCACCGATGGGGACACTATGAATTATGTTAGACATATTCTTTTTTTTTTTTTATGGTTAAATCTATATTACATTCGTTTTAAAGATATATTCAATGATTTATTAATAAATGACGATGACGATTGTTAATTCTATTTTTCATATTTCCTTCTAATTATCATATAAGTTTGTTGGACGTACATTTATGGAAAGACTTTCAACGTTATTATTATAAGTATTGACAAAAATCTTATGTCACGATCGAGCTCTAATAATAATATTGGAAATGCAAAGGCACTAAGCAATAAGGGAGGCTAGTAACTACTACTAAAAACGCATGAATTAGCGATTATCAGATTTGGTAGTTAAACAATAAATTTCGTAGCTAATTCTATTTAGTAACGAATTAGCAATAGATTATCAACAAATTATGTTATTTATATATGATCAATTTATTAATGAATTAACGGTGAAGAGTCTAGATAATTTCAATTTTTTTTTGGTAGTCCTATTTCATAAAAGTGGGTTTCACTTTATGTTTTTATATTATACTAATTTTTCGACACGTGCGTTGCACGTGTAAATATGCACAGTCATGTATTAGTTGCATAAAATAATTTTAATATAATCAAAGTATTTTTTTTGACTATATATTTGTATAAAAAAATATAAAGTACATGTTTTGTGATAGATTAATATGAATTATCATATAATGACTTGATTTTTAAGGTCAGGATTATTGTATCATCAAAATCTTTAAAGATGAAGAATAATTTTTTTTATTGATGCATATTTTTTTTACTTATTTTGATTTTATGAGTACAAAAATACGATAAAACATATCTTATCTAATTTTTTTATAAATGATCTTCGTGGAGTGTCTTCTTATCTGCATGAACTTTGAGTGGCTTTCCAAAAATCAAAGAGCTGGTGCCAATTTGGCCAAAATGTAAAGCAAAGTAGAAACGTAACTACTTTTTTTTTCAAAATAGACAAAAAATCAGAAAAGACAATTAACTTTTTGGAATTATTTCAGAAAAACGTGTTTAGACGGAAAAATGTATTTTTTGATTAGTTGTTAACCAAATGAGTCAACCAGAAGACTGGAGTACTAATTAAGTTTAAATATAAAATTTGAAATTATTAAAATTTCTAGAAAGGATGCTAGCATATTAATGATCATTCTAGAAAGGATGTTAACATATTAATGATCAAAGCAGGGTCAAAGGTTGATTTTGGAGGTGATATCATGCATATTAATTAATTAAGAACTATAAAAAAGGGTTAAATTCTTTAGAATAATTAAGGTGGTAGCCATTGGCAATAAGATTAGAGTAGGTTCCTTGTCATTATATAATATTAATGTGTCTACTACCATATCATTAATCTACTAACTATAGTAATTGATTAGTGACCTCTCATGTCTCATAAGTTATTATATCTTAGAGCGGACAAATCAAGAATAGTATTATTGGATCAGTGAAAATTCAGACCGAACTTCGAATAGTTCCCATCTATATGTGTGAGAGATATATTACAATTAAAGTTAAAGAATTCTAAATATTCATTATTGAACAAGACAAATGTATAACATGAGCCTAGTCAAGTTTCAAGTCATACTTTAATAGATTTAAATATGCTAAAGAAATCATGATTAATCGTAATTATTCCTTGAAGGTTGTTATATATCGTTTTACATATCTCGTTATGTTGAATTATTTTAATGAATATATTATTACATTAATAATATATTATATCATTTCCTGTCATGCGCGCACTAGAAGAATAAGCCTTTTTTGGAATTAATGATATTGCTATGAAGTATCTCAAGAAAATTCATATAAAGATTAATAATGGTCATGATTTTTGAAGAGTACGCAAAAATTTTCAAACCTAAAATATATAATGTGTTCTTCTGTTTTCCGAATGTTTATTGTCTTTCCATATATTGAAATTTTCTAAGTCAATATTTAATAGATCCTAATATTATGTATGTAAAATAAATAAGTATAAGAAATAATTATTGAGATGGCCGATTTGGTCTAAGGTGCCAGATTAAGGTTCTGGTCCGAAAGGGCGTGAGTTCAAATTCCACTCTCAATATTATAATTTTTTAAAAAGTGAATCACATATAATTTATTATACTTTTATTTATACTATTATATAAAGAACTAATTTGGAGTCACAAATTACAATAAATTTTGATTTTTGTAAAACCTCTACCAAATGAGTCAACTAGATGACTTGAGTACTAATTAAGTTTAAATATAAAATTTGAAATTATAAACATTTGTTAAGAGGATGTTAGCATCACTAATGATCAAAACACAATCAAAGGATGATGTTGGAGGTCATCATTTCAAATTTCATGTTCAAACAATGATGGAAGCAAAACCAAAGTATTAATTCATTATTATAATTCAAAGTGTTATACGTATATAATTAATTATCATTAATAAAAAGTTTTAAATTTGTAACACATAGTTATCTCTTTCTTTATCTTATTTAAGGATATTAAAGTATGACTTGAAGCTTGACTAGGCTCACCTATAGTTATGGCCCCAAAATTACAACTTTTTAATTTGTACATTTCAAAACATTATTTTGTTAAATAATGAATTTTAGGATTTTCTTAACCAAATAATGACATGGTCTTTTAACATATAGTATCTCTCTACCTTGTTAAATTTTTCTCTTTTTAATTATAGACAAATATTTACACAATATAGATGCAATATATGGAGATGAAAGTCCCCGTATATCATTTAGAATTTAAATTATAAATAATGACAGATGATAACGTAAAAATCTTTTACACTATGATTTATGATTAAGGTTACGATAAAACTAAGTATTACATACCTGGTGATGAGTGATCAATTTGATCTCCTTTTTTTGGCACTTAAGTTCTTCTTCTTCGACAAATTGCTAAAATTGTCTAAGACAAAATCATAAATTAGGTTGAATCAAGATTGTAAAACTACTTTCTCACATATATTTATTGCAAAGTCAAGCCAATAATTTCATGGTAATTTTACTGAAACATTGGATTAGAAATAGTTGGAAATTTATCTAGAGGAAATTCACTTGTAGATTAGTGGTCATAATTTTTGAAAAGTAAGCAAACAAGGAAAGTTTTCAAATACAAAATTTTACGTCTAAGGTTTTCTTCTTTGTTTCCTTATCAAATATTCCCTCGTTCATATTTATACGTGATCTAAATGTCGAAAAATAAACAAGTGTACTTATTAATAAAGATAAAATAATTATAAAATGATAAATTATGTTTTGATTTTCTAAACTGAATATCTATTTTAAATTTAAAATAAATGGAAAAGTATATTATCTTTCTATTTATTAAGACTTTCTAAATAAATATCTAATGGTCCTACAATTAAGACCACCCCGTTTGAATAATTCAAAGATGACTCGTAGGTTGGACCAAATAAAAGTAGGAATTAGATTTTTTAACCTTGTACTAATAAATAATAATTATATAATTTGTCATTGGTTAACACTGAATTGACATGACTCTCCTAGCGAAGACTAATACTTTTCTCATTTTATTTTACATTTCATATGTCACTATTCCATTTTTTTTTAATTTTAAAAGAATAATATTAAATAATTTTTAATCTCAATTTTCTATATTTTTAATTATTTGGATTTTGGAAGTGTAACTCCCACACCATAAAATTGTCTAACAAAACAAAAATATATGTATACTCTCATCCATCCACAAGTTTTTCTCAAGCCATCAAAGAATATATATATATATATATATATATATATATATATATATATATATGTTATGATCGTGCAAAGCGTAGACAAATTTACTAGTGTTAATATACTACTCCATCCCTTACACTTTAGTATGTTTAGTGATACAATTCGGAGCAATGAACGGATTTATTTTTGATGTGAATTTAAACATTAAATTTTAAAGTTCTTTTTTAAAAGGTTTTTCTTTCTTTCTTAAACTTCGTATTAAGTTAAATTACTATATAAATTAGTACGAAGGAAGTATAAGTTATTGTTTTCTTACCACTAATTAAACAATGACCTTTTATTAATAACTAAAATAAAAATCCTCAACAAGAATAAGTACAAACAAAGAGAACTAAACCTTAACAAAACACGATGAACGAAAAGTTTGTTTAACTCTCCATATAATAATATAGTAGTATTACATAGAATGAAACAAAAAGAGTTGTATAATTCTTCTTATTTTTCCTCAAAGAGGCCTCATCATCAAAATGGAAAACATGAGTAGTTATTATAAGGATTAACTTCCCACATTTCAACCATTGGAATTACTCTATTATTATAATTACTATGACAATTACATGAATTAACCACTATTTCTTCTTTTTTCTCTTCTTTTTTCTCCGCTTTTTTCTCTTCTTTTTTCTCAACTGGCTCTGGACCTTGGTTCACTATTTTAGCAAATCCCACTTTTTTTCTAAGTATATTAACCAGCTCCACTGCATCTATTCCCTCTCCTATCACTGTCAGCAAATTCTTTTCTTCTTCTAAACTTACTTTCTCCACTCCTGCAATTTAAAAAAAAACATGAATAAGTCATGTCATGTCTAGTTATCTACCACCCTGTTTATTTCATCGTATCGTATGATCACTAAATTTTACTATCATAGTGAGTGAGTCTCTAAAGTTAAGTGACACATGTGTTTCAATATTTTTGGACTGTCTAGTTTATAATAGATGTATATTTATTATACAATAATATATATATAGTGGATATTTTGGCGGTTCGGTCATGTATACTAAAAGTAGATGATCGAAGTGTACATCTACGTAAAGGTTTTGATAATAATAATATAATGTTGTTATACGTGTAATTCTTTTTTCTTTTCATTTTTATTGTTTCTGATTTGCTAATCTGAATACAGAAGATAAGAATACGTACCTCGTAAAGTTGCTGCAATGGTCATGACTTTATTTTTGCAAGTAGTATGTTTAAATAAGCAAGGTAGCATTGGCTTCAACCAACCTAAAATACAATTCTTCAAACTTGGTCGAGGTTGACATCCATTCACAGACACATCAACAACCACCTTTATCTGCATTTAATTACAAATTATCAGTAATTATACTAATTAATCATTGGTTTGAGTTAGCTGATTTAAAATAACGGATACACACAATTAATAGTACTAAAAAAGCATTTTTAGGTGTTAGAGATCGATTTTATAAATAAACAGTTGCATATTTAGATAAAGGTGTTGAATAACTATAGATAATAAACTGTTAGTGCATTTGGTAAGATGACTAAGATATCCTTACAGCTGTTTGAAAAAATATATAAATATATAAATTTAATTGTATGTTTATGGACGATAATTACTAATTTGAAGAGTTGGTCAAACTTAAAGTGCTTAGAAGTTATATAAAACTATAAGCTAGACATGATAGCTTTTGATGATTTTTTGCTTATAAATACATAAATAAACCAAAAAAACACTTATAAACTAATTTGATCGACTTATAATCTTACGTTTTTGGTTGAGCTACAATTTTGTCATGCATGTGTTGTATGCTATTAAAAAGAAGATATATATATATATATAAAAGTATAGTACCTTCATTGTTCCTCTCTTTCTTAAAACTTCGACTCTTCTAAGGTTGTGACTTGTGTGACTTGTGATTTTTATTGATTTTCTACTTGTATTTATACTCAAATCAAGTGGAAAAACCTTACATTATTTATTTCCAGGAATATTCAGACAGCCGTCATGTCATTACGTCATTAAAGGTAAATGAGTATATCACAATCAAATGACGTTGTCAATTAATTACATAACTAATGACAATTTGTCTCATTAATTAGGACTTAAGGACAAATTAAACCGTAGTTAAATGAGAAATTAATTAAAAAGATGCTAAATATTTCTAACATGACACCTTCCTAGCTAGCGGTAAAGAGTCACCCATGCTGACCTCTCTTAAATTGTACTCCCTTCGCTATTTACTTGTCGAATTTTGACTTGACATACTCCCTCCGTTCAACAATAGTTGTTCACTATATTAAAAATAGTTGTCTAATAATACTTGTCCAATTTAGAAAATCAAGAGATAATTTGTTTTTTGTGTCTATTTTACCCTTGCTATTAAATATTATTTATCATCTAACACATTTTCCAAAGCATTAAATTTAATAAAGTCAAAGGATAATACAGTAAAACTATCCCTATTAATTATTGTTTCTTAAGGGGTGTGCCAAATCAATAGTGGACAATTATTGTTAGACAGAGGGAGTACTTATTAAGAAAATAATGAGGTATAGAGAGTTTACCATTTTACTCCTATTAATTGATAAGGTTCCAAACATATTTACTCACTACATTTTCAAAGACGTTAACTCAATGTTAATAAATTGAGGGTATAATAAGAAAAAAAAAATTCATTCCATGATTTGTCAAAAACAACAAGTAAAAAAAGAAATCAAAATAGGTAATATTTGACAAGTAAATAAAGACGGAAGAAGTAGAAAATTAGGAGTATAAGACCTTTAATCAAAGTTATCGGGTTCAAGTTCTGAATAAGAATATTTTTTTATCAGGGAGCGCGTCACTCTTAAATGAGCCTTACGCAATGTCAATTCAAATTAATCAGAGCTACACTACGAATACCTCACCAAGTGAGAAACCAAAAAAGAAGTTAAAAGAATAAGTCTTTTTACTACTCTTCTCCTCTTCTTCTCTCTACTTTTTCTAAGT
The DNA here is from genome assembly GCA_018342035.1 of Solanum appendiculatum. Taxonomy (NCBI): domain Eukaryota; kingdom Viridiplantae; phylum Streptophyta; class Magnoliopsida; order Solanales; family Solanaceae; genus Solanum; species Solanum appendiculatum. The sequence goes on along the minus strand of JAGDQO010001378.1, from coordinate 612,669 downwards.
TTTCTCATGTCCATGACGACTTTTTGCTGTGGTGACAATTGTGTAGGTGATCATTTTCTCACCATTAATATTTAATTATATTGTGTCTGGACATGCAAAGTTGTTGAGTGTTTTTTTTCAACAAGAAAGGCTGTGGACTTGCCCAACAAAAAGTAGATGACAGATTTATTAATCATCTTTAATTAGCACAAATAGAGTCAAGCAAAGTCTTTCTTCGTATTTTTATCATTGTTTTTTACTCTTATATTTATTTAAATTTGTTTGAAATAAACCTCTCAATCCCATAAGGGTCTATTTGGAAAGCCACCAGGTAATTGGAATTAGTGTAATTACTGGGGTAGTAATTACCAGCCTAGTAATTACACAACCTAGTAATTACGCAAACTTATTTATTTGACACAGTGTAATTACAAGTGTATTGTTTGATTGTACAAGTGTAATCATAAGGTTGTATTAAATTTTAAAAATAAAAATTAATTATTTAAAATTAAAAATTCATATTAGACAAATAAGGGCCTTTATAAATGATATTAAATTGAATATTTAAGATATATTCAATTTAAATATGATTTAAAAGAATAGGAAAACATAAGCCCATAACTTTATTCAACAATGAATTCTACTTTAATTTAAAAATTAGGATACTAACAAAATTATACTAATGATTTTTTTTTAGATAATATGAAAAATAGCATGGAATCACATGAGGTAAAGGTTGAGAATGAGAAGAAAATAAAATATAAATAATATAAAATAAAAAAAATATTTTTAGAAAACATTAGAATAATAAAAATTAAAAAGAATTTAAAATAATAAATTACAACGAAAAAATAAAAATAGAAATAAAAGGAAGAAATTAAAAAGTAATCAGCTTGTAATTACACCATGTAATTACCAGCAATTCACAGTCTCTCCCTGTGAATCGGAGAGTGTAATTACCCCCTGTCAATTACTCCCAATTACCTGCTGACCAGGTTATTACATGGTCAACCAAACAGGACAAACAGTGTAATTTCATCCAATTACCAGGGTGGCTTTCCAAACAGGCCCTAAAAGTAGATGTAAAATCGGTGTATACCTCATCCTTTCCTAACCATATTTATAGAACTATACATGACTCTAGATAGGAAGAAGGAGATCGCGTATTAGGGTAGAAGGTTAGTGGGATTGTAGTGTTGTCTTGCCGTGCGTAGGTTTAGGCTTGTTAGTGCCTGTCGTAGTACTAGCCGTACTCTTATAGTTTTAGCCATATGTTGTTTATTTTGTTTCAATTATCGCACTATTTTGTTGTTGTTATTGTTTCTTTCTTGTAAACTTTACACTGCTTTTCTTATTAACAATTGTGCTTTCTTCATTGCTTTTTTTTCTTCTTTTGCTTGGATTTGATGCACTTAAGCCGAGGATTTTTCGGAAACAACCTCTCTACTAATTACACGAGGTAGTAGTAAGGTCTGTGTACACTCTACCCTTCCCATATTCTACTTGGTGGATTTTCACTAAGTATGTTATTGTTATTTTATATTAATAGGGTTATTATTATAAAGAGCAAGCAAGTCAAATGTATAGAACTTTTGTTACTATATTAATTAGAGCAGGATCTTTCAATTAGGTTGACTTAAGGGCTAACCTTATTGGCTTTGAGTAGGTAAACGTTTTGTTTCCTTTCAAGTCCTTCACATGTAATAATCCCACTATATCAATTTTTGCGGCCATGATTAATTGTGTGACGCTTTTCATGGAAGGCAGGTTAATGAGGGCGAGAAAAGCAGGACTAGCAAATTTCTAAAGATGCTTATAGACATTTAAAAAAAAAGAAGCAAATCTCCAATTAGAATTTAGGAGGAAAGTAAAGAGTTTTACAATCATGACTTAAGTTTACATGATAAACGTGTTTTTGAATCTTGCTATGGCATAGTTTGAAAGATAAATTTGTCAAAAAGGACAATACGTATCATGAACTTGAGTTGTAAAATATTGGAAATATTTTTTTTAAAGAAAGAAAACTGTAACTTAGTTATCTTAAACATAACACAAGAGCATGACATAAAAAATATTTTATTTTTTGGGTGTATAGTATCATTATTTTTCTGAAACAGACAAATAAGGAGAACCGCAAAATGTATAGTATTATCCAACTCTTGTCTTGAATTTAATATGTTTCTTCCTGATCAATTTCCTTTTAAGTGGCGGTAAAACAACACACTAGTCAACTGTTTTCTTTGTTAGTCATGGGGACATATAGAGAATTGCAACCTCTGACTTCTTCAAAACATAAAGTTTATTAACTCAAAGGTTCGACTTTAATTAATCCTGTTGAATGGAAAAGAAAACATTAGTGGAATAGGGTACCTACAAATGTGGTACACCCTTATTATTAATGAATTCACATTTTCTATTGTAGTAGTTTGATGCCTTTCTTAAGAAGATAAAAGATAGTGTTTTTGATAGATTTTGCGACTTAAAGTAAAACGTATCAAGAATCATGTATACAAAGCAAATATAATAGTGTAGAATTCATACTGAAAGCAACGGAGAATATAACAGTTACAACAACAATAATCATGATAACCAGAGCCAGTGAAAGACAATAAAATCGAAGAATAAGATGGTAGAAAGTAATAAATACAATAACAAGAAAGAAACTAGACACCATTTGAATACTTGCTAACTTTCGATCCTAACCCTCAACCTCAACCTCAACCTTAAATTCTTCCTACCTTGGGTTATGTCCTCAATAAACTGCAAGTAAACTATGTCCTATCTAATTACCTCTCTCCAATATTTCTTCAGCATACCTCTACCTCTCCTCATACCCATTTTAGCAAATTGTCCATGATATTACGGATAAATAATAAGACACTAGATAATTGATTAAAATAACCAGCTGTACATTGAAATAACAGTGTAATCAGCTGTAAAATCTTGAATGTGTGTTTGATTACACTGGTGTTTTTTTCCTATGGCAAAAAGTTACCCACTTACCATCAAATAGTTACTTTCATCATACATATATTTCAAAGTGCTTCACACACGCAATCCAACCTAATATGCAAACTTGAAAAAGAACTCGTATTAAGTTGGAACTATGAACTAGAAATACGTGAATTGAGGCATCAAAATACACAAATTAATGCAGAGAAATTAGATGCTCATTAAAAAGTTGGGTACAGATACGCAAGCACAATATGAATTTGTCCAATCAAACTATCAATCACATGATATTAGCTTTCAATAGCAAGTCGTTATAAAGTCTGCGTAAGTCCCAAAATCTCTCAATTCACTAGTTCCCAAGTAACTATTCTCCGAACCAGCAAAGTCCCGTGATGTGCATAGGATAAAAACAATCCAAACGAGCTGGAAAAACAAGCAATAATACCAGTGAGGTGGTGGAGTCAAGTTTATTTTCGAGCAGTCACTGTGGATTTCATCACTCAAGTCATATAAAAATGGAAACTATAAACCATGGAAAGGTTAGAGCTCAGATGGGTTCCATTACCAATTCAGGGAGAAATCAGCACATGCTTTCATATATCAATTCCAGCCAAGCTATTTACAGGATGTAGAACAACACACGAGAATCATTGCCCGATTCAAACATTTCCACAACCTCAAACACCACGGATACATAGGAAAAACAGGTAAGGAGAGAGGATATGGAGAGGACAGGTTCCAAGGACTTCACAGCATTACTCCAATGCTACCAATCCGGAATCAATGTTAATTTAGAAGATACGTAACAACAACAGGCTTCACACCAAAAGGAGGGGGGAGCAAAGAGATGGCTGGCATCAAGAAACACTTGGGAAGGATAACCGATCTCGCAGCGTGCCAAAAATTGATGAAGCCGCTGCATTTTGAGAAAAAGTCTGCTTCAACCTCCCAAGTAATTCATTATCTTTAGCTTGAGTAGCGGCATCAGCAGCCTCCTTGGCCATTCCGATTCGAGCATAAGCCTGCTAATGATTCACAGATCTCATAAGCATGACACATCACCTTAATTGATACAACAATGCACCTTTACTGTTGACTATCTAATCCAACGTCTATTGACACTTCAGAATCAGTTACTATTCCTTTTAGAGTGGAAAATGAATGCACTTATGATACTACACAGACTAAAATCAACCAGACTGTGATCCGGAATATTACATTAAAAAGTGAATGCAGATATCTTAAGATATGCATCCTTCTGATATCCAGTCTATCCCGTACTTGCTTATTGAAATAAACAGACAAAAGTACCTTCTTTTTATCTTCAACCAGGAACTCCATTATTTCCAACTTTGAAATTAAGCCGATGCACAAAGAAAAAAAAACTAAGCGGATAAAGGGTGAGTCCCTCTACTACTCTATGCTTAAATACCAAGCTTGGTTCACAAGTCAGGATTTGAACTAGTGACATAATACTGCAGGACGACTGTGAACCAACAAAGGTACAGAATAGATTTGTATGTCTTTCTGGGTTTCTGTACAAAGCAATAAAGGTACTCTTTCTTTTAAACACATTGCTACAAAACGGAAATGCACAATCATTTTGGACTAATGCAAAGCATTTTAGAGGCAAAAGGCTAAAACAGAAAGGCACAATCATTTTGGACTAATGCAAAGCATTTTGGGGGCATAAGGCTAAATGCTTTTTTCTAGCCAATAAAGATATAAGTATCCAAGCTTTTCACAAGCATAGGTGAAAAGAAAAGGGAGTAACTACTTTTTCTATAGTAAATTCATTTGTTAGCAAAATCATCACAGCATGGATAGTGACCACGTGTGGATAAAGTTCAAAACTCAAACTTAAACTATGCGGGACTACATGCCATGTCAAACATGTCTGTAGACCAAATGTGGAAATATCATAACATATACAACACTAACCTCTGCTCTTTCACGAGGATCAGTCAGCTTTGGTATGTACTTTAGTGCTTCACCTTTCTCATCTGCATCTACACATGCTTCGACAAATGGGCGGTAACCTAGAAGACAAAAAAAAGGAGAAAAAGGGATGGCTATAAGATATCCATTAGCCTTCGTTAGCATATAGTATATGGTCAAAAAAGGACTTGCTTGGAAGGTCTTCTTTCAGTGGCAGTCACAAGAAGCAGAAATACATTTCACATTGTACTTGTTGACAAAAAAAAAGAAGAAAGCTAGACCACCATGGCTATAACAAAATCTAGTTTGACCAAAAAACATAATAAAGCATATCAAGCCATTCAAGAGGAAGTGTAGCTCAAACTAACTAAAATGTCACTCTAAGTGAAGGCCACTTCAGAAATTAATTAACTTTTTCAACCTCAACAACTGATCAAATTAAGTAGGGGTTAAAAGAAGCAAAGAATTTTCAGATATCCAAAGGGGCAGCATTACATACAGCAGTTGTTCAGGGAAAGCCACTTTTGTAGACGCCTTAGAGTTTATAGTAAACCTCTATTAATATGGGGGACACACTTGCAGAAACCCTATATCAGGTGTCATAGTTTCAAAAAATGTATCGCATACAACATTTTCTAATTCAAGTTCTAACTGTTCAATCTAATTTCCTGCTCCTTGGAATGCAAAACCAAAGTAAACCTACTTGAATTAAACTTAACATTAATATCCTAAAAACAATCCATCATAACAATCAAGAGAAAATTAATAAATATCCAGATTATATATCAAATATCACAGGGGGAAATGCATGTATAGTTTTTCTGTTGAAATAATAGGGGAAGTCAGTGATTTCCTCCTGTTAAGCTACTGGGGGGACTTACCAATTGGTGGCCTTTTTTCCTTTGAAAACTTTTCCAAGGCATCCCAATCCCTAATTGTTGCCAGAGCAAAACCTTTAAGCCAATACCATCGCTTTTCAGATACCTGAATCACCCAAGAACATTAAAATTAAGGGCACGTTAAATTGGATAATTCGGAAGTTGAACCCACATATACCTAAAAGAGGATGCAGAAATCACTAATAAGACAGAGTAATAGAAGTACATCATCACCGTGAGACAAAAGAGATGGTACAGACCTTAAATTCTGTTTTGACTTTCATGGCAGCACGATGGTTACCCAGCACAATGCATGTACGAATTGTATCACTTATACTTGAATCCATAAAGATGGCCTGTTTTGTAGTCACCTCCAACTCATGTTGCATCCTATATCAATATATGAATGATACGACATTTAAATAGAAGTTGAGCAGAAAAGAATGGCAACTAAAAAAGTAGAAAGACAAACAGACAGCAGAGAGAGACTAATACTTTTCTCATTTTATTTTACATTTCATATGTCACTATTCCTTCTTTTTAAAAAAAATATTAAAAAGAATAATATTAAATAATTTTTAATCTCAATTTTCTATATTTTTAATTATTTGGATTTTGGAAGTGTAACTCCCACACCATAAAATTGTCTAACAAAACAAAAATATATGTATACTCTCATCCATCCACATTTTTTTCTCAAGCCATCAAAGAGTATATATATATATTTCTGTTATGATCGTGCCAAGCGTAGACAAATTTACTTGTGATAATGTACTACTCCATCCCTTCCACTTTAGTATGTTTAGTGATACAATTCGGAGTAATGAACGGATTTATTTTCGATGTGAATTTAAACATCAAATTTTTAAGTTCTTTTTTAAAAGGTCTTTCTTTCTTTATTAAACTTCGTATTAAGTTAAATTACTATATAAATTAGTATGAAGGAAGTATAAGTTTTTGTTTTTTTACCACTAATTAAACAATGACCTTTTATTAATAATTAAAATAAAATCCTCAACAAGAATAAGTACAAACAAAGAGAACTAAATCTTATCCTATCAATCTCAGTAAGGTAACAAAACACGATAATCGAAAATTTTGTTTAACTCTCTAAATAATAATATAATAATATAGTAGTATTACATAGAATGAAACAAAAAGAGTAGTATAATTCTTCTTATTTTTCCTCAAAGAGGCCTCATCATCAAAATGGAAAACATGAGTAGTTATTATAAGGATTAACTTCCCATATTTCAACCATTGGAATTCCCCTATTATTATAATGATTATTACAATAACATGAATTAACCACTATTTCTTTTTTTTTCTCTTCTTTTTTCTCAACTGGCTCTGGACCTTGGTTCACTATTTTAGCAAATCCCACTTTTTTTCTAAGTATATTAACCAGATCCACTGCATCTATTTCCTCTCCTATCACTGTCAGCAAATTCTTTTCTTCTTGTAAACTTACTTTCTCCACTCCTGCAGTTTTAAAAAAAACATGAATATATCATGTGTCTAATTATCTACCACCCCCTTTATTTCAACGTATCGTATGATCGATCACTAAATTTTATCCACTATAACAATGTGATAAATAATAGTTCTTTGGCTTTACTATCATAGTGAGCGAGTCTCTAAAGTTAAGTGACACGTTGTATTTCAATATTTAATTTGGACTGTCTAGTTTACAAAACATGTATATAGTGTTATAATAAATGTGTATATATATATATATGTAGTGTGTACTTTGGCGGTTCGGTCATGTGTAGTAAACTAGATGATTGAAGTGTATATCTACGTACGTAAAGGTTTTAATACTAATAGTATAAAGTTGTTATACGTGTAATTTTTTTCTTTTCATCTTTATTATTTCTGATTTACTAATCTGAATACGAGAGATAACAATACGTACCTCTTAAAGTTGCTGCAATGGTCATGACTTTATTTTTGCAAGTAGTATGTTTAAATAAGCAAGGTAGCATTGGCTTCAACCAACCTAAAATACAATTCTTCAAACTTGGTCGAGGTTGACATCCATTCACAGACACATCAACAACCACCTTTATCTGCATTTAATTACAAAATATCAGTAATTATACTAATTAATCATTGGTTTGAGTTAGCAGATTTAAAATAACGGATACACACAATTAATAGTACTAAAAAAAGCATTTTTGGGTGTTAGAAATCGATTTTATAAATAAACAGTTGCATGTTTAGATAAAGGTGTTGGATAACTATAGATAATAAACTGTTAGTGTATTTGGTAAGATACCCTTAAAGCTCTTTGAAAAAATATATAAATATATAAATTTAATTGTATGTTTATGGACGAATAAAGGAAACAAAATAGAGAGATAATTACTAATTAGAAGAGTTGGTCAAACTAAAAATGCTTGCGAGTTATGTAAAACTAAAAGCTAGACAATGATAACTTTTGATGGAATTTTGCTGATAAACACGTAAATAAACCAATAAATACTTATAAATTAATTTGATCAACTTATAATCTTAAGCCCTCGATGGAGCTACAATTTTGTCATGCATGTGTTGTATGCTACTAAAAAAGAATATATATATATAAAAGTATAGTTAGTACCTTCATTGTTCCTCTCTTTCTTAAAACTTCGGCACTTCCAAGGTTGTGACTTATGAGGTTATAATTTTGATTGATTTTGTACTTGTATTTATAATCAAATCAAGTGGGAAAATCTTACTCCCTCCATTTCACAAAAAATGACATGGTTTGACTTGGCACGGAATTTAAGAAAATAAAGAAGACTTTTCTATTTTGTGGTCTTAAATTAAAGTTATGTCGAATGTACCAAAATGCCCTTTAATCTTGTGGCCTTAAACATGTCATGTGAAAAGTTGAAATTAAAATGTTGCCAAAAAAGAAAAGGGGTCATTCTTTTTTAAACAAACTAAAATGGAAAGGATGTCATTCTTTTTTAAACGGAGGGAGTACATTATTTGTTTCCAGGAATATTCAGATAGCCGTCAGGGGCGGCTCAACAGATCTCGTGGCCTAAGGCAAAATCAGGCCCTTAAATTTATTTTTAAAAATTTATATGCTAACAAGAAAATTTATTTTCTACACAATAGATTAATCATTTAAGATAAAGAATAACAAATTTCACACACAAAAAAAATGAAGAAGAGTACAAAAAAATAAAGCGGTGGATTATCGATGTTAAGCTTCAAAACTCAAATAGAAATTTTAATTTGGCTATCACCACAAATAAGAAAAAGAAAAGAAGATACACAACTTAATAGTTGAAGTTTTGAGCATGGATAGTATCAAAAATATATACACCTTCTTATCAAATTTCTGATCAATTTAAATGGTATAACTCTTTTTAAAAGATATAATTCATTCCATTAAGTAGCACTTATTGGTGAATATCTAAAATAAATTATAAAATTTTCATATAATATATTAAATTAAAACGAAAAGGAAACTTGTGCATGAATGCTCATGCAGTTTAAGAAAAGATTGAAAAAAAATCCATTATATTATCAATATATATAACTTAGTTCCTATATAAAAAGGATAAAATTTAAATTTGGAAGTTAAAATAAATATATCAAATAATGAGTGAAAAAATTATGAGAATTTATGAACTTATAGGTATAAAACACTCTCAAAAAAAATATATATATATATATACAATAACAATTTTATTTATATAAATTATATATTATATAATAAAATTAATAATAATAATTTAAATAAATTTGGGGCCTTTAAATTTTTGGGGCTAAGCAATGACCTCACTGGCCAACCCTTAGGAGCCGCCCCTGACAGCCGTCATTACGTCATCAAAAGTAAATGAGTATATTACAATCAAAGGACATTGTCAATTAATAACATAACTAATGACATTTCGTCTCATTAATTAGTATTTAGGACAAATTAAACAGTAGTTTAAATGAGAAATTAATTAAAAAGATGCTAAATATTTCTAACATGACACCTTCCTAGTTAACGGTAAAGAGTCACGCAAGTCAATGCTGAGTTCTTTTAAATCGTAGAAAATTTGGAGTATAGAATCCTTTTATCTTTAATCAGAGTTGTCGGGTTCAAACTCTAGATAAGAAATTTCTTTTATTAGGGAGCTCTTCACCCTTAAATGAGCCTTACGCAGTGTCAATTTAGATTAATCAGAGCTTCAATATGATCATTTTCTCACCATTAATATTTTCTCAACTCTTCTCTACTTTTTTAAAGTTTTCTCAACGACTTTTTGCTGTGGTGACAGTTGTGTAGGAGATCATTTTCTCACCATTAATATTTAATTATATTGTGTCTGGACATACAAAGTTGTTGAGTGTCTTTTTCCACAAGAAAGGCTGTGGACTTCCCCAACAAGATACAGATTTTTTAATCATCCTTAATTAGCACAAATAAAGAGTCAAGCAAAGTCTTCGTATTTTTTTCATAGTTTTTTACTCTTATATGTCTTTTATTTAAACTTGTTTGAAACAACCTCTCAATTCCATAAAAGTAGATGTAAGATCGGTGTATATCCCATCCTTTCCTAACCATATTTATAGAACTATAAATGACTCTAGATAGGAAGAAGGAGATCGCGTATTAGGGTAGAAGCAAATTTCTAAAGATGCTTATAGACATTTTTAAAAAAAAAAGCAAATCTACAATTAGAATTTAGGAGGAAAGTAAAGAGTTTTACAATCATGACTTAAGTTTACATGATAAACGTGTTTTTGAATCTTGCTATGACATAGTTTGAAAGATAAATTTGCCAAAAAGGACAATACGTATCATGAACTTGAGTTGTAAAATATTGGAAATATTTTTTTTTAAGAAAAAAAACTGTAACTTGTTATCTTAAACATAACACGAGCATGACATAAAAAATATTTTATTTTTTGGGTGTATAGTATCATTATTTTTCTAAAACAGACAGATAAGTAGAACCGCAAAATGTATAGTATTATCCAACTCTTGTCTTGAATTTAATATGTTTCTTCCTGATCAATTTCCTTTTAAGTGGCGGTAAAACAACACACTAGTCAACTGTTTTCTTTATTAGTCATGGGGACATATAGAGAATTGCAACCTCTGACTTCTTCAAAACATAAAGTTTATTAACTCAAAGGTTCGACTTTAATTAATCCTGTTGAATGGAAAAGAAAATATTAGTGGAATAGGGTACCTACGAATGTGGTACACCCTTATTATTAATGAATTCACATTTTCTATTGTAGTAGTTTGATGCCTTTCTTAAGAAGATAAAAGATGGTGTTTTTGACAAATTTTGAGACTTAAAAGTAAAACGTATCAAGAATCATGCATACAAAGCAAATATAATAGTGTAGAATTCATACTGAAAGCAACGGAGAATATAACAATTACAACAACAATAACCATGATAACTAGAGCCAGTGAAAGACAGTAAAATCGAAGAATAAGATGGTAGAAAGTACTAAATACAATAACAAGAAAGAAACTAGACAACATTCGAATACTTGCTAACTTTCTATCCTAACCCTCAACCTCAACCTCAAATTCTTCCTACCTAGGGTCCATGTCTTCAATAAACTGCAAGTAAACTATGTCCTATCTAATTACCTTTCTCCAATATTTCTTCAGCATACCTCTACCTCTCCTCATACCCACTTTACCACGATATTACTGATATATATTAAGACACTAGATAATTGATTAAAATAACCAGTTGTTCATTGAAATAACAGTGTAATCAGCTGTAAAATCTTGAATGTGTGTTTGATTACACTGGTGTTTTTTTCCTATGGCAAAAAGTTACCCACTTACCATCAAATAGTTACTTTCATCATACATATATTTCAAAGCGCTTCACACACGCAATCCAACCTAATATGCAAACTTGAAAAAGAACTCGTATTAAGTTGGAACTATGAACTAGAAATACGTGAATTGAGGCATCAAAATACACAAATTAATACAGAGAAATTAGATGCTCATTAAAAAGTTGGGTACAGATACACAAGCACAATATGAATTTGTCCAATCAAACTATCAATCACAAGATATTAGCTTTCAATAGCAAGTCGTTATAAAGTCTGCGTAAGTCCCAAAATCTCTCAATTCACTAGTTCCCAAGTAACTATTCTCCGAACCAGCAAAGTCCCGTGATGTACATAGGATAAAAACAATCCAAACGAGCTGGAAAAACAAGCAATAATACCAGTGAGGTGGTGGATTCAAGTTTATTTTCGAGCAGTCACTGGATTTCATCACTCAAGTCATATAAAAATGGAAACTATAAACCATGGAAAGGTTAGAGCTCAGATGGGTTCCATTACCAATTCAGGGAGAAATCAGCACATGCTTTCATATATCATTTCCAGCCAATCTATTTACAGGATGTAGAACAACACGCGAGAATCATTGCCGGATTCAAACATTTCCACAACCTCAAACATCACGGATACATAGGAAAAACAGGTAAGGAGAGAGGATATGCAGAGGACAGGTTCCAAGGACTTCACAGCATTACTCCAATGCTACCAATCCGGAATCAATGTTAATTTAGAAGATACGTAACAACAACAGGCTTCACACCAAAAGGAGGGGGGAGCAAAGAGATGGCTGGCATCAAGAAACACTTGGGAAGGATAACCGATCCCGCAGCGTGTCAAAAATTGATGAAGCCGCTGCATTTTGAGAAAAAGTCTGCTTCAACCTCCCAAGTAATTCATTATCTTTGGCCTGAGTAGCGGCATCAGCAGCCTCCTTGGCCATTCCGATTCGAGCATAAGCCTGTTAATGATTCACAGATCTCATAAGCAGACACATCACCTTAATTGATACAACAATGCACCTTTACTGTTTGACTATCTAATCCAACGTCTATTGACACTTCACAATCAGTTTACTCTTCCTTTTAGAGTGGAAAATGAATGCACGTAT